>CM053978.1:29027211-29287250 GCA_028641955.1 Protonibea diacanthus | reverse complement strand
TAACTAGAAAATTCCCGCAGAAATTTTGAAAGTGCCGAGTGGACTGTTGCCGGGGGTCTGTATTGAAAAAGCACACCTCAAATAGTAATATTTAACATGTTTATTTACACACATGAGCAGTAATTCTAGAATTAGCAAATGTTAGCAATTAGCATGTCTTTAATTTTTAGTAGCTAGAAATTATGTTGTGATTTAACACAGTCCTGCTGGATTCACTGTCAAATCAGATGACTGATTTATGTCGCATCATAGGCATAGCAACAGCAGATTTTAACAGAAACAAAGCAGATTGACAGTCACTACAGAAAATGTCTTGCTTGAGCTGCCTGTTCTTGTCTGTCAGTTAGTGGCTAGCGCTAACGCGTAGGCACTCGGCACTAATTAATTATATTCAATAAAGAAGTGCTAACTAGAGGTAAAACTTCCTTGAGCAGCCTACTTGGGATGGGGTCTAAGAGACAGGTTGATGGGTTAGATGAAGGATTATTTTCTTTTAGTTATTGTTATTATTATGGTTTAGTTAAGTCATTTGATGAAGGTCAATGGGAGAAAAGCAGTCTAAATATATATTAGGTGTTACAACTGTTTACAAACTGCTGTGTAAGAAGGTAGATCAGTGCCTGTTTAGGGCAAGAGGTAATAAATTTGGTTAGCAATAGTTATAATTTTATCTTTAAAGAAGCTCATGAAGTCATTACTAGTTAGACCTAAAGGAATAGATGGGTCAATAGAGCTGCGGTTCTCTGTTAGCCTGGCTACAGTGCTGAAGAGAAACCTGGGGTTGTTCTTATTTTCCTCTATTAATGAGGAGTAATAGGCTGCTCTGGCATTACGGAGAGCCTTCCTGTAAGTTTTAAGACAGACTAAGCGAGATTCTTCCAGTTTAGTGGCACACCATTTGTGTTTTACAAGCATGATTTACATGCCTCTTGCTTTAATTTGCGAGTCTGCTGGCTATACCATGGTGCTAACCTTCTTTGTTTGATTATCTTCTTTTTCACAGGTGCAATAGAGTCGAGAGTTGTTCATAATGAGCCTGTGGTGCTATCAACAAGATGATCTATTTGTGAGGGGCTAAAGGAAGCAGACAAGTCCTCTGCTACATTGAGACATGGCACTGGTCACTGGTCAGATTGGACAGGGGTCCAGAGAATGCTATGAAGCCTGACATGGTTTTGCCGTATGCACACACTGATGCAACATTCATTTTGGTGACCTCCGAATGGTGTCATTGCGTGAATAACAATCTTTCTACATTTATCCTTAGCCAGCAGTTTCAACTTTGACTCAGTGTTGCCCGCTCTGGTCGCCGGTGTTGCTAACTTCATGTTTCATTTACCAGAGTTGGTTTCTCAGCAGTTGTGTCGCTGAGCGGGGAAAATCTGTTTGAAACATGGAGTGGTTAGTGGTAAATTGTAAGCTTCAGTTTGGGGCTATGCTTCCTCTGGACAGTCACCCAGCCTCCTGCTGCTCAGGGGTTGCTGGGGGATGGCTAGCTGAAACTACCTTAGGTGGGACCACACCGGCTACTGGGGACTTGCTAACTATAGCAGCTACTGATTGTTGGTGGTGTGGTACCGTGCCTCCAATTCACTAAGCCTCGCTTTAAAAGCAACAATCAAACTACATTTAAACTACATTTATTAGTGCCATTATTGGTAAAGGACGATGAGGAGTAACTAAACATGTGGCACACTGAGAATGAGAGAGCAGGAGAGGAGAGAGAAGCCATTGCTAGAGTCAGGCTAGTTAGTGTGGCTAGCAGAAACTGGTAACATAAGAAACAGAGTTAATGTGATTTGGATTTAATGTGTGTGTCACTAAAGTTAAGAGACCTGTTCGTGCACAGACAGAACAAGTCTAACAATAGTTTAGAGATACGTAGATCATCACTGTTGTGAAAAATATAAGAAAATCTGTTTAAGTGAGCAGAGCAGAAAGCACTGTGGCAGTAGAGGTGTCAAACTCTGATCCTTTTAAGAATTTGAATCTTTTTGAGTCAATCACTAAACAGATCCGGATCTTATGAGTGATTTGATTGTGATTTGAATACTTTTTTCATTTGAGTCATTTGTCCATAAGCACATAAACCACCCACCTGTCTTAGACTAAAAACAAGCGAAATAAATTCAAATTTGAGACCTATTATACGAGGAGGTCTGTTTGCGCATTTGAAATTTTGATGCAGGAAATAAAACTTTGCATTTTCATCTTATTAAAAAATTCTGTAACATTAACTATGATTGGCTGTAAGTAGTTCAGTGTTTTTATTTAGCTGGCATTATATTCAACTGACACAAATACAAAAGTATTATATTCTCATAACTCACAATCAGCATCACTCATTCAACTGTAAATACAGTAAATGACATAATAGAAATAGGCCATAATTATTGATGACAGACTATACTAATGCATAATGCTGCAAATAAAATGGTCCCCTTACAGTGTCACAGTCTCTAAAGTTTATTAACACTTTATTGCATTAAATGAAGTGTGGCGAATAAGAGCATTATTATTAATGACATATAATGCTGTAGTTAGAATAACGTTCATTTCGTTACGCCCCTCTTACATTGTTTTTAACCAATGAGCTATATTAATTTATATATAATAAGTGTATATGTATATAAGTGTTTGTGTTTTAAATAAAGTTTATATCATCTTGTTTATTGATGTATTTATCTTCTTACATTTAATTGGGGGAAGTATTTTTGATGACACAACTCTGTGAAGTCCATCTGAGTCTGAATCTGCCTCGTTTCACTGTACGGAGGAAAAGATCTAGTTGACTCGGTTGGATCAGTGAATCATCTGGGCCTGCTGGATCAGCGAGCGATCCATTGATCTCCTGAGTCTCTGGAGTCTTTTGGTTGTTTTGATTCTTTTGTTTCTTGGGTGCTTCCGTCTCTGCACGGATTTACTTGATGCATCTGAATCTGAATCTGAATCCGTCTCTGTGCTACTGAGTCTGAGTCTGCAGGAAGTTACACTGATCCGCTGTGTTGTCTAAGTCATTTGAGTCAGGTGCTGGCAGAGGAAGAGTTAAGAATACGTTGACGGACAGATAAAATGTGATTACAATTTGAGAGGGATAAAACTATAACGAAATATATAACAAAACGTCTACAGAGTTGTTGCTGGTACTGCTACCTGCTTGAATGTCCTTATTCAGGCATATCTTCTGGCATACAAGGCCTTACAGAACCATGCTCCCACTTATCTCTCTGACCTCCTTGAGATCTACACCCTTACCCGCTCACTGCAGTCCTCCTCAGCTAGTCTGCACAGAGTACCTAAGATAAACCTTACCATTGGAGAGAGAGCATTCACCTATATTGCTCCTAAGCTGTGGAATTCACTTCCAGATGACACCAGGCAGTGTGAAACCACTGTTCAGTTTAAACTCAGTGAAACTGAAATCTCTTCAGGCTAGCATATGGACTGTAACATGTAACAATTTTTAAAAACAATTTTCTTTATTTTTCTTTTTTATTTTATTCTATTATTTATTTATTTATTTTTATTTAGAGATGTGACTGCTATTATTTTAATACTTTTCTTATCTGTTTAATTTGTGAAGTGACCTTGGGAGTCCTGAAAGGTGCTTGAAATAAAATGTATTATTCTTATTCTTATTTTTCTTCTTCTTCTTCTTCTTCTTATTTTTATTATTATTATCTTACCTCACTTCTACTGTGCTCCTCCAATGAATGACGCCTGCCTGGCTCTGGGCTCTGGGTATGCTCAGGGCAATCCAAACTTTTCCCATCTGTTCTTCCCCATTGGTGGAACACTCAAAAAAAACAACAACAAACAAACAAACAAACAAAAAAAAAAACACTGAAAAGTGGCCTCTTCAGTACAGTTGCCATAGTGTTGTATACCTCCAGTCAAGTTGTTGCATCAACAGTCCCATGTCCAGACACATCAGAGAGACCATATGGGAGCTAGCTATAGAGACCAAAACATTTTTTTGTGTCAGGCTGTAAACATGTTTATTTTTGCTGTGATGTTGGAAATTTTAATTTGGGCGTTTATGGAGGTTGAAATATTCTATAGCCAGCTTTAACCTGTAGTGTTTTGGTCAAGTGTGACCGATTTTTTTTTTGTTTTCCTTTTGAAGGCCTTATAATATCCTCCACACTGGGCATTTGAACATGGAAATTTACTGATCACCGCTTTCATTGACTTTTGAGTGGTCTAATCAACTTTGCAACATCAGTGGTGTTCCCAGTCAAAAATGACCCCGCTCTCAACCTTTACAGGTGAACTTAATTTGACCTTCTCTAAACTTTTGAATGGACATGTCCAACTGATCAATGTTTCAGTGCTTATTGCATAACATGCTGTTCTCTAACAAGGTGATTAATAATCATAACAAGTATCTAATCCATAAATGTTCCACTAAATGTTCTGCATCAATGACAGTTTGTATTTTAACAGTCCTCTTCATCATGCTGTTCACATTTTGACATCATGACACCAAGACGACACCTAACAATACCACTACCACCACAGTACCTGGTCAGTGTGAGGCTTCAAACAGGATGTCCTCACAGGGAAGTTACCAATGAGTGTCATCAGCAGGTTGGAATAAGCTGACTTGTGAACAGCATGAGACGTAATTTTTAAGCTGTAATTGATGGTCAAGGATACATGACAAGTTACTGAGACATTAAAATTTGTTGTTGTGGTATACACACTACTGTTGTAATGTTTTAGTTTGTTTGAGATGAACAGGCCACTTGCCACATTGGCTTCATTTCCCAGCCATGACTCGTACATGCTGTACTATGACAATAGTTGAAGATGGTCCTATACTATCTTTGCTGAAGATGGCGTACCAATTATTATTATTATTATTTTATGGGGAATGGCAACTTATACAGTACATTTGTTTACTCAACTTAATGTATAAGGGATCAATTGCACCCATATATTTTGCTTGGAACATGTCATACATTTTGTAATGAGAGGATGAGGATGAGACACGCTACATTTACATATCAGATACTTGTCACAACGAAGTAATGTTGGTGTTCTTGTTTCTGTCTTGTGACTTCCTGTTTTATTTTGAAATTTACCTGCCCTCTCGTTTCAGATCACTTGCCCTTCCCTTGTGTGTCACCTGTTGCCTTGATTTCCTGATTGTCTCCACCTGTTCCCCATGACCTATCTGTGTGTGTCTATATAGGTTCTGTGTCTCCCTTTGCCTGGTGCCAAAGTGTTTTGTCTCATGTCCGATCACCCAAGCCAGTTCCAAGCCTTGTTTACAGTCACGGGGGCGGCTGTGGCTCGGAGGTAGAGTGGGTCGTCCACTAATCAGAAGATTGGTGGTCTGATCCCCTCCAGTCTGTATGTCGAAGTGTCCTTGGGCAAGATACTGAACCCCAAATTGCTCCCGAAGGCTGTGCCATCGGTGTGTGAATGTGCGTGAATGGTTAGTTCCTCAAACTGATGAGCAGTTGGCACCTTGCATGGCAGCCAATGCCATCAGTGTATGAATGTGTGTGAATGGGTGAATGAGATATGCACTGTAAAGCGCTTTGAGTGGTTGGAAAACTAGAAAGGCGCTATATAAGTACAGTCCATTTACCATTTACAGTGTATGTTCGTGTCATCGCTGAGGGCGGGGCTTATTTGCCCGTCCTTGTCAGCAGTTGGGGCCAGATTCTTTTTTGTGGAGAAAAAGGATGGGTCTCTTAGGCCCTGTATTGATTACAGCCCCCTAAATGCCATCACCATTAAAAATCGTTATCCCCTGCCCCTCATGACATTAGTTTTCAACCAACTTCAACACGCTAAGGTATTTACCAAGTTAGATTTACGCAATGCTTATCATTTAGAGAGAGGGATTTTTTAGAGAGAGGGATTTCAGAGAGGGAGATGAATGGAAAACAGGATTTAATACTCCTAGCGGCCACTATAAGTACATGCCTTAAGTCATGCCTTTCGGACTCACCAATGCCCCAGCTGTATTCCAAGCTATGATCAATGATGTGCTCTGGAACTTTTTAGACCAGTTTGTGTATGTTTTCCTGGATGACATTCTCATTTACTCACCAGATCTAGATACTCACAGAAACCATGTATCCCAGGTCCTCCAAACAAGCTCTACGAGAAGGCATGGAGGCATGCCGACACCATCTCCTTTCTGGGATTTATTAGAGCCCCTGGAAGGGTGCAGATGGATCTGGCTAAAGTGAGCGCTGTGTCCGAATGGCCCACACCTGATAGCTGCAAAAAGGTCCAGCAGTTACTCAGTTTTGCTAACTTTTGTAGGCGGTTTATCAGAAGATTCAGCGTTATAGCAGCTCCGCTCCATACACTCACCTCCATGAGGCGGAGGCGGCCTTTCAGCACCTCAAGACCCACTTCACCACGGCACCCATAGTCGCGATGCCTGATCCCTGGCGGCAGTTTGTGGTCTAGGTGGACTCCTCCAACAAGGGGATCGGAGTGGTCCTGTCCCAGCGGTCTGAACAGGATGGGAAGATGCATCCCTGCGCCTTCAGACGCGGTGTCTGTCCTGGGCGGAGTGGAACTATGACAACGGCAACCGGGAGCTGTTGGCGGTCAAGCTGGCCTTGGAAGAGTGGAGGCACTGGCTTGAGGGGGCGGAACACCTGTTTATCGTCTGGACCAACCATAAGAACCTAGAATATATATCTAAAGCCAAGAGACTGAATTCTTGCCAGGCAAGGTGGGGGCTCTTTTTTAACCGCTTCTCTTTCTCTCTTTTCTTACAGGCTGGGGTCCCAGAACATCAAGCCCGATGCCCTGTCACGTCTCTACGACCCCAAGCCTGTTGCCAAAGAACCAGAGCCCATCCTTCCACGGACCTGCGTGGTTGGAGTGGTGACTTGGCAGATAGAAAAGGAGGTTAAGCAGGCAAATAGTGAGAGTCCGCCACCTAGTGGGTGCCCTGAGAATGGACTGTTTGTCCCGGCTGAGCGTCGCCCACAGGTGATCCACTGGGCTCACACCCCGCTGCTTTCCTGTCATCCGTGGGTTCGGCAGGCCATGTATGCCATCTCTCGGAGGTTCTGGTGGTGGTCCATGGAACGGGAGGTCCAGGAGTATATTGAGGCTTGTTCGGTCTGCGGCAGGAATAAGACGTCCTCTGGGACGCGTATGGGACTTCTACAACCGCTCCCCATCCCCTCCAGACCATGGGCAGACATCTCCATAGACTTTGTCACGGGGCTCCCGGTCTCCCAAGGTAACACCACAGTTCTTATGGTGGTGGACAGATTTTCCAAAATGACTAGATTCATAGCCTTGCCCAAACTGCCGTCAGCCAAAGAGACAGCTGAGATCATGATTAACCATGTCTTCAGAGTCCATGGGTTTCCTAGGGACATTGTTTCTGACCAGGGGCCCCAGTTTGTGTTGTGCTTCTGGAAGGAGTTTTGTCGGCTCATCGGAGCGTCAGGCTATCACCCGGAGGCCAACAGCCAGACCGAATGCCTCAACCAGCAGCTGGAAACCGGTCTCCGATGCCTGGTGTCCCAGAAACCCTCGACATGGAGCAAGAACCTGGTCTGGGTCGAGTATGCTCACAATTCCCTGCCCACCTCGGCCACAGGTTTCTTACCCTTCAAATGGTGTACGGTTATGAGCCTCCTGTCTTCGCGAACCAGGAACCTGAAGTGTCGGTGCCCTCCACCCACACCATGATCCGCCATTGCCAATGTGTCTGGGCAGCCGCAACCCCTCGTTCGCCAAGGAGACCGGGTCAAAAGGGCCACGGACCGGAGAAGACGACCCATTACCAATCTGTGTGTATCTATATAGGTTCTGTGTCTCCCTTTGTCTGGTGCCAAAGTGTTTCGTCTCATGTCCGATCACCCAAGCCAGTTCCAAGCCTTGTTCATAGTCACAGTGTATGTTTGCGAGTTTTTTCCCTGCCTCGAAAGAGTGATTTTTTTGTTGTAACTTTCTTAGTCTTGCTTTTGGTTCTTAGTGCTTAGTTTAGTCGATTTATTGTCAGCCTCCCTTGCAGAGATTTTCAGTTCTTGATTTTAGTGTATAAGATTGTCTAGCCTCCACCTTTCAGGAGAGTTTTTTTTTTTTGTTTCTTTACCGTTAGTGGTTAACGTTTTTTAACCTTTTGATTTTCCTCCTTGAGAGAGATCTTCATTTTGATAATTTTGCATAACCAGAATGGAGTTTTTCGTCCTTAGGAGTGTTTTTTGTTTACTTTAGTTTGGCCTTGTTCCCCCTTCTGGGAGACTCCTTTAGGTTAGTTTTCACAACGTTTTGTGTAGTATCACTCTGTCAAGAGGTTTTGTTATCTCCATATAAATCTGCTCACTGATACCTCAGCTTCTGAGTCCTGTTTGTGTTCCGGCCTGACAATACTTGTATACACTAATACCCTTCAAGCAAACCCTGGTTTTCTGGGACTGTACTAGGCAAAGCTGCCTAAAAGTAAGTGAATACATTCACATTTACATCATACACACTCATATTTGATATTTATGTTTATTGTACTTCTATCTTAGTACACTGTATTTTCTCAATATATCAAGATATTAAGATCAAAATATTTCCTGCTCTAGCTTACATTATTTATGACAAACCTAGTTGCAGTCTTGACTAAAAATGCTCAAAACAATTTCTTGTTCAGCTTTTTGTGACATGATAAAAAATTTGGTTTCCTGCATGTCCCGATAATGCAGGGAGACAGCTAACTGTTTAGTGAATGCATTGCTGTAGCTGTCAGTCCATGTAATTCAAGTTTACACCTCTTTCTTTTTGCAATAACTCAGTTTGAACACCAAATGGACCAGAACTAATGAATGAAACAATACAAGCACTGATCCAACACTCCATCAAAACTACAGTCTCTTAGTTTGATTTTGTGCCTTTTCGTTGGACAAGTTGATGATCCAATAATGTATTAATCATCCCCTCATTATTACTTTGGAAACTTTACAAACCTACAAACGACTGCAACAATAATCATCACTTACTGCCATTGTTATAACTATCATTAAATAACTGAGCAGAACACTCCCAAAACACACGCACGCATGCATACTCCTTAGTGAGCGACTCTCCTACTAGGTCAACATACCTGTCTAGCGGGTAGATTTGGCTACAGGCCAGAATGTGTGTGCAGCACGTAGCTTACTGGAAATCTCACAATCTGTGCCAGAAAACATACAATAGGGAGGGGTGGATTTTTACTGCTGTGATCTCAGTGCATTGTCACTGGATAAACACAGAGAGTCATTATGCCGTTCCCCAGTTACTTATTAAACTGACCTCTTACACTTTCGTTTTGTGCACCACACAGTCATTCCTCTATGCAGTATGAACACACACACACACACACACACACCATTTCATGTTGTTCTCATACAGTTTCTCTTCATTGTTCTGTCTGTCCTCTGCTGGTGAGGTTTATATCAGGAACACAGATACCAGTAAAATAATGTATTACACTTGCTGTGGTGGCTATGTGCATCTGATGAGCCGTGGCAAGTTGGAAAAGTTGAACCATTATGGCTGTGAAAGGACAGCTGTTTTGATTGATTGCTGTTTCAGATCCTCTGGTAGGGCTCGACTAATGGTTCCAAAATATTGTGTCTCGTCAAGTGTGTTAATGTTAGTCAGTGTTTTATGTTTCTAGCACTTCCTGTTTTATTTTGTACTCACCTTTTCCCTCTCGTTTCAGACCCTGATTTCCTCCCTTTCCTTTCCTACCCTCAACAAAGGTGACCAAGCTTTTGATGTCCAGACCCACAGACTCCACAATCAGATCACATCAGATGATCTGTGCAATGCAAGAGTCCATTAGATTTTAAGAGAAAAACAAGGCTAGAGTATGTTCCTGAATAATGTTTATTGCAAACTTTGAAAACAAGGTGACAACATAAAAACGCTCTCCCCATCAATCCAAAACAGTAAAGAAAAAAAAAAAGTACTCAATTACACTGTTCACAAAAAGTTCGGGATATCCAGCTTCCGGTGGTATACCCACCACTTTTGTTTCAATAAACTGTTTGAGATGACGAAATTACCATTGCATGCTTCTAGTTAAATGCCCTACTGTCATGATATAATATCACTGTAGCATGAACTTTTTTACCCAAAAGTTGAATATCCCTAACTTTTTGTGAATGGTGTAATAGCAAAATTAATAGCAGTTGGCGGGAGTTTTGATTACATTATGTAGATATTTGAACAATTGTGCAGCCAAGTGGATATTGAACTTACATTTATCAGGACACAAATATGTCTCCAAATGAATGCTGATGTGTTTGCTGCTGCACATGTATAAATAGGTAGCTGTTTGTCAACACATTCAACAGTGTATTATTATTATTATTATTATTATTGTTATATTCAGGACTCACTTTATTTTGCTTTGCCTTTTACTTGACATTATGTTTTAGTGTTATATTCCCAAAGAGATTTAATTAATCATATTGCTACAAACAAGTGACATACAGTCTATGACCTCATCATCTGCAGGTGCCTTTGACTTGGTGACAATCCTACTTTGTCAAGGTCAGCCCCAACCATTATGTGGACAGCTTATGTGGACACATTGACAGCTTCCAGCTTACATGAATCAGATGCTCATAAAGTCAGCAGCAATGTTTACTGTTGGCAGTAAAAGTTATAAAGCCCAGCACTTAAGACTTCCTGGAAGGATCCTGAGACAGTGGGGATCATAGCCAAGGAGTGGTCTCTATCATAAGAGATAATACTCTAAAACACTATCAGTTGTTATCAGTACAGCAATGACTCTCTGACTCAACCGAGTTGAATCCATTATATATCTATATGACAAATCTCTTAAATCAAATGAAGATTCATAACAACCCCAGCTCCTTGCTTTATTAAGAATACATAATTATATATTAATATTTGAATCCAGATGATGTGATAAATGCGAAGAATAACGTATATTGCTGCTAACTTGGCCAGAAGACAACACAGAACTCAAAAGAGACTATTAACCTAACTGAGATTTCCTTGATAAATTAAAATATAACAATTAGTCAGAATCACATTTTTGGGGTCCGAGCAGCGAAGCTGCAGGAACCCATTGTTTTTCTACGTTTTCTTATTATTATTGGGGTCCAAACTGCGGGAACCCATTGTTTTTCTACGTTTTCTTCTTCTTCTTCTTCTTCTTATTATTATTATTATTGGGGTCCAAGCAGCGAATCACCATTTTTGGTGTTTCGGGCTGGTTGAGAAGGGGTCCTATTTGAACGAACTCCTCCTAGGGATTTTATCCAATTGACTTCAAACTTGGTAGGTGTGTTCATATCGACTTCCTGAGTAAAAGTTATCAAAATTATGAATTTTGATGAAACGGTGTGGGCGTGGCACTCCGTCACATTTGACCATTAGACCCAATTCTGGCTAATGTGTGTGGTCAACTGAACAAAGTACTTTGAAGGCTTCGAAGGTTTGCATAGATTCCGCCCGGTGTCAGGCCGGTGCCCCCCGGCGTGCCACCCCCGCCAATGGGCGCGGAGGTGCGAGGGCCCGTCCAATGCTGCTTGCAGCTTTAATTATTATTGGGATCCATGCAGCGAAGCTGCGGGAACCCATTGTTTTTCTACGTTTTCTTATTATTGGGGTCCAAGCAGCGAAGCTATGGGAACCCATTGTTGGGACACAAGCAGCAAATCTGCAGGAACCCATTGTTTTTCTACGCTTTCTTTTATTATTAGGGCCTGAGCACTGAACAACGTTCTTAAGGCCTTGACAATGAAAAGTTATCAAAATTGTGAGTTTTGGATTTACTGTGTGGGAGGGGCAGGGCCACAAAATTTGACGGGTTTTCATGAAATTTTGATGTGCTATAACTTTGCTAAAAATACTCCAATCTTCCCCAAACCTCTGATATGTAATGGCAGTCTGGCCTAGAACACATTTCCATGACAACATTTGGTGACTTTCACAGCGCCGCCTAGTGGCGATAGAAGAGATCACTTTTTCGAGATGACGTCCAGCTCGGACAGTATTGACTGTACGGTGTTGAAACTGAGTGGAAAATGTCAGAAAAAATGTTGGGAAGAAACCCTCCAAAAATGGTGAGTTTTTGAGAAACTATGTAGACACGGCAACCCGTCAAAGTCAAAAACACTTTTTTTTTTTTTCGAAAAAATTGTAACCCCTTTGACTTTTTCGGCTGATTTTCAGGCAAAAGTGTTGGGCTTTCATATACTTTCTCAGTGCTGTCCGAATCAGATGCAAATTTCATCTGTATAATTAATTAGGGGGCGGGGCAAAATCGCTCTATAGTGCCCCCTTGAACTTTTCTTTGAGGGAGCCCCGCCACAGTTTTGGACACAGAGTTATGAAAATTCAGCCGAACTGTAGAAGACGGCAAGACCTACAAAAAAGTCTCTTGGAGCAATGGGCTAAAATGAACAGGAAACAAGATTTTTATTTAAGAATGAATATCACCATTTTTGGTGTTTCGGGCTGGTTGAGAAGGGGTCATATTTGAATGAACTCCTCCTAGGGATTTTATCCAATTGACTTCAAACTTAGTAGGTTCATTCACATACACTTCCTGAGTAAAAGTTATCAAAATTATGAGTTTTGAGGAAACTGTGTGGGCGTGGCGCTCCATCAAATTTGACCCTTTGATCCAAAATTGAAACTCCATTGACTTTTTGGCTGTTTTTTAAGGCAAAAGTGTTGAAAAAGTGGGCTTTCATATACTTTCTCAGAGCTGTCTGAAACTTCTTTTGTTTTTATTAAGAATAATATTATGAAAATTTTGGCTGCATACTTAATTAGGGGGCGGGGCAAATTCGCTCCATAGCGCCCCCTTGAACTTTTCTTTGAGGCAAGGTAAGTTAACTTCATTTAAGTTAACTTAAGTTAAGTTAAGTTTGATGTTTCGCCATGAAACAGGAAGTGGGAGTAACTCACACATACATTGTTAAATCAGACTGAAATTAAACATGTTTGATTGTAGTGCAGGCCTGTACAAATTTATACAACAATATTCAGTTATGGATACAGCGCCACCTGTTGGCTACAGGAAGTGTCATATTTTAGCCTTCTCCAAAGTGTTCGAGTATATCCACCTCAAACTAGGTGTGGATACCTCCTTGCTAGCGTTGCTCAACAATCCCACCAAAATCAGGAAATTACAGTATAACAGCTTTGTAATCAATGGAACTATACGCACATGGGAGCAAATAAAACTTAATATCAAGGCCCCAAGTGTATATATTGATACTCCAATCTGTGAAAATCACGCTTTTATTCCTGGCCTAAATGATATTGCTTTCTCTGACTGGAAACAGAAAGGCATTAATAACATAAGTGATTTGTATATGGGGGTAAATTTTGCCTCATTTACGCAGCTGCAAGCTAAATATGGACTACCTGCCTCCAGGTTTCTACAGATTAGAGATTTTGTTAAAAAAAATGTACCAAACTTTGAAGTTTTGAAAAAACATAATGCTCTAGAGACTATTGATAGCCGGGATCCGGGCACTTGTGGGGTGATCTCTGTTTTTTATCAAATGCTTCATGATGGAGTTTCAGTGAATTCTGAATCTTATAAAAAGGCATGGGCAGACGACTTGAATGCGGAAATAACTGATGCGATTTGGGAAGAATGTCTACGAAACATACAAAAATGTTCAGTTAACACCAGGCACAACCTGATACAATATAAAGTGCTCCATAGACTGTACTACTCGCAAGAAAAATTACATAAATTTTACCCGGATGTCCCACCATGTAACAGATGTAAATCTTCGATAGGAACTCTAACGCATTCTTTCTGGGCATGTACTAAACTTTATTCATTTTGGAAATGTATTTTTCAGTTTTTTTCAAAGGCTTTTGGTAAAAATCTGGCACCCAACCCCCTGGTTGCAATTTTAGGGGCCACAAGTGTCCTTTCTTCTGCTAATAAGCTTGAAAGAAGAGCAGTTCAATTTGGGATGGTGATCGCTAAAAAGCTGATTTTACGAGTGTGGAAAACAGACTCTGTGCCTACTTATAACCTGTGGTTGGGGGAGCTGTCAAACACTTTACATCTGGAGAGACTGAGATTTTACAATGAAGATAGAGGGGATGTGTTCAACAAAATATGGGACCCAGTACTGAATCACCTTAAAACGTGAGCCTACTGACACTGGCTATTGTATATTCTATTCTCACAGTGCAAACAAAGTATGATCTCGTATATGTCTGCCGACATATTTATTTTTCTTTTATTCATTTATTTATTTTTCTCTGCTTTTATACTCTGCGTATAGTAGATTATCATTTCATGACCATGAAGTATTGTATGATTGATGTCCTGTGCTGTTTTGTTTTTTGTTTATTTTTTTTGTTTGTTTATCCCTCTTCTGTTTTCCTTTATTTTATGTATGTATGTATGTGTATGTATGTGTGTATATATATATGTGTGTGTGTGTATGTGTGTATAGCTCGGAGGTAGAGCGGGTCGTCCACTAATCAGTCCACTAATCGTCCACTAATCAGAAGATCGGTGGTTCGATCCCCTCCAGTCTGCATGTCGAAGTGTCCTTGGGCAAGATACTGAACCCCAAATTGCTCCCAAAGGCTGTGCCATCGGTGTATGAATGGTTAGTTCCTCGAACTGATGAGCAGTTGGCACCTTGCATGGCAGCTGTTGAGACAAACCTCTCTGTTATCTCCCCGAGTTGGATGATGCAGGATAGAGCAAACAGACGACGTCGATCAATTCAAAGCATTTATTTCACCGTTTTGCAAAACGGTGGAGACCACATTCCACAGAATACCTACGCAATAGCAAGCAGCCGGGTGAGATCTGATCTGAGGGTCCCTCACCCTGCCTTTTTGTATTCCTTGGCAATCCTCCCTAAAGGGTCGTTTCCCTAGCAACTTGCACAGTTTTTTCCCTTATTTGGACATGTCTTATGCTCTTTGCCCTTCTTCATACTTATCACTGGTACCCATCTCTGTCTAACCACTCCCTGTTATTCGTGTGTGAGAATTTACCTCACCCACCTACCCTTTGAGTGACCTAACAACTTACACTGTCTCTGTTCTTCATCTTCTACTCTTCATTCTCTAAACATCCCTTTTCCTGTCTGTCTTCACCCCAGCTCACCACTTCATCATTCTACTTACACATTAAGCACATTATACATTTCAATTCACCTTTGTCATACATTTATATTGGTTTCATCCTGCTTTGCTATCACCTTGTATCCACACAGCCAATGCCATCAGTGTATGAATGTGTGTGAATGGGTGAATGAGATATGTCCTGTAAAAGCGCTTTGAGTGGTCGGAAGACTAGAAAGGCGCTATATAAGTACAGTACTGAAAATTAATAAACATATTTTCAAAAAAAAAAAAAAAACTAGGTGTGGATGTCAGAGGGCGTGACAGCGCGTCGAATATCGATGTCTCGCCATGACTGTAAATGTTGCTCTAACTTACGCGTACGTGGTCTGACCTGCCCCAAATTTCAATGCATTGATGAGATTTCGGCCCTGAGCACATCTGTGTTTTTTTGTGAGGTGCAATAGTGCCACCTAGATACATTTAATGAAGCAGGCCCGCCACAGCATTTCACCTACGTGTCTGAAATTTGGTGTACACGTGTACGATCACAAGGGCTACAAAAAAGTCTGTTGGAGCTAGACTGCCCGATGTAAAACGGCTCTGTAGTGTATTTTAATTGATATTTTTATGTCTTAACATGAGTTACAATTTGACTGTTAGCATTTTTTAGACCACTATGTGTTGTAATATCTGTGGGTCTTGTGTCTGTTTTGGTTTAACTTGTTCATTGTTTGTGCTGCTGTTCTGTCTTGGCAATGGACTCCCTTGAAAAGGAGATTTTTAATCTCAATTGACCTTTCCTGGTTAAATAAAGGTTTAATAAAATAATAATAACAATTTGCCTCCATGGGCTCTCTAGTATACCTAATGTTAGGAAAAAGAAAAAAAACAAGCAAAGATTTCCATTATGATGCTGTTAGCTACATTATAACTACATATGTGTCTTTCCCCTAACTGCTCTGTTTACCATGTAGAGTAACAAAGCTGCACTGTAACAAACATGATATCACTGGCACCAGTTGGCACTTCAACTTTACCAGAGAAAGATGAACATAAGTTACAGAAAACATGCATACTACGAGGAGATCCTGACCTGTCTAATTAAATCCAATTCTTTGCTCAACAAAAGAAATGTTTAAGTACATCATTACACCACTAACAAAGTCTTCTAAATCTCTCTAAAGCAATGAAACGATTTACCTTAATACAATGGAAGCTATAATGAGAAGACAAAAAGTGGTTGAGGTGTCAGTTTACTGGTTGTGAACAATAGAGGGGAAAGCCCAGCTAACCACTTCGCTGACACACTGCTCAAATTAAAGTGCCATCTATTGAGACATCAGTCAAACAACTCAGTAAAAGCATTAAATGCCTGTTTCAATCTGGATTATTTTAGCATACATGTGTGTCTATGTTCCCAGTAAACAAACAGAAAATATTGTTCTACATTCTACTAATATTATAGGAGCTATAAAAATATTGTCTAAGGAATTTGGCCCCATTAACAAGGACTGACACAAACACACATGCACACATGCACACATTATTCTTTACTTGGTTTCCTCATAGTTGAGTGTATTATATAACTAATAAGAACTATGACTGCCCCTAGTTTGTGGAAAGCACCAGACAACTGCTGATGTAACACCATTGTTGTTGGCATGCTTTCAGTAGCAGCAAGTTTAGATTTTAGTCCAGCATTTTGGGAATAGGTCTCATCTTTCTTTCCCTTGGTTCCCACTAGACTGTCTGAAGGAGGTTAAATTACAAGCATGTCAGTATTTGGGAGGAGGAGGTTAGTGCCTGAGAAACCTGAAATGAACAGGAACCAAACCCATGTGTGAAAACTGTGAGACTGAAGTCTTGGCAAGTGTCACCCGATTGTGATTTCAAGTGTGCATTCACATTCAAAAACAAAGGTGTCAAATGGATGCATCTACTTTGCACTTGTATGTACATTTTATTCATGTTATATTTTAGTCTTGTTGCCACTGCTCCTCACCCTCTAATGTGTAATTATGAAACCATGTGCCTTTCTTGGCAAGACACGCCCTGCGCAGCATTTAAGCACTCGGATTGGCCAGAGATCCATGTGTGTCAGGTGATGTACAGAAAGTTGTCTATAAAAATTGTAGTGGCTGTAGTGGTATGTCAAGAGACTGGTACTCTTTTAGATAATTGTGGCATCTGCTGCCACCGTGGGTCTTTCAGCACAAAGACCCACTTGGACAAATAACGACTTAGGTAGTTTTTATTGGTAATGTCGATGGCTAAGCAAAACACCAAACACTCCAGCTGTTTTTCCAGTCTCTCTCTCTGCCTCCTCACCAGGGGCCTCATGCACAAAGGTTGCGTACGCACAAAAAAGTGGCGTACGTCTTTTTCCACGCTCACGTTCAGATGTATCAAACGTGAAATGACCGTGGAAATGTGCGGTGCCCCACGTCAACTTCATGGCTGGCACACGCACGTTTCTACAGCTATTGTTCCTTTGGCGACACTTACAGGTGATACTGGGAAACTGTTAATAATGTGAAAACAAGTAGTCATCAGAGTGACGTGCACATCAGAGCATAGCCGCAGGAACATATTCTCAGCAGGGGGTACTGAGAAAAAAAAGCTCTGTGCTGCACTTAACTCGCAACTGGCTACATTGATAAAAAAATCTATATATCAGTGCGGCTTTACTCCAAAACGATGGCAATATTGTTACATGCAGCGGTGACACCTGCGTTATTTATTCACGAAGCCACCCAGATAATACACACTGATACAAGTGAAGCATATGTAGCCTACGTGTAGTATACGCATATGTAAACCAGCGCAATGTACATTTGGGCATGTGCACATTCAAATATCATGTTTTTGGTTTTCTTTATTTTCGGCTGGTGAAATTAGAGCTACAGAGTTTTCTATCAAGCCCCTGATTGTCTCTCTGTGTTCAGTATTCATGTCAGTAAAAGCGGGCGTAAAGTTGGAAACGTCAGCCGCGGCGCACTTCCGCATTCATTGTGTGGTTCATTTAAGTGGTGAATTGTATTCTGCCTTCATCTGGTGAGCTCCCACCACTTCAGTGATCTCCACCTTCAGATCTGACCATTTCTTTTTAACCTGTGTGTGTGCGCTGCTCGGATCCCACAGCATTTACAGCCTCACACACACGCTCCCACTCACGTCTTTTTTTCGTCATATTTATCCCTGTTTACAGAGCACCAAACATAATCTCCCTGCGCGTCTCCACTTCATTCACTAGAATCGCTATCTCAGACTCTGTGAAATTCTTTTTCTTTCCTTTGTTCATTGCGTGATCTGAGGGCCTATTTTTTGATTTGCATATTTAAATAGGGGTGTGAACAGGGAAGAGTTGGATCCATGCGTACGCACATTTTGATACATCTGAATTTTTTTGTGCGTACGACAGTTTCCGGGTTTAGGCGTACGCCAAGTTCCACGTGGAAATCCACGCAAGTATTCGTACATGAGGCCCCAGGTCCAGCAGACTACTGTTAAAGGAAGGAGTGATTAGTTAACTGGGTGCAGGTGTGCTAATCATCTCCCCTGGCACTGCACTCCTGAGCCATCCCCAGACTGCTCCCCTGCGACTGATGCAACACCCTCCCCACGAGAGTGATCAATTCTGCCTGTACCACTTTTCTCTTATGTTCAGACACAGAGAGAGAGAGACAGGATGTGTTTAGGGCAGGGGTGTCAAACTGTTCCACAAAAGGGCTGCAGGATTTTGTTCCAACCAACCAAGAGCACATAGTTTGACCAATCAACCCTCTGAAGACTGAGATCAGTTGATAAAATGAGTCAAGTCTGGTGTGCTGCTGCTTGGTTGGAAAGAAAACCTGCAGCCACAGCGGCCCTTTGTGGAACAGTTTGACACCCCTGGTTTAAGGTTAGTGACAGCGTCACTCACTGCTGAAAGTGAGACAAAAACCGTGGCAGATGCAGATAAACAGGCAGAGAGAAAAATGAAATGGCAGAAAGTTCAGAGCCCAACTCAGCAGCAGGGAGAGTGGTTTGGACTCAAGGCAACCTAAAAAGCCCCGTTTAGAAATACTTCAGATTTTGGTCAGTAGACGGCAAAAATGCCTTGAGATAAAGTTGTATGCAAGCTCTGTAAGCTACAGTTAGCTTACCATTGATCTTCAGTGATTGAAGATCACTGAATGAAGCCTGCCTATATTAGGGACAAGAGTCGGAACCTTTAATTGCTCGCACAAGTCTTGCTCCTTACTCACTCAACAAAGATGGAAACATGGTATCAAATTGTTTATTTAAATCAGTATGCACATACAGAAAGAGGGGGGCAAGCGAGAGAGAGGTCTACAAGATATGTTAAAACTGAAATAAAAATACCTACAGTTGTAGCAACTCAAAAGTTCCCCTTCAAGCTGAAAGCCAGCTGAATGGCAGCCGTCTTCCAGCCAACTCCCAGCCAAGTTCCAGCGGCTGGAGTGACCCCCTCCTTCTCCTGGGCGTGTCAATTTTTTACTGTAACTCCACCTATTCATTTAATTACAGGGTATGACCAGGAGATGACACTTCTCTCACAGAATTTTTTTACAGTTGTTCTACCTGGACATGACGTAGCTTACACACTTCATTAGCATTCTCATTGCTCAAACTTTTGTTTGCACTTAATGGGCTTTTTGGTCTCCCAGTGTCACACAAATCACAGATCAGAAAATGCAGCTGGTTTGACTACCGTATACTCTACAGTAGCCTTGTGATTTGAGTGTGTTCAAGAGAGTCCAAGGGGGGCTCGCACTGACCCAAGGAGGAGCCAAAGACCGCAGACCACTGATCTAGAAGAGCGGCTCCTGTCAATCCTGAAGGAGCCAATTCCAAAGCCAGACAGTGACTTGGATGAATGCTATCACTTTGCTATGAGCATCATCCCTCAGCTACATCAGATGGACGGAAACATGAGGCACTAGGCCAAAATTGGGATTTTAAACCTGCTCCACAATATTGAGAGTGGCAGCACACAGCAGTCACCTCAGCAAACATACCTCAGATTGGTATGCATAAAAACTGAAAAAAAGGTTCTTGCTTCATGGGGTTTCATTTACACCCATGGGATGAACAAAAATGAAAATACAATAAATGAGTCATCCTCCTGTTCATGAACACGCTCAAATCACAAGGCTACTGTATAGTATACGGTAGTCAAACCAGCTGCATTTTGGGCGCTGTGATTTGTGTGACACTGGGAGACCAAAAAGCCCAGTAAGTGCAAACAAAAGGTTGAGCAATGAGAATGCTAATGAGGTGTTTGTACGGGCTCACCTGGCCTAAAGCATGTACTGAATACCTAGACAAATACAAAAATCTTCCAAAAGGCTGTTAATCACCCATAATTCTTCCTCTTTAAATGGTGATTCACAACGATCAAACTGTGATCTCTTTAAATGGAATTCAAAAAAAAAAAAATCTTCCTTCATGGAGTTTCATTTATGGTTCAGTTTATCTATGCAGAATTTAACCTATGGGATGGACAAAAATGAAAATACAGTAAATGATCCTGCTCCTCCCCGTGGACAAATGACGCATTGCAACTGGTTTTCACCAAGGCTGCTTAGGGGCGTTTCCAGTCTGGGCCTCACTAACTACGTCATCACGGGGGATCACATTACCGTCACCGACCTGTGAAGGACCTGTCAAGGACCAGTCAAGAACCAGTCACGGACCAGTCACGGAACCGTCATGGAAACACGGGAACTTTTGGGTTGCTACATCTGTATACAAGTAGTTTGTATTCCTGTTATTGGCATAATGGGCAAATATAGATATTCGAACGGTTCGAGCCTATGTGTTTTTTTTTCAGGTGTGTGCATGTGAGAGTGTATATGAGTGTGTGTGCATGTGTGTCAGAGAGAGAAATAGAAATGAGTGCTGTTGTCAGTATTTGTTGGTATTTGTGAATGAGTTTGTGTGTGCGTGCATATATGTATTCCCCCACACACAGTATGTTTCATATTCATGCAACAGAAAAGTAATAGGTAACTAATAAAATTACAAGCAGAAAGATGCTAGCTTTTTCTGTGTTAACAATGGTGAAAAGCCATTTACAATGAAATGCATTCACAAAAAATCTAATTTGACCGAACTTCGGCACTCAGTTGTGAGCGATGGGGTCGCATTATCCTACCATGACTGAATACGCACTCAACAGGTGCACTTGATGCAGGGATTGCCAAAACTCTTACTGCCACCTTGAACAAAGAGGGGAGGGTGTATCTTTTCATGGCCCAAAACTGAAGGGCAGTGGTTCAGCTGAATATGAGGGCTAGAACCTGGATCTTTCTTCTGCTTCTTGTGGTATGCTGAGAACAGTCCGGACAGATGCTCTGGCTCCTCTGTCCTGGTTTGGCCCTCCTGTTCACAGGGGGTTAGGGTGGTCTTGCAAGCCTCTTTGATAATCAAATCTGGCGAGTAAAGGCAAAAACAGTCATCAGAAAAGACGAAGTTGAATACTGAGTACCAGTAACAACCGTGTAATGACAACTGTATTAGTATGAACCAACACCACCACCCCAAATCCTAGTTATGACATTGTTACATACCTTTTATCATCATTGACACAGCCTCCTTGGTGTTTTCAGGGACCAAAACATCATGGGTCAACCATATGCTGCCAAATGCAGGATCCAGTAAAGCAGCCTTTAGGTATAGAGGGTCACAGAAGGGCACTGACTGCCTGTCGAATGATTCTTCGGCCATCCGCACATTCACAAAGATCCCTCTGAACCTTCTTTGGAATGATGTTTGTAGGCTACAGATCAACCCCCCCATATTCCCTTTTTCATTTTCCAGGTGGTTTTGGTATTAAGAGAAAGGACACAGGGTACCACAGTGCTTATAGTCACTTTTTTCTTCCCACCACGTGAGATCTGTGGCTTCCGTAAAAGGCTGAAGGATAAACACAAGCTCTTGAATCTGATTCCACTCTCTTGCCGTGAATCCTGTCCTTATGTCACGAATTAGCAAGAAGTGTAGAAAGATTTAGGTGATCGCAGCTGAGCACTGCTTTCAGTTGCATAAAAGTGGAAGTCCAGCAAGTGGCAACACAGGCAGGGATTCCATGCTGACCAAACTCACTCTCAAAAATTTCCTTGAATGAGCAGCTTGTATGGAGAATGTGGATCACCCTGGAGGCTTTCACAATGGCTGCATTAACAATTCTGGTCTCTTTCGGGCCATCTGAAAGAGTATGTGCAAAACACTGCATTTGTTCTTTTTTTGTTTGTTTTTGATCTTATTTTTGTTCTATTTGAGACTTTGCCCTGAAAAAATGGGCAACCCTCTCTTGATCCTCTGGTGATAAATCATTCCATATGTCAGAATCATCAAGGTCATCGTCATCCTCATTGTCCTCTTGACCTAGAAAGCACATACTGAAGGCCTTTTTCATGTTTGCTGCGTTATGGCAAATAATGTGGTCCAAACTTCTTCATTTTGTAATCTTCACATATCTGTTATATCCTTGCAAATTCTCTCTACAGTATGAGCACCTCTGAAGCGGTTGCATCAGAATCAGAAGTCAGAAAAAGCTTTATTAACAAGTATGGTTTTACACATACAAGTAAAGCATGCAAGTAAAGCTGATTTCAAGAGGAGGCAGTCGCCGGCAGATTTTAGTCAGTGTGCTGTTACTCCTAGAAACCCACTCATCTTCTGGTCAGACCATATGTCTACAGTCACCGACACACTATCTGCATTTGCTAGGTCTGATTTTAGCTTCATCTGTCTCTCAGCCACTACCTCATCCAGCTTTGTGGTTACTGTTCTTTGAATCACAGGGGAGTACCTGGTGTCCACTATGAATAAAAACTGTTGAAAGCTTCCATGTTCAGCAATGGATAAAGACAGGTCGAAATCAATGACGAGATCCGAGAGGCTCAAGGAGGAGTCAGGAGAAGTAGGAATCACTGGGAAAAGGAGCCTAACTAGTTACCACGAGGGAAATTGTGATGATCTGGTGAAGAGTGAGTGGAGAACCGGTGTATTTCAGCAGAAGGACTAATGACCAGATGAGCTTCAGGTGTGTCCTGCAGCAGCTGCCTGTGGCTGGGGTCCGCCCCTAGGAGGGAGGGAGAAACACACAAGCAGAGAAAGAGAACAACAACAGGGGAAGCACAGGTGTGGATGTAACATGAACTTGTGAGATCTGTGGCTGACTGGTGTCAAATGTTTCTTTTGTGTGGGTGTACTCTTCAAATCTAGACAGAGGGGAGAGAAGGACAAAAAAGGACTTTTATCTCATGTTTTCTTGCGTAATATTCCATTAAATACATAGGTAACATTTCAATTAAAATTATTAATTAAAATCAGTTAAAGACATTTGAAAATGTTGTCCATGCTTCTCTACTAAACTGTCATCTGTAATTTCTCGTTAATATCAATGTAGTTTATTTTCCCTCTGTCCAGATCTCCTGTTGCTCGTTGACATCGTGATGTCAGAGTCTCCAATAACTCCAGAAAAAGTTGCTAGGCGCTAAGCATCCAGACTGGACTGACAGCTTATCTCATCTCACCAGGTAAGGCTTGTGTGTTTCTTCACATGAGCTAAAATATCTCAGCTTGTGTGGGCTCAGAGTGTGTGACAGGCAAAGGGAGTCTTGAGAGCCCGTCAGCATTCTGATGTTGGTCTGCCATCCTACACTTGATCACATACTGGTGGGCAGATAACAGCAGAGCCCATCTCTGCATACGGCTGGCTGCCAGCGATGGAATGCCAGTGTGAGGACCAAAGATGGAGGTTAGAGGTCGATGTATCCGTCAGTAGCGTGAATTTCCTGCCGAAGAGATACTGATGGAATTTCTTAACTCCAAACACTATAGACAGTGCCTCACACTCAGTCTGCGTGTAATTGCTTTCCGCTTTGCTCAGAGTCCTCGATGCAAAGGCATTTGGTCTCTCTTCTCCAGATGGCATGATGTGAGACACCACTGCACCCACCCCATAACGTGAGGCATCACATGCCAGCTGAAGTGGCAATTTGGGGTCAAAGTGGGCGAGAGCCTCAAATTTAGCAAGGGCTGTCTTTACGTCTTTGAAAGCTGTCTCACATTTGACTGTCCATTTCCATGTTTTGTTAAGCAGTTAAGCAGTTCATGTAGTGGCTTTAGCTTGGTGGCAAGCTAATTCACATTTTTGGGAGATGGACCCTCCACAATAGCCTTCTCCTTAGATGGTGCCTTGTGGAGACCTGTGCAGTCAATTACATGTCCCAAGTACTCAACAGATGGTCTGAAAAACTCACACTTGTCTTTCCGGACTTTCGAACCATACTCCTCCAGTCGTTGTAGTGTCCCAGATTCCTGACTGCTCATCTGGTCCTGTGATGAGCAGGTCATTCAGGTAGCACTGAACCCCTGAAAGACCACTGGGGATCTGTTCTATTGCTCTTTGGAACAGTGCTGGAGCAGAGGTGATGCCAAAAGGGAGCCTCTGGTACCTGTAGAGTCCTTTGTGTGTCACTATAGTCAGCAGCTCCTGTGACTCATGTTCCACATGCATCTGAAGATATGCTTGAGATAAATCTATCTTACTAAACTTCTGTCCTCCAGCCAAGCATGAGAAGAGGTCATCAGTGAGTGGTAATGGATATTTTTCTGTTGTCAAGACCAGATTCACAGTTACTTTAAAGTCACTGCAGATTCTTGGAGCTCCGTTGTAGCTGACGCCAGCAATACAGCTATGTGTTACCATGGCAACGCCAGAAGTTAGGGTGATATTGTCACACTTTATTTCTGAACGTGTTTTCTTTATTATGTTATGCATATTTATGGAAAACTTCCTGCAGTTCAATTCAGGGTTCTTTGGTATATTGTTGAAATGTTTGAGAAACCATTATTTTGAAAGGTTACTTCCTGTCCGAGTAACGTAGGTCGCGCCGTAAGTTTCAGTGAGAAGAGGGAGCGATAGAGACAAGAGGACTGTCTACTCCTGGTTAAGCAGGCGTACACGGTAATTATTCTGAATGATGGAAATTTTGTACCTTTGTGTAAGAAAATAATCTGAGAATAATGTATATGAAATGTGTTTATTTTGCTACAGTTTTCATGGTGTTCTGTAACTTCGTTGAGAGAATAAAATCGTTGTGGACATCAGTAAGAAGCGTGAGTCGTGTTACCATGGTAGATACAGTGAAAACGTGTCCTAATCCATCACAAGGCTGACGAGCGGCGGTGTGTACATCCTGCAAAAGCTACGGGCTACCACGAGAGGCGGCGTGTACATCCTGCAACAAGCTACGGGCTACCACAAGAGGCGGCGTGTACATCCTGCAACAAGCTACGGAATACCACGAGAGACGGTGTGTACATCCTGCAACAAGCTACGGGCTACCACAAGAGGCGACGTCTACATCCTGCAACAAGCTACGCGCCAAGACAAGTGGCGGTGTGTACATCACGCAACGAACTACGGTGATCGGCGGCACCGGCGCTTCACATCCTGCAGCAAGCTACAGGTCACAGCGGACACTCAGAGGAGCAGCTTCAGGCTACAGTCCTCGGGTTAAACTGTACAACTACTATGCCTCAGGAAATTAATGGATAGAACAAAATACTGTTGATCATAACAAACAAGACATTAAAGGGATTTTGAACATTCAAATGCTTTGATAACTCCTATTGTGTTGTTCTACTAAAGGACTTTTTCTATGGTTGGAAATTTCATGTCAAATCCTAAATAAGTGTCAAGTCATGTTGTGTAATTTGGTTATTCTCTGCTAATTATAACCATCATATCCTTATAACTTATCTTACTTAACTTGCTTCTTCCCTGTGATAACTTTTGAGAGTTCAAAATGTTTCAAAATGGTGATAGTCAGTCTGATGTCATGTTACAAGATGCAGGGAAGCTAGATGAGGGTAAAATCAGGAAATCCTCTTGTGAAAGACAATTAACACCTAAAATGCAAGAACTGAAAGAGCAAGAGTTAATTCAGAAGGAGAATAAGTTTAAAGCAACATACAAGAAATGGAAAAATAATGTGAGAGGGACTCGCATAAGGTTGAAGCAAGAGTGCTCTGAAGGCGACATGTATGACATGATGGACAAGGCTGAGAAGCTTGACTCTGAGTTAAAGGGGCTGTATGATAGCATCCGACTCCAAGCCACACTCAGTCAAGAAATTTGTAGAAAAGTTGATGCATGCTCAGCGGTGACAGCAGACTTACTGCAATTGATGCAAGTGCGCCTCACTGAAGGAGGAGGCGAGGAGGCGTTTGATGCTGAGGCAGAGAGAGCAAGGTTATGCATGCTACTTGACAATGAATATGCTAGGTCCATATATGGATCCGCAGCGTCCAGAGTTACCGCATGCAGCCGTCACCATTCGGAGCATCTCTCAGAATCACCTAGCATTTCAGCTAAGAGGGCAGAAATCGCTGCTCAGTTGGCAGCAAAGAAAGCTGAAATTGATATAGAAGCTGCTATTGAAGCTCAATGTCAGCAGCTGAAAAATCTTGAAAATCAGAGAGACATTCATGTTATTCAAGTGAAACTAAATGTTTACACTGAAGAAGAGACAAAAGAAAGGGATGGATCATGCAGCCCTGTATGCAAGCAAGTTAATGTTACAAACCCATTCACTCTCTCCATCCCAGGTCAGGAACAGCAAGCTGTGAAAAGTGAGACATCCTTGGTCCAAGCACCTCAAGAATCATTAGCTCTCACTCGCCTTCCAACCCCAGAACCTACTATATTCTCAGGTGATCCTCTTAAGTTCACAGAATGGAGCATGAGCTTTAAGGCTCTCATAGAGAGACGATGCTCCATCCATGCAGATAAGCTGTTCTACCTGCAAAGGTACGTAGCAGGAGAAGCTAAATTGTTTCTTGAGGGCAGCTTCTACAGGAAAGATGAAGAAGCCTATCAACAAGCATGGAATAGGTTGAACGCAAGATATGGCCATTCCTTTGTAGTGCAACGGGCTTTCAGAGAGAAGCTAAATATGTGGCCAAGGTCAAACTGAGAGAATTCAGTGATTTCCTGCAAACATGTAGTAATGCCATGTCACATGTACATGGTTTACAGGTTCTGAATGACTATGAGAAGAACCAGAAAATGCTGGTTAAGGTTCCCGATCGGGTGACATCCAGATGGAACCGTTATGTCACAGAGCAGCTGGATTGAGGCCGACTATCCAAACTTTCACAATTTTGCTTCATTCATAGCTAAAGAGGCATGTATTGCATGTAATCCGGTGTCATCCCTTCATGCTTTAAGGCACTCTGCAGAGACACCTGTAAGAGAAGTGAAGCGCTCAAAAGCAAACACGTTTACCACAAATGTGAAGGCTCCAGTTTCATCATGCTCCACATCCAAACCAGACCTCGATGAAATCCAGACAAGAGATACGGAAAAACCAAAGAAATGGAGCATACCATCACAAAACTCAAATGTAATCAAGTGTAATTGCTGTGGAGAAAATCACTCCATTCATAGATGCTAGAGAAATGCCTGTAGAAGAGAAGAAAAAGTACATACATGAAAATAAGCTGTGTTTTCCATGTCTGAGAAAAGGTCACAATTCTAAAGACTGTAGAAACAGGGCAATGTGTGGCATTTGCAAAAAGGCGCACCCGACTCCACTGCATGAAGATCGTTCTCCAGCAGAATCAAAGCAAAGTGCAGTTGAAGAAAGTACAGCTTCATTATCTTGCTGCGTGAATGGAGAAGGTGGGAGCACATCCATGGTTGTGCCAGTGTGGATTTCAGCACCTAATGCTCCTGATAATGAAACCCTAGTATATGCCCTACTAGACACACAAAGCAGTCACACATTTGTGGATCAAGAGGTGTGCGAAAAGCTTCAGGAAGCAATGCAGCCAGTAAAACTGAAGCTCTCCACCATGATATGGAAATATTCAATTTTGAAGAGTCAAAGAGTATGTGATCTTACAGTCAGTGGTCTCTCCTCAAACATTTCCTTCAGCTTACCTCCAGCTTACACGAGAGACTTCATTCCTCTTGACCGCGCACATATCCCCACCTGCCCAACAGCCAAAAAGTGGAAGCATCTCGTCAACATAGCCCATGAGATACCCCCATTAATGGACTGTGGTATTGTATTATTGATTGGCTATGACTGCTCCAGAGCGCTAGTTCCAAGAAAGGTCATCTCTGGGGGTGACTATGAGCCCTACACCATTAAAACTGATCTCGGTTGGAGCATTGTGGGAAGTGCGCCACAGCATGTGAATGCTAAAGATGTGACTGGTCTTTGTCATCGTGTATCAGTCAGAGAGCTACCACCTTTAACACCATCTTCTGTCATTAAGGCTCTTGAGTCTGACTTTGCAGACACAAAATCAGGTGACAAAAGCATATCTCAAGAAGATATTTGCTTCCTGCAGATACTAAAAGGAGGAATTCAGCAAAATGAGCATGGCAACCTTGAGATGCCTCTTCCCTTTAAAATACGTCCTCACCTCCCAGACAATAAGAAGCTGGCTCTGGCTCAGCTGAAGCACCTCAAAAGGAAGCTGGACAGAGATCCCAAGTTCAAAAACGACTATGTGAGGTTTATGGAAGGTGTTTTCAAGGATGGTGATGCAGAGAAGGTAGACACCCATCCAGAGCATGGGAAAACCTGGTATATCCCACATCAAGGGGTTTACCACCCGAGGAAACCAGACAAGATTTGGGTGGTTTTCGACTGCTCTGCAAAGTACGAAGGCACCTCATTGAATGATCATCTGCTAACAGGACCCGATCTTACAAATGGCCTCACAGCTGTACTTTGCCGTTTCCGTAAACATCCCATCGCAGTCATGTGTGACATGGAAAAAATGTTACACAGGTTCCTTGTCAGCAAAGAAGATAGAGACTATTTGCGGTTTCTCTGGTGGGAAAACGGGGACACAAACTCAGAACCTATGCAGTACCGCATGAAGGTGCACCTGTTTGGAGCGTCGTCTTCCCCTGGCTGCGCCAATTATGGCATGAAACATCTTGCCAGCCAAAATGAGGAAGAGTACCCTTCTGCAGCTAGCTTCATCAGGAAGCACTTCTATGTTGACGATGGCCTCATAAGTGTGAAGTCAGTCGGTGAAGCAATCGAGCTAGTGAGGGAAGCTCAAGCTGTGTGTTCCAAAGGAAAGTTGCACCTTCACAAATTCCTTTCCAATAGTCGAGAGGTGCTGACTCAAAAGTGGTTCTTGGTTACATCAATAATGATGCACAAAGGTTTCATGTCTTTGTTGCACCGGGTCCAGAGAATTCGAGAAACCACTGACACAAGACAATGGCACTATGTCGATACAGGAGAGAATCCTGCCGACCACGCCTCCAGAGGTCTCAAGGTGGCTGACCTCATTGACTCAAACTGGTTCTCTGGTCCTAATTTTTTATGGGAAAAGGAGGTAGCCACAAACCAGGTCACATCAGAGCTGTTGGTGGGAGATCCGGAAGTGAAGATTACTCAGGTGCTGAAAACTGAGGCTGCAAAGCAACTTGACATCCTAGAACACCTGTTACGGTTCTCAAGAAGGCCTACAGCGGTCAGGGTCATTGGTCGTATTCAGCTTGGCTAAGAGAATCAAGACAACCGAACCATTAAATGTGGAAGAGAGAAGGCAAGCTGCACTGACTATTGTCAAGCTTGCACAACAGGATGCCTTCCAAGAGGAGTTGAACAGGCTCAGCCAGAAATCAGGAAAGCTGCCTTGCAACCACCAACTCTATCAGCTTGACCCATTCATCCAAGATGGTATAATGAGGGTGGGAGGAAGACTGAGAAAGCCATCTGCGCCTCTTGAGTTGAGACACCCAGTAATCCTCCCTAAATATGGCGCTGTCACAAACCTCCTCATTGTATATCATCATGACAAAATACAACATCAAGGCAGAGGACAAACTCTTAATGAACTAAGAGCCACTACTGTATAGTTGATGTAAATAAAGCTGTAGCCCAGTACATCAGAACAGTGAGAAGCGTATTGAGCACAGTCCTTGCCAACAGTGCTGGAAGATTGGATGATACTTCCTTAAGGACATTCCTTTATGAAGCCATGAGCATCGCAAACAACCGTCCTCTCACCGTCAACAACATCAACGATCCCACAAGTTTGGAGCCACTCACACCAAATCATTTGATTACAATGAAATCTTCTGTTCCACTTCCTCCACCGGGAAAGTTCAGCAAGGAATACCTCTATGCTAAAAAACGATGGAGAAGGGTTCAATATCTGTCTGAACAATTTTGGCACAGATGGAGGCAGGAATACCTGTCAAACATTGCTCTACGACAACGATGGCATGTACCAAGGCGCAATGTGGATGTGGGTGACATTGTGATCATCAAAGAGGAGGACGTCCCTCGAAATGAATGGAAACTTGCTAAAGTTGTTGAAGCACGTGAGGATGATGATGGACTGGTACAGAAAGTGTCAGTACAAGTTGGAGAACGGAAGTTGGGAAAAAGGGCCTCAAACAGCCATCCATCATTCAAAGACCTATTCAGAAGTCAGTGGTTCTAGTGAAGAGTAGCTAGAAAAAGGGGGAAAGGCCAGCTATTGATTAAATGTCTCCTTTAAACTAAAGGTGGTCATTATACTGAAGTTTGTTTCAAGTGGGTATTCTTTATGTGTTGAGAAGTGAATTATATTTTTATCTGTGCTGTTGAATTTATTTGTTGTGGAAAATCATATGGTTTTCAAATGTAAGAGTGTTAAGGAAAGAAAGATCAGTGCTATGGAATTACCATTAATTATTAAATGAAGAGTGTTAGTGTGTTTCACAACTTCATTTGCATTAATTAAGGTAATTGGTGGGAGTGTAGCTGACGCCACCAATACAGCTATGTGTTACCATGGCAACGCCAGAAGTTACGGTAATTACACGGTAATTATTCTGAATGATGGAAATTTTGTACCTTTGTGTAAGAAAATATTCTGAGAATAATGTATATGAAATGTGTTTATTTTGCTACAGTTTTCACGGTGTTCTGTAACTTCGTTGAGAGAATAAAATTGTTGTGGACATCAGTAAGAAGCGTGAATCGTGTTACCAGGGTAGATACATCCGTCCTTTTTCATGACGGGTACAATGGGTGTAGCCCATTCACTTGTGTTTACAGGTTGCAGAACCCCACTCTTCACTAACCTGTCTAATTCTGCCTCAACTTTCGATTTGATGGCATATGGCTAGCTTAACCATGATGTCTTTCATGCTGCCAAATTCTCCATCAAAAACCTGGGGCTACTTCTTTAAGATCTCCTTCAGGGGGCTCATTTCTCCATCCATAACCATGAACACTTGACCATGAACGCCAGGAATGCCATGAACGTTCGGATTGATTCTTTTTAGCCACTGGCGACCGTAACTTTTCCAAATATTGTGCCCTTCCCTGCAGACTAAGTCCTTCCCTGTATGCCTTTGCATCTATAGCGCGTTTTGAAGAGCTTTTCTGAGTTTTCTTGTGGTCTCAGTGAAGAGACGGATCAGTGCCATTAGCTCTTCCATCTTGTTGCTGAGAGATCTTACGTTCCCCACGATGACAGGCAGTAAACATGGGGTACGGTCGAATAGTAAAAAAAAAAATAGCTCTTAAGTCCTTTCCTAACCACTTTTCCTTTTCCTTGATAGAAAACGTCACAAGGTCAAGGAAAAATGTGAAGTAGAGGTGATAAGGAGTTAGGAGAAGACGACCGCGGTGTTCAGAGAATCCGACTGCTCTTACACTTAGACTACGTCATCATGCGACAGCGAATGTTATTGGCGTCACCTGTGGTAAAACTACAAAGTCCAGAAGATGGACTACAAAACGCGCATCTGAGTTACGATACTGCAGGAAATATAAACGTGGACAACCCGTGAAAAATGTGACTTCATTATCAATGTCAGAATTCAAATAATAAATGAATATTGTCCACCTGTCACAGAAGTCACAGAAGAGGAAGTGTTTGTTACGCTTGTATGGTCGCTCACCCTCCCGTCCACATATAAACATATTAACAAGTTATGGCAAAGATATATGATTAATCAGCAACAGTAACTCCACAGTCAACAACAGAACACACTTCATGATCAAAGTTTTTCCATCACGTCAACACGTATGTTCATATTCACACACTCTCTGCTTCAGGCTGCATCACACTGTTTAAATACATTAATGTTTTCTGGATGTGAATGACTGAACAGTGCACCGATTTCTTGTCGCTGCCACAAGGAATTGTGGGGTGTCATTACCTCCTTTCCTTTCGTAAAGGATGGTCCGGTGTATCCTATGCTAAAGGAGATAACAAAGGAATCACTGAAGCTCCTTTCCTTAACAGTTAGAGAATTCAAACAGCTCTTATCATGGCAGACATGTTAGTACTTCCGGGTCATTTCAATCAGTTAGGAAGTTTCCTAAGCAAAATTGACTATTCGACCGGACTCAAGATTTATACCATCTTTCCCGCTCCCTGAGCTTCACTACTGCTTTGCATCCTCTTCTCCTTCTCTGTATCTCCTCTGGCAGCTCCGCGCAGCGAAAGCTTTTAGCAGAGCATGATCACCAATGTGAATAATATTTTCCTGTGTCAGTGATATGTAACTGCTGCAGGATTTCTGTAATGATATGCAGCAAAAACTAGACTTTAGCTTCACTGTTTGGTCAGACGGGGTAACATTACGGAGATCAGCTGTCAGATAACATGATGTCAATCAAAGTGTAACTACAATAACACATCAAACTGCAAACTAACCGTTACCGTGACATAGCACGGAGCTGCTACGTAAATACAATGCTGTGTTTTATTGATGTTGGTCAGATTATAATAACTTTACAAAAGGTTTAGAAACATACCTCTCTCACTGCTCTTCAGCCCATTAGGCCTCCTCCTCCTCCTACTCTGGTTTTGCTACATACCCCGGCTGCAGACCTCTTCAAAAAAAAAAAATTGGATGATGGTAAATGGACTGTACTTATATAGCGCCTTTCTAGTCTTCCAACCACTCAACGCGCTTTACAGGACATATCTCATTCACCCATTCACACACATTTATACACTGATGGCATTGGCTGCCATGCAAGGTGCCAAGTGCTCATCAGAGGAGCTAACCATTCATACACACACAGCCTTCGGGTTCAGTTCAGTTCAGTTCAGTATCTTGCCCAAGGACACTTCAACATGCAGACTGGGGGGGAACAAACCGGGGATTGAAGCAGATCATCAGATTAGTGGACAGCTGGCTCTACCTCAGCCGCCTGATCTTAACTTAGCCAGACTTTGTTTACTTGCTCAGATTTTTTTCTGGCCTTTCCAAGCTTTATTGATAGAGACAGCTGAAGAGTGACAGGAAATGTGGGGAGAGAGATGGGGAATGACATGCAGCAAAGGGCCACAGGTCGGGACTCGAACCTGGGCCAGCCACAGCGAGACTTCGCATATGGGGCGGCCGCTCTACCGACTGAGCTCAGCGCCACCCGGATTTAGTAATTTTCCTGGTTTATGTTCTTCCAAATGCTTCCGTTTTTATCTTATTTTTTTGTCAATCTGGTGAGGAATGTGATTGAGTTGATTTAGTCAGTTGCTCAAACACTGATGAAAGATCTGTTGTAATGGAAAATTTATATTACATGATTGTGTGTTCTTTTATAACCATATATAGCCATGTTTGATCTCAGTAATATTCAAAAAAGGATTTTAAGTATAAAACTGTGTGCCTTATAGTCTTGTTTGGTTTTACTCAGAAACAAGTTGTTGTAGCAGTAGTTATTTGATGTATAAACTTGACCTTGGTTCACACGGTCCAGCAGAGCTTGTTAGTGAGGTTTGATAGTGATGAGCACATTCCATTGTAGCTACCTGCAACAGTTAGATAAGTAAATCATAATAATGACGAATACTCCGGGGAAGACCCAGAACACGCTGGAGGGACTATGTCTCTCGGCTGGCCTGGGAACGCCTTGGGGTTCCCCTGGAAGAGCTGGACAAAGTAGCTGGGAGGAGGGAAGTCTGGGCCTCCCTGCTGAGGCTGCTGCCCCCGCGACCCCGCCCTCAGATGAAGCGGAAGAAGATGGATGGATGGATGGATGGAGCAGCCAAGAGGATAAATACACAGATGTTATTTGGATCTGAACAGATGATGCAGGTCTGGAAAGCCCCAGGGCCAATAAAGGCTAAAATTATTAATATCTCAGAAGGCTTTTGGTATATAGATTCATTTCAAATGTATTTGGGTATTTGCACTACAACTACGCAAACAGGTTGAAGCAGACATGTATACAAATATGAATTGCATCAGGTTGTTTTATTTCACTGTCAATATGTGCACAAAGAGTTGTGTGCAGGAGACTACAGTTGTAATACATTTATAATACAATGTAATTTCAATAACTTTCTCACTGTGGTAATCACAATGTTTATAAGAGTTAGGTGTCTCTAACACAGCCAAATCTAACAGATGCCAGACAGCCACAACTTAAGTGACTGCATCTCAACTGCTGAGGTAAAATAAGTTCAGATGCTGAATAAGGAGGGATCATTCAATCTTGTGTATAAGGAGATTTCTATCTTTTACCTCTTTAAATTGTAAAAATCCTAACACCCCATACAGGTCACCCTTTGTACACACCAACAAAGTGGTGTACAGTAATACCTCTAGCACAACAACATAAACAACATAAATCATTTATAAGAAATGGTGAGCAAAGGGGCACATATTCCCAACTGGATTCCTGTGTCAACATGGAGAGAGAGAAACAGAGAGAGCAAAAACAGCTCTGCTGGTCTTTTCTTTTTTTTTTTTGCAAAATATATTTATTGGAAAAACAAATATAAATTGGCAACTTACAGCTATACAATACAATTTTCCAGTTTTTTTTTTTTTTTATCCCCTAAAACAAGGTGAACAGAGACAAAAAAGACAAAACATACACGTAAACTAAACCCATGAACATTAACCCATTCCACCCTGGCTCAAGTAGGAATCACACAACACCAACAACAACATTCCACAAAGCAGCACTTAATCTGGCAGGACCTGCAAGTCCTTGAAGTATGAAATAAAAGGTTGCCATTTGCAAAAGAACTTATCAGTACACCCTCTCATCGTGTATTTAATCTTCTCAAGTTTTAGAAAGTGCATGGTGTCTTTAAGCCACTGTGATACAGAGGGAGGGTTAGGAGATTTCCATTGAAGGAGGAGGCGGCATTTGGCAATTAAAGAGGTAAAATTTATAATTTCTCTTTGGACCAAATTTAATTGCCCTGGATTAACAGGAGTGCCAAAAATAGCAATAAATGGACAGGGCTGTATATCAATTCCCATTATGGTGGATATTATATTAAAATAACTGGACCAATAGCTATGTAGGCGTGGGCAAAAGAAAAACGTGGCTTAAATTGCACTGTGAATTTGAACAGCGATCACATTTGTCCTCTATTTCTGGGATGATTTTTGACAACTTTGATTTAGAAAAATGAACCCTAAGTATAACCTTAAACTGGATAAGTGCCAGACGTGCACAAGATGAAACAGCGCCTGACCTATTCACCACATCACCCCACCAGTCTTCATCAATTCGAAGATCTATCTCCTCTTCCCAAGCAGCCCTCGTCTATAAGTTGGAGTGATCTCCGAGGTCCAGGATACGATTATACAGTGCCGAAATAATCCCTCTGCTTGGTATCTTGAATGTAAGTAAATCTTCCCATGGCTGACGAATGGGTAGAGAGGGAAAAGCAGGAAAGGATTTAGAAACAAAATGTCTGACTTGGAAATACCTAAACAAGTGGTTTGCAGGCAATTTATATAGTAAAGACAAATTGCCAAAACTATTGAAATTACCATCTGAATCTGCTGGTCTTTTCTTGGTAGTTGTGTGTCGCATATTTCTGTAACTAAACAGGAAGTTAGCAATACAATGCTGCAACGACATGCCACCAACTGCTCTACTCTTTGCTAGAGACCTCTTGAAGTTCTGGACCAATCTTTCAGCCAACCCATTTGAGGCTGGATGATAAGTTGGTGTTTTAATGTGTTTAACTGCATTCAAGTTCAGGAATCAAATTCAGTCTCAAATTTACTTGAAGTAAATTGAGGTTCATTGTCTGCCACTACCTCTTTAGGCAATCCATATGATGCAAAAAGGTTCCTCAAAACTTCAATAGTCTTGCTGGCTGTGGTGGTCTGTATATGAATTGTGTCAGGCCAGCGAGGATACGCATCCATAACAACCAGAAACATCTGCTTATTAACTTCTGCAAAATCAAGGTGTATTCTCTCCCATGGACCTGTAACCCATTTCCAAGTGTGCACAGGTGCTGTGGCAGGCATGTGGCGCTGCTGCTTACGTATATCACACAGATTTACCTTATGTGTCCTAAATCAAGTGTTGGCCACCAAAACAAACTTCTGGAGAGAGATTTCATTTTCACCATACCCCAATGGCTGTCATGCAACTCTGACAATAGTCTGCTTTGTAACTTTTCAGGAATGACCACCCTGAAACCCCAGAGAACACAATCATTTTCTATTGTGAGTTCAAACCTTCGTTTTGCATATGGCTGTAGAACCTCCTCTGGTACATGCTTTGGCCATCCTGACAAAACATACTGTTTTACCTTTGCCAGTGCTAATATGAGTGGTAGATCTGGATGGTAATGTACAAGAACTCTGTTAGAGAAAAGCTGTTTTTTTTAGCTTCCTCAAAGGGTTTCTGGCAAGATGCTGACCACTCCTATTTAACGTCTTTCTGCAGTAACCCCTGTCATGCAATAGCAATCACATTTTGTTGCACTGGGTGAATTCCCTCTGCATCAATGACATGTCCCAAATATGACACACAATTCTGGAAGAAGACACATTTGTCTTTGTTAACCCTGGGGTTGTGGCTTCTCAGTCTTTTTAGCACTTCTTCCAGGTTTCTCGTGTGTTCTGTGTGCCCTGGAGAACCTGATCCATTAGCTTTTGAAATATTGCAGGTGCATTTGCCACACCGTAGGGAAGTCTGTTTACTTGATACAGCCCCTTATGTGTGTTTATGCACTGCTTAGAGCTCTCATCTCATCTAACTGGCTCATGACAAATCAAGCTTGGTGAACTTCTTACCACCCACTAGGTCTGTAAACACATCCTGTGGATTTGGTATGGGGTACTCTTAGGTGTGATTGGCAAAGGACAAAAAAACAGGAAAATATACAGCAGACATACCATGGCGGTGGAGGGTCGCCGACCTTCCACAATGATTGCAGGCTCTTTGGTGGAGCTCTGCTTTGAATGAAGTTCCATCATTGATAGTGGTGAGCGGTGACAGTGGTCATTATGTTTACCAATACCCGACCCGTACCCGACCGTGATTTACGAGACCCTCGTTTTCAGGTCGGAAATTCCGGACAGATTTCTGGAATTATCCGGAAGAATCACACCCCCGGGTACTGATCTACCTCCAGCCATGGGTTGATAGACACTAGTCCCAGCATATCCTCACTGTCTGATCTATCTTAGGGATGTTTACAGTTGTTCCAGTCCATTCACTGTAATTAACATATGTAATAACCCCATCACTCTCCATTTTGCTTAACTGGGCTTCTACTGCCTCCCTAAGTGCATATGGCACAGAGCGTGGTTTACAAAATTTAGGGATGGCTCCTGTTACTACATGGAGTTTAACTTGTGAACCTATAACATGTTTTGGAATTTTCTGTCCTTAGAACAGAGGTCATATGTGGGCCTTGAGTTCCTCTGCAGTGTTATTATTTGGCTTTGATTGGGAACAGTAGGTGCCAGTCTATCTCAACACTGTGGTGGCCAGGGTTGAAGAGACCTATTGCTGCCTTCCTAGACATAATAGATAGCTTGCTGTGTATGTTCCAATCTACGTAAACAGATATTATGTCGTAGAATATGTTAAATAGCATATTTAGTAGAATATGCTGACAATAACACCTGCATGGGTAAAAACATTCTCTTTGGCTATATGTGGTGTTATCTTGGGGTTTAAAGTCTATCCACCAGCATGAGTTGAGCAGAATGTGAGACTGATTCAGGCACTTCTGATTTATTTTGAGAATCTCTAGTTCTCCTTGGCCAAGCGTCAATAAATATTATAGCATAAGATATCAGAGGCTCCTGAACAGTTTCTGACCTCTTGACCTCACCATTGACCTTTGACTTCAGCAATTTCTCCACAACATCCCACAACTCCAGTTTTACTGGATTGGTCTTTTGTGGACTCCTTCCACCACATTTCACTTTCACAGAAATTCTCCCTCTCAGTCTAGGTGACTGTGTACTGTGGGTCCTCAACACACAATTTGTAGGCATTAGCTCTACCTTCTTAAACCTATGTTTGTAGAGCTTTTCTGATATCACAGATACTGCTGCTCCTGTGTCTACTTCCATTTTGAGCCGTTTCTCATTTACCTGAACATACACATGGTAAGATTTCTGAATGTCTGTATCACTTTCAGAACAAGTGTCTTCACCTTCAGTCTCTATAGAACACAGTTTAACCCCTCTGACATTACCTGCCCGGTACTCAGTGACAAAGTCCGCTGCTGGTTGAGCCTTTGCTGTCCCTTCCTTCCTTGGCTTCTGTCACTTCGGCTTGACAGGCTGGGTGTCAGACTCTGTCTGTGATGAGGGGACATCCTCAGGGGGACCACCAGAAGAGCTGGCCTCAATCTGTGCACTTTGCTCTGGTGGCTGTTACTCTCCTGCGCTGTAGCTTCTAGATCAGGGGTCGGCAACCTTTTGATGACTTCATCTGGCTCGCAGACAGGGGTGAAAGTAAACCGGTATGGTCCGGTACTGCATACCACTAAAACATTCAGTGGCGGGTACCAGGAAGATGGGAGAGCAGCTGCCTCCCTATAATGCCCTCATTCACGGCTGCACTCTTGGTCAGAAAATAGATCCACTAGCAATATGTAGTCTTGAAAAACTACTTTCTTTCACTTTGTCTGTTTAAAATTCCTTTTAACTCATTCTAATAGTTTCGGAACTGTCCGCTGTGTTTTAGTCCATGCTGGACGAGCCTTTGGCTGGGCATCTCCTCTGTCCCCTCCCTCGGAGCCCGGTGGTCTAATCAACCTTCCCAACCTTCCAAACGTGTACCACACGTTTAATGTCTTTACATTGGATGCAAAATGTCCGGTTCGGTTGCTATGGAGATCGGTGCATGATCGGGACCATGCAGCACCAGAAGTCATTGGGGTCTGGCAGCTAAGCTTGCCCTACAAACTTGTTCTTCAATTTATTAGGGCCCTGTTAATCAAAGCAGGGCCCTATTGAATTTCTGAATGTTTATTTTTTTTATTTATTTTTTTTTTTATTCCTCTTCCTTTCTTTTCTCTCAGTAAATCGCATTTAGACGGCCTAAATGTACTGAGCACCACGAAATTCTGTCACACCCCCAAAGTCAGGTGTAAAATTACGTATTTTAGGGGTCTCGCGATGGGCGTGACAAAAATGGCTCTACAGCGCCACCCAGGTTTATGTTTTCGAGGAGCCCCACACTGTTTCATCCACGTACGAAATTTGGAGGGAGTATGTAACATACCGAGACACACAAAAGTCTCTTGGTGACCTGGGCTACAGCGAAGCGTACGGCGTCCATTTTGTGTCAAAGTTGGCGTTTTCCTGTTTTTGGGCCGCCTAGGGGTCGATTTGAACCAAACTCTCCTAGAACTTTCATCCAATCTGTTTTGTGTTTGGTGTGTGTCTACATAGCGCCTGACAATGAAAAGTTATCAAAATCGTGAGTTTGGATTGACTGTGGGAGGCGTCACGAAATTCAGCGTGTTTTCATGAAATTTTGACGTGCTATAACTTTGCGAAAGAATACTCCAATCTTTCCCAAACCTCTGATATATAATGGCAGTCTGGCCTAGAAACACATTTCCATGACAACATTTGGTGATTTTCACAGCGCCACCTGTTGGCGACAGGAAGTGTCCGACGATAGTTTTCTCCAAAGTTTTTGAGTATATCCACCTCAAACTAGGTGTGATGTTGTCAAGGCTTTGGTTTGAGCATTTGAGAAAGAATTTCAACTTTTCATCAGAGGGCGGTCAGGAGCGTCTGGCCAAAGTCAACAGTGCCGATTTTTTCGATAAAATCTGGAACTCCATTGACTTTTTGGCTGATTTTCAGGCAAAAGTGTTGGGCTTTCATATACTTTCTCAGAGCTGTCTGAAACTTCTTTGTGGTTATTAAGACCAATATTATGCAAAATTCATTGGATGCAAAACCGTTCGGTTGTTATGGAGATCGGTGCATGATCGACATCATGCAGCACCAGAAGTCATTAGTCCAAAGCTTGCCAAACTTAATCATTTATTTAACGATAGCTTTTCCAAAGTTTTTGAGCATATTCACCTCAAACTAGGTGTGGATGTTGTCATACCTTGGTTTTGACATTTGAGAAAGAATTTCAACTTTTCATCAGAGGGCGTGGCTGGCGTCTGTCAAAGTCAACAGTGCCGATTTTTCGATAAAATCTGAACTCCATTGACTTTTTTGGCTGATTTCAGGCAAAAGTAAGTTGGGCTACATACTTTCAGAGCTGTCTGAAACTTCTTGGTGGTTATTAAGACCAATATTATGCAAAATTCGGCTGCATAATTAATTGGCGGGGCAAAATCGCCCTATATGCCCCCGAACTTTTATTTGAGGCAGTTCCGCCACAAAGTTTTGGACACAGAGTTATGAAACTTCAGCCGACTTGTAGATCAAGGGAAGACCTACAAAAAAGTCTCTTGGAGTAATGGGCTAAAATCAACAGGAAGCGAGATATATAAGAATGAAAAATCACCATTTTTGGCGTTATGGCTGGTTATAAAGGGGGTCCTATTTGAACGAACCTCCTAGGGATTTCAACCAATTGACTTCAAACTTGGTAGGTGTGTTCGATAGACTTACTGAGGTGCTATCAAAATTAAGAATTTTGAGGAAATGGTGTGGGCGTGGCGCTCACTCAAATTTGACCCTTTGATCCAGAATTCGAACTACATTGACTTTTTGGCGGGTTTTAAGGCAAAAGTGTGTTGGGCTATACTCTCCGAAAGGTCTGAAACTTCTTGTGGTTATACATCCAATGTGATGCAAAAATTTGGCTGCATAATTAATTAGGGCGGGCCAAAATCGCTCTATAGCTCCCTTGAACTTTTTTGAGGCAGCCCTCACAGTTTTGGACACAGAGTTATGAAAACCTCAGTCGACGGTAGATCAGTGGGAAGACCTACGAAAAAGTCTCTTGGAGTAGCTGGCTAAAATTCACAGGAAGTGATATTTAAGAATGAAAATCACCATTTTGGTGTTTCTCGCTGGTTGGAGAAGGGTCCCATTTGAACAAACTCCCTCCTAGGATTTATCCAATTGACTTCAAACTTGGTACGTGTGTTCATATAGACTTCCTGAGTCAAAGTTATCAAAATTATGAATTTTGATGAAACGGTGTGGGCGTGGCGCTCCATCAAATTTGACCGCTAATATAAATGCTAACTCCATTGACTTTTTTGGGCATTTTAAGGGCAAAACTAAGGCTTTCATACCTTCTTAGGAGCTGTCTGAAACTTCTTGTGGTTATTAAGACCAATGTTATGCAAAATTCGGCTGCATAATTACTTAGGGGGCAGGGCAAATTCACTCTATAGCGCCCCCTTGAACTTTTCTTTGAGGCAGTTCTACACATGGACACAGAGTTATGAAACCTCAGCTGACTTGTAGATCATGGGAAGATGTACAAAAGTCTCTTGAGCAATGGGCCAAATGAACAGAGGAAGTGAGATATTTAAGAATGAAAATCACCATTCTTGGTGTTATGGCTGCTGAGAAGGGGTCATATTTGAAACTTAACTCCCTCCTAGGGATTTTATCCAATTGACTTCAAACTTGGTAGGTGTGTTCATATAGACTTCCTGAGTCAAAAGTTATCAAAATTATGAATTTTGATGAAAACGGTGTATAGACATCCATCAAATTTGACCATTTGATACAGAATGCGAACTCCATTGACTTTTTGGCTGGTTTTAAGGCAAAAAAAGGCTTTTCATAGGCTTTCTCAGAGCTGTCTGAAACTTGTTGTATATTAAGACTCCATGTTATGCAAAATTTCGGCTGCATAATTAATAAGGAGCGGGCAATCGCTGTATAGCGCCCCTTGAACTTTTCTTTGAGGCAGCCCCGCCAAGGTTTTGGACACAGAGTTATGAAACTTAGCCGACTTTGTAGGGACTCGGCGGGAAGACCTACAAAAAGTCTCTTGCAGTAATGGGCTAAAATCAACAGGAAGCAAGATATATAAGAATGAAAAATCACCATTTTACGCTATGGGCTGGTTGGAGAAGTGGTCATATTTGAACGACCTCCTAGGATTTTATCCAATTGACTTCAAACTTGGTACGTGTGTTCATATAGACTTCCTGAGTAAAAGTTATCAAAATTATGAATTTTGATGAACGTAGTCGGGTGTGGCGCTCCATCAAATTGACCCTTGATACAGAATGCGAACTCCATTGACTTTTGGCGGTTTTGGCAAAAGTGTTGGGCTTTCATATACCTTTCTTAGAGCTGTCTGAAACTTCTTGTGGTTATTAAGACCAATGTTATACAAAATTTGGCTGCATAATTAATTAGGGAGCGGGGCAAAATCGCTGTATAGTGCCCCTTGAACTTTTCTTTTTGAGGCAGCCCTGCCACAGTTTTGGACACAGAGTTATGAAACCAAACTTGTAGATCATGGAAGGCGTACAAAAAAGTCTCTCGGAGCAATAGGCTAAAATTAACAAGAAGCAAGATATTTAAGAATGAAAATCACCATTCTTGGTGTTGCGGGCTGGTTGAGAAGGGGTCATATTTGAAATCCAACTCCTCCTAGGATTTTCCATCCAGTTGACTTCAAACTTGGTAGGTGTGTTCATATAGACCTCCTGAAAGTTATCAAAATTATGAATTTGAGGAAACGGTGTGCTGCAGAAGGCCCGTCATTATTTGACCATTTGACCCAGTTCTACTAATGTGTGTGGTCAATTGTCATGTCTGTCACGCTTCATGTCCAGTCTATCATTTCTCAACATCAGACAAGACCTACTACTGAATTTGCTGACTCTGTTGTCTATCTGCACCTCAAGCCTGCTTCTAGAGTCCTGCACTGTCGGTCTATGTCTATGTCCAGTCTATGACTCACGTAGCTACCGATAAGACCCAATTACTGGAATCCACAGATGGTGCTTTGGTTACATTGTTTTTTGTTTGACTGGGGCTTTGAAGTTACATTGTTTTGTTTGAAGTCACTCTATGACTCCTACAGCTACGTGCATCATTAAGTGCTACAGAACCCTTCCAATTATATTTTCTAAAAAGTTTGATATGTCTCACACTGTTACAAGCTACATGGTTATATGTCACATTAAATCATGCTACTAGAAATCAAGTCACTACTTCACTAAACTTGTGCCTCACACTCATATAAAAACAAACAAAAACAAAAAAACATGTTTACTACATGGTGCATCTCTATCTAGCATACAGCATCTGTGTATTATATGTGCATTTATTTTCAAAAATCATATTACTTTAACTACATTTCAATTTCTGAAAAGAGGGGCTCTGCTTCAGTGATTAGACAATGATTAAAATGTTTCAGTTATGACAAATGTTTAGCGTTAGCATGACTATTAACAAAAATGATTAGCACAGTGCTTCAGAGTTTATGTTGTGTTCTATATGTTTAAAGCTTAAAGCAGATCTCATTAAATCAAAGAAAACCCATTAAATCAGGGAAACCATCTGAAATCATGTTAAATCAGGAAAACCAACTAACTTCTCTTAGAGACAGATATTACAGTGTGCAATAAAAATTTTACACTACAGCTTTCTATATACTTTCTCAGAGCTGTCTGAAACTTCTTGTGGTTATTAAGACCAATATTATGCAAAATTCGGCTGCATAATTAATTAGGGTTTGATGTTTTGCCATGAAAGAGGAAGTGGGAGTAACTCACACATACATTGTTGAATCAGACCAGCCTCACGTTTGATTGTGGAAAAGCAGGCCTGAACAAAATTTATACAACAATATTTAGTTATAGATATAGCGCCACCTGTTGGCTGCAGGAAGTGTCATATTTACTTGATGATAGCTCTTCTCCGCAGCAGTTTATATCCACCTCAAACTAGGTGGATGTTGTCAAGGCCGTGGTGTTCACATCTGAGAAAGAATTTCTAAATCTTTTTCACTTCAGGAGGGCGTGGGCTGTGGACGCGCTGGCCGAATATCGATGTCTCGCCATGATCGTGAATGCTGTTTTAACTTATGCTGCACGCGGGTCTGACCTTGCCCCAAATTTCAATGCCTGATGAGATTTCGTCCGAACACATGTGCATTTCAATTTTTGCGATTGGCAACAGCGCCACCTAGATAATGCAGAACGAAGCAGGCCCGCCACAGCGTTTCACCTACGTGTCTGAAATTTGGCATACACGTGTATGATCACAAGGGCTACAAAAAAGTCTCCTAGAGGTAGACTGCCCGATGTAAAAATGGTCTGTAGCGCCTCAGAAATTTTCAAAACACGCTTGGCGTGTTTTCCGCCTCGTGTCAGGCCTGTGCCCTCGACATGCCACCCCTCGGGAGTGGCGCGGAGGTGCGAGGTTCGGCCCAATGCTGCTTGTGCTTTACTTTTTTTTTTTTATTTTATTTTTTTTTAGTTTTTCTCCAAAAGTAAATAGCATTTAGATGGCCTAAATGTACTAAACTCACTTAAAATTTGCCTATCCCCAAAGTTGGGTGTAAATTACGTGTGATTTAGGGTCTCGGGCATGGGCATACAGAAATGGCTCTACAGCTCCGAATGTATGTTTTCGGAGAGGCCCCTCGACACAGTTTCATCCACGTGTACGAAATTTGGAGGGAGTATGTAACATACCGAGACACACAAAAAGTTCTGTGACCTGGGCTACAGCGGCGCACGGCATCCATTTTGTGTCAAAGTTGGCGTTGCGGTTTTTGGGGTCATTTCAGGGGGTCGATTTGAACAAACTCCTCTCAGAACTTCATCCTATCTGTTTGAAATCCATGCGGTGTGTTCTAAGGCCTCGACAATGAAAAAGTTATCAAAATCGTGAGTTTTGGATTGACCGTGTGGAGGGGCAAACCTCTGATATATAATGGCAGTCTGGCCTAGAACACATTTCCATGACAACATTTGGTGATTTTCACAGCGCCACCTGTTGGCGACAGGAAGTGTCCATTTTATTTGACGATAGCTTTCTCCAAAGTTTTTGAGTATATCCACCTCAAATCCAGGGATGTTGTCAAGGCCTTGGTTTTGACATTTGAGAAAGAATTTCAACTTTTCATCAGAGGGCGTGGTTGCAAGTGTCTCGGTCAATAACAGTGCCGATTTTTTCGATAAAATCTGGAACTCCATTGACTTTTGGCTGATTTTCATAAAAGTGTTGGGCTTTCATATACTTTCAGAGCTGTCTGAAAACTTCTTGTGGTTATTAAGACCAATGTGTTGCAAAATCGGCTGCAGCACTAATTAGGGCGGGCAAACGCTCTATAGCGCCCCTTGAAGTTTTCTTTTGAGGCAGCCTGCCACAGTTTTGGGACACAGAGTTATGACACTTAGCCAACTTGTAGATCAAGCGAAGACGTACAAAAAAGTCTCTTGGAGCAATGGGCTAAAATCAAAAAGAAACGACATATTTAAGAATGAAATCACCATTTTGGTGTTGGGCGGCTGGTTGAGAAGGGGTCCCATTTTGAACGAACCTCTCCTAGGATTTTATCCAATTGACTTCAAACTTGGTAGTTGTGTTCATATAGACTTCCTGAGTAAAAGTTATCAAAATTATGAATTATGAGGAAACGGTGGTCGGGGTGGCGCTCCGTCACATTTGACCATTTGACCCAGTTCTGACTAATCTGTGTGGTCAACTGAACAAAGTACTTCGAAGTCTTCGAAGGCTCGCGTGTGTTCTGCCTGGTGCCCCCCGACGTGCCACCCTCCCCGACAGACGCGGAGTGCGAGGGCCCGTCCAATGCTGCTTGCAGCTTTAATTTTTTTAAATTTTTTATTTCTCTTCTCCTTTCTTTTTCTTCCCCAAAGTAAATCGCATTTAGACTGCCTAAACTCACGAAAATTTGCCCACCCCAAAAAAAGTCAGGTGTAAAATTACGATTTTAGGGTCTCGCATGGGCGTACAAAAATGGCTCTACAGCGCCACCTAGGTTTATGTTTTCGGAGGGGCCCCTCGACACGGTTTCATCCATGTGTACGAAATTTGGAGGGACTATGTAACATACCGAGACACACAAAAATGTCTCTTGGGGACCTGGGCTACAGCGAAGTGTACGGCGTCCATTTTGTTTCAAAGTTGGTGTTTTCGTGTTTTTGGGGTCATTTCCAGGGGTCGTGATTTGAATCCAACCTCCTAGGGATTTCATCCTATCTGTTTGAAACTTCTGGCGTGAGTAATCTTAAGGCCTACACGAAAAGTTAATAAAATCGTGAGTTTTGATTTAATGTGTGGGAGGGCGGGCCACGATGGAGCAGAAGTTACGAAATTTCGACGGTTCGCGAAAATTATAGCACGCCGAAATTTGATGAAAACACGCCGAATTTCATCAAACACACAGTAAATCCTTCTGCGTGTTTCATGGCAGTTTTATTATTATTAGTGCCTCGTGCCATTATTCATTTTCCACCCTTTTTCGAACCGCCAGAGACCCCAACAAATAATATATCAAAACGTGTGTGTTTTATCCTGAACTTATGTTTGTAATGTGTAAGAAATTGGCTAATAACTTCTGCGAAAACTGCGAAAATTTCCTATAGGAATGAATGGAAAACCCCGAAAAAAAAATATTTCAACAGACATTTTCAAAAATGAACTGCTCTGGCATACTTTCACCGAGAGACTTCATTTAAACTTAAAATGGAGGTACTCATGCTTTCTTCATTTATTCATTCACGTCACTTATCGATAATCTTTACTGTTTTTAAACTAACGCAGGCTCAAAGTTGAGAAGGTTTTTTGCTCAAATTTCTGGGTTTATAATGGGTGTATTGCGCGAATGTTTGTGCTAGGAGTGGATGACATCATCAGCTAGAGTGACGAGGAGAGAAAAATCTGTCAAAAACAAACGGAAACTGCTCCTGTGGCCGCAAATTTCACACTACAGACATAATTTATAGATAGAAACGTAGGAAAATTTGTCTTCTCACTCAGATTCGCCTTGCCAAAGCTGTCAGTATTATAGTTTTGGCCAGACACAAAGATTCAACACCATCCACAGCCCCATAGACTCCCACATGTTAAAAGGGGGATTTCTGAGGAAAGCAGAAAGTAACTCTTTCTTTTTGAATCGATTTTAATAGGTCACATTTCTTCATTTTACACACAAACTGCATATCTAAACGTCCGGGAAGGCCTCTCAAGATGCCCAAATTAAGGTGGTTCAATGATTAGAAATACGGTTTTCACCACAAATCCTTCCTGTTCGAGGCATGGTCTCAGCATTTTTCTCTCTCTCTCCCTGTCTTCCAACTGACATTCAACAGGCGCAGTAACTGTTCGCATGCCATTTTAGCAGTTAATGGCAGTTAATTTGAACTTCTGTGTAAAATGACAGAGAGGGACAGCAGCGCAGCTACAAGTAGCTGCCTCCATACCCATTAGCTTTCCAGGCTAGCACTTAGCTACTTGTATGTTAATGTTAACTGCTAATGTTGACCAAGATACTGGTTTAGGTTGAGGGTTGCTATGTTTACTGCAATTTTTATTACTTTTAAATTCATAAGAAACATTTGATAAATATATATTAAGAGAGTTAATGTTTGTTTTGGTAAAAAAGATAAAATATAAGTTACAATTTCATTAATAGAATTACATGTAACCTGTTATATTTGGTTTACCCATTTCAGGTTTATGACCTGTGGTCGCTTCAGGTCATTTACAATAAAAATAAAAGAAGACCAAGGATAAAACACGAAATATTGCTTCAGTGTGCTTCCTCTCCTGTTAAGCCTTTTGGAGGGCTGATTTAAAAATCCGGAACAGTTTGTGTTTAAATCTGCTGTTGCTATGCTCATGATGTGACATATATCAGTCATCTAATTTGACAGTGAATCCAGCAGGACTGTGTTAAATCACAAACATGCACTGTAGCCACTAAAAATTAAAGACATGCTAATTGCTAACATTAGCGCCATTTTAGCAGTTATTGGCACTGAATTTGAACTTTGTCTGTCTAAAAATGACAGAGACAGCAGAGAGCTAGCGCCAAGAAGCGCTAGCCACTAACTGACAGACAATACAGGCAGCTCAAGCAAGACATTTTCTGTAGTGACTGTCAATCTGCTTTGTTTGTGTTTAAATCTGTTGACAGTGGATCCAGCAGGACTGTGTTAAATCACAACATAATTTCTAGCCACTAAAAATTAAAGATATGCTAATTACAACATTGGGCGCCATTTTAGCAGTTATTGACAGTTAATTTGAACTTGTCTGTAAAATGACAGACAGAGATTAGCAGAGCAGCTAGCGCGCGCTAGCCACTAATTTTCTAGCCGATAAAAATTAAAGACATGCTAATTGCTGGGAAGGCCAAGTAGCGCCAGCCACTAACTGACAGACAGTAACAGAGACAGACAAGGCCATCGGCAGAGACAGACGAGACAAACACACCACACACACACACACACACACACACACTTAACAACTTACACAAAACTTTGTACTACAGAGTTTTGTAGGACATTACTACTACACTGACCTTCTACAACCTTGCAGTAAAGACATGCTAATTGCTAACATTTGCAGCTAACTTAGATAATTAGTGGCTAGCGCATATTACTTAGCTGCTCATGTGTAAATAAACATGTTAAATATTACTATTTGAGGTGTGCTTTTTCAATAAAGACCCCGCAACAGTCCACTTCGGGCACTTCAAAATTTCAAGGAATTTTCTAGTTATCATTCATTTTCCGCCTCTTTTTCAAGAATGCGCCCGAACCGCCAGAGACCCCAACAATATATCAAAACGTGTGTTTTCACCCCGAACTTATGCTTGCAAATGGGAAGAAATTCGCCAAAATTCATAATAACTAAATCAAGTAAAAAATTTCCTATAGGAATGAATGGAAAACCCCGAAAAAAATATTTCAACAGACATTTTCAAAATGAACTGCCTACATACTTCACCAAGAGACTTCATTTAAACTTCTTTTAAAATGGAGCTACTTAGTTTCTTCATTTATTCATGTCACTTATCGACACCTTTTACCGTTTTAAACTATCGAGGCTCAAAGTTGAGAAGGTTTTTGCTCAAATTTCTGGGTTTATAATGGGTGTGTATTGCGCTGAATGTTTGTGTTAGAGTGGATGACATCATCAGCTAGAGTGATGAGGAGAGAAAAAATAAGTCAAAAAATAAAACGGAACCAAGCCTGTACACAAATTTCACACTACAGACATAATTTATAGATGTAGAAACGTAGGAAAATTTGTCTTCACGCAGATTCGCCTGCTAAAGCTGTCAGTATTATAGTTTTGGCGCCAGACACAAAGATTCGCCACCAACACCCATCCACAGCCCCATAGACCTCATGTTAAAAAGGGGGAAATTTCTGAGGAAAGCAGAAGTAACCTTTCTTTGAATCGAGTTTAATGGGTCACATTTCTTCATATATTACACACAACCGCATATTCATAGACGTCCGGAAGGCCTCAAGATGTCCAAAATTAAGCTGGTTCAATGATTAGAAATACTGAGCCACCACAAATCCTTCCTTCCTTTCCTTCCTTCCTTAAAAAAATCCAAACAGTTTGTGTTTAATCTGCTGTTGCTATGCCTATGATGTGACATATATCAATCATCATCTGATTTGACAGCAATCCAGCAGGACTGTGTTAATCACAACATAATTTCTAGCCACTTAAAAATCAAAGACATGCTAATTGCTAACATTAGGGCTACATTTTAGCAGTTATTGGCACTCGAATTTTGAAACTTTGTCTGTTTAAAATGACAGAGACAGCAGACCAGCTAGCGTTAGCGCTTAGCCACTAACTGGACAGACAACAGGCAGCTCAAGCAAGACGCTTTCTGTAGTGACCGTCAATCTGCATTGTTTCTGTTCAAACTGCATGCCTATGATGCTATTACAAATCAGTCATCTGATTTGACAGTGAATCCAGCAGGACTGTGTTAAATCACAAACATACTTCTAGCCAATAAAAATCAAAGACATGCTAATTAAGCAACATTAGGCGGCCATTTTAGCAGTTATTGGCACTTTCGAATTTGAACTTGTCTGTCTAAAATGACAGAGACAGTTGAGCAGCTAGCGCGTTAGCGCTAGCCACTAACTGACAGACAATAACACATTCAGTTTAAGCAAGACATTTTCTATAGTGACTGTCAATCTGCTTTTTTTGTGTTTAAATTGTTGTTGTTATGTCATGATGTGACATATCAGTCATCTAATTTGACAGTGGGTCCAGCAGGACTGTGCAGCAATCACAACATACTTCTAGCCACTAAAATTTAAAGACATGCTAATTGCTAACATTAGGCGGCCATTTAGCAGTTATTGACATTTAATTTGAACTTGTCTGTGTTAAGTATTGAGATGAGCGGAGCAGGTAGCGCTAAGAAGGCGCAGCCACTAACTGACAGACACAGAGAGTATCGTGACCGACACAAGACACACACGCCAGAGTATGTGACACCGACAAACGCACCACACACACACACACACACACACACACACACACACACACTTAACAACTTACACAAAGTTTGTACTACAGAGTTTTGTAGACATTACTAATACACTGGTTTTCTACAAACCTTTTTAGCAAAGACATGGTAATTGCTAACATTTGCAGCTAATGCTAGACTAGTGGCTAGCGTTAGCGCTAGCTGCTCATGTAAATAAACATGTTAAATATTAATATTTGAAGGTGCTTTTTCAATGTAGAGCCCGCAACAGTCCACTCGCACTTTCAACATTTCAGCGGAATTTTTTCTAGTTAGTCCAAGCAGTAAGCCGCGGAACCCATTGTTTTTTCTACATTTTCTTCTTATTATTATTATTAGGGTCCACAGCGGTTGCGGGAACTCATTGTTTTTCTTACGCTTCTTCTTATTATTATTATTATTATTAGTCCAAGCAGCTAAGCTGCGGAACCCATTGTTTTTCTACGCTTTCTTATTATTATTATTACTATTATTAGTCCAAGCAGCGGCTGCGGAACCCATTGTTTTTCACGCTTTATTATTATTATTATTACTATTATTAAATCCGCAGCCAAGTTAAGCCGCGGGAACCCATTGTTTTTCTAATGCTTTTCTTCTTCTCTATTATTATTATTATTAGGTCCAAGCAGCTAAGCCAAGCGGAACCCATTGTTTTTTCTACGCTTTTCTTCTTATTATTATTACTATTATTAGTCCAAGCAGCTAAGCTGGGCGGAACCCATTGTTTTTTCTAATGCTTTCTTTCTTCTTCTTCTTCTTATTATTATTCTTCTCTCCGCCATTGGAAGTCTATGGCAGCCCATAGAACCATATGAAAAGCTGTGAAATTCTGCAATACTGATTATGACAGTCTCATGTTTAATTTCATCTGCTATGTTGCCAGTAAATGCGGTATAGCGCCACCAACAGGTCAAAGTTTTAAGGTACGCGTGCATGTAACTTTTGAACCGTTAGCCTGATTTTCAAAACAAGGTATCGCGTTGATTCCTTACTGAGTTCACGCACCCCATGATGTCATATGCGCCATGATGGATTTTCCGCCATCTTGGATTTTGTTGAAAGTGAATAAAAGTTTACAATGAAATTTTGACGGATTCTCACTAAAATCGTGGCACAGACTATATTGACAATTATGCACAAAACCTACTAGATGACGCCACTTTCACCCGCTTTTGGTTCGCTACAGTCAATCGAAATCAGTGGCGAAGGCGCAAATTTCGATGTGAGCTCATATCTCAGGAATGCTTTGGCGAAACAAAACCAAATTTGATGGCATGTCGAGGCTCAGTCCAAAGTGCAGTAAACAAATATGGTGTCATTTCGCACTCTAGGGCGCGCTTATAATTAGCAAAAAAATTGTTTTTTGCTCATATCTATTGATGTGTTTCTATTTGAAATGAAATTGTGATATCCACAGATACTGTGGGTTGCCCCGTAGGTAGATGATGCCAACTTTTCATGTTCGCCAATCGCCATTGGCGGCAACGCCGCCAAACAGGAAGTTTGCTCATATCTCGGCAACGCTTTGACTTCCGAAGACCAAATTTGGTCAGATGTATCGGCACCAGCCCAGAAGCACGCCAAAAAAAAATTGGTGTCATTTGTCCACTAGGGGGCGTTGTAATTAAGAAATTGTTTTTGCTTGTTTGCTTGGCATGTTTGTATTTCACACACTCAATTTTCACGTCTGCTAATATTGTGGAAGGTCGCATTCAGGTCCTGTCAAAAATTTTTACCTTGGCTTAAGATTATGGTGGCCATATTGATTTGGGCTTAAAGTGAATCTAAAGTTTCAGCTGTATCAAAAATTCCACAATTCTCAAAAATCGGCATCACGATCTTCAGACCAAGCCACACAAAACTTAATACATGGATTTTTCACCCTCAACTTCATCTTCGCCCGCTACAGTCTATCGAAATCGGCGGCGAAGGCGCCAAATGGGATGTGAGCTTATATCTCGGGACCGGTTTGACGTATCATCATCAATTTTGCTCGTACGCCTCGTGACCCCATCTAGAGGAACAGGCCAAATTTGTCTAATTCCTAATATTTAAGCGCTGTGAGTTACAATATTGTATTTGCAAAAGTGAATCTAAAGTTTCAGCTGTTTCGTACCCCACAATTTTCAAAAATCGGCAGACATACCAGACCGCCGCGGTGTTATGAGGATGGATTTTTCAATTTCAACTTCGTTCGCCCGCTACAGTCTATCGAAATTGGCGGCGAAGGCGCCAAATGGGATGTGAGCTCATATCTCGGGACCGATTTGACGTGACGAAATAAAAATTTGCTCGTGATGTCTCAAGACCCCGCCTGGATGGACAGGCCAAATTTGGTTCACTCGGCCACTTGGGGGTGCTGCAGTTAACAAAAAGTAATATTCCTTGCATTGGTTTTCGATGTGTTAGATTCAGAAGCGGAAATGTGATGGTTGTGATATTAGAAGAAATACTCAGCGTAAGTAAGTACTATTATTTCATTGATTGACATAAATAACTTGTGTTTCAGTTAATTGGATTTGGTGATGAAGCAGTTGAACAGGAAGAAAGTTTGTTTTAACCTCTGGGGCTGATGATCACGCAAGATCAGATCACGCGGCATCTTTTAAAGCAATCAGAACAGAAAAACCCAACACGTGGAGCACTGCCACAACTTTACTCGAAAGTGCGATTTGAAACTCTGTCTCAGTTTTCTATTTGGTGTCGATGACCACAGAAAACAGGGATATGATCATGTACATCATTGATGTACACATGTTTGTTGTTATGTAACTAATTATATTTGGCTCTCTGAGTAAAGACATTTCATGTTGAACAGTTATGGACTGTTATTTCAACTCATGTATAGTCACAAGTCTTTAAATCAAAATCAAATTAAAATCAATTTATTTATATATTCAAAGTCACAAAACACATGTTGCCTCAGAGGGCTTTATTAATCTGTACAGGAGTGACACCCTCTGTCCTTTATTTCCATGCAATCATCTGAATACATGTGTTAGTAAAGGAGCCTATATACATTCAGTAAGTTGCTATGATCATATTATTTCAGTTGCCAAATGCATACACTCTGTAACATTTAATCCATTTTTGTTGAGTAGCATACATGTAAAGCATTTCACACGTTATATTTGCCATTGATTGAAAATATCTTATTGAATTCCGTGATCGCCCATTAGCTTGACCTCATTGTTGCTTGCAGCTAGATTTTTATTTATAATTGGTTAGCTTCAGTATAACAACGCTATTAGAAAGAATAAATTCAGAGACTCATTATACTCTAAAAATTGTTGGTCTTTAAAATGCACACATTATTTGTATTCAGTGTTAAAAATATTATATGGCTATCACAGAAATACATTTAAAAATATGTATTTTCATGGTCCTCTCAGCCAAAAGGTTCCTGACCTCGATCTAGATGTTTGGTCCACCTGGTCTGTCATCTTTCTCCCTTCAGGTCTGATCAGCATGCCTGACGATGTGTCCTTTTCTTCTTATAACACCAAAACCCCAATCGGGCTCATCCGGCTCCACATTGCGCGTGAGTGTTACTCGGCATTCACCTCCTAAAACAGCAATCCTGTGGCATGTGTCTTTTGCCAGCAACCAGTGCAGCCAGTTTGAAATGGCGTTGGGCCTTGAAAGACTTGTGTGACAACTGCTGTGCATTTTTTGTCACTTTGTATCCAAGTCCCATCTCATAAGCTCCTACCAGAGTCAAATCTTTAGTGTGGGCAGCATTCAGCATTTGGTCGCAGAGTTCTGCACTTTAACACAACACACAAATCTATCATTGTCCAGAACTGCCCCACACCTGCAAGCTGATGCCAGCTTCCTCAAACTAGCCATATGTAATTCTCACTAATGGACACGTTTGTCTCTCTGGTTCCCAGAGTTAAACTTGTATCTTTCTGGCAATGAAGTATGTTCGCACAAAATGCTTATTTGCAGCAAGTCAATTAACTCTTGACAACTTTTTCTCTGAAGGTTTCTGTGGTACACTGTCGTCCATCAGCAGGGCATGATTCTTTTTACCCACAACCGCCAGAACACTGCTTTGACTTATCATCACCATATTTTAGCCTGTCAAGGCGAAGAACTGTTCCAACCTTCCAAATAGGCTTCAAATCCTTCTTCGCTTTTCGCTGAAGCAAAATTCACTTCTACCAAATGCCACCAGCATCTTTGCTATGCTTTCTGCCTTGACGGTTTTACGAGAAGACCTTTTTCAGCCTGAGGAAAATCCCATCCTCGCACCAAAAGTCTGTTGTGTCTAGCAGAACAATGTGGGAATGATACCTCTGGTAAAAAATGACAGAGAGAAGAGCAAGCGAATACAATGGCTACTTTATTAGCAAGCAGGTGAAATCATACATTTGTTCTCTGCACCTGAGCGGCTCCCGTATATCTCTAAATACCCCAATAATCATTGCAGTGCCACCTCCTGGTGTCAATAGCAAGTACATGCACCCCAAAACAGCATTTGTACAACACAGCACATTATGCTTGTTAAGCAGTTTAAACGAGGAAAACTCCCACGGTGAATAAAATGATTTAACTATATTCTCTTTATGAAGAGTGTCTCCAGGTGAGGACTGCATGATTTTGTTTAAGACCAGGACATCAGTACACCAAATCCTTTGTTAATGTAAAGCAGATTACGCCGCTTGTCTCCGTGAGGCCACGAGGGTGAGTTACTGAGTTCACTGGTGCAGGTGAAATCCAGGCTGGTGAAGAGAGGTTCCAGGTTTCGGTAATCTGGCAGCAGATTTGTTAAAGTCCTTGCTGGTTGTTTTAAGGAGCAGCAGTTCGTCCATCTTGTTGGACAGAGAGCGGACATTAGCCAGGTGAATAGACAGGAGCGCAGTATGAAACTCCCGCTGCCTCGGGGTGTCCTACGAAATCCATGAGAGCTGCTGCTCCTCCAACAAGTAGCTCAGAAAAACTCCGGGTTCAATGAAAAGTGGTGAAAAACTTGTGGTCAGTCCGACAGTATGCAGAGTTCTCTCTGGTGTATGTGTGACTAGAGAGGGAGAGCAAAACACAACAAATACACAAAAATGCAAAAAGTACAAGAGAATAGTACTGAGGCTGACCATCTGTGGCGCCATCTTGGTCTTGACAGGCATATAAAGGCATACTGTGCTCCTCCAGTAAACGATGTCTGGGTCTGCCACTCGTTTGTTCAAGGCAATCCAGACTCTTCTCATCTCTTATCTAGATAAGATAGACTTTAATTATTAGGTGTGCATTTACATGAACACTGAACTCACACAGACCACAGGCATGGAAAGCCTGAGGTCCAGGGAGAATTTTCAGGGCAGGAGGGTGGAAGACAGTGAGGAACAGACAAAACAGGGCTTGAGCGTGGCAGGTGGAGCTGAGAGCATGGTAGGGCTGAGGATAAAGCAGACAAATGAGCATTAGGGCAGACATCGAAAAATACAAAGACAAAAGTCTCATCTAAAAATATATCTCAGTAGCTAGTTGTTGTTGTTAATGTTACTGCAAAGGCAAACTGGTGAGTCTAGGAGGTGAACCAGAGTTAACACTGCAGAGCTTGATGAGAAGAGAAGTTGCAGGTGGGAGCAGAGCAGACAAGACTGACATATCGTAACATTAATAATGCCACACTGGTGGAATTAACTGGAAATTGTTTGTACTCTGCTGGCTATGCCATTGTTTTCTGATGAGAGAACAGTAACACTGTTGATCTTTCAAAGGGTTAGGGTTATATCTGGTTGTTGCTTACATCCCCCAGACACAAATTTAAAAAATGCACTACAAAATTATTACTTCTTGGGTTTATAAATGTATATGTATATATTTGTCTGTATTTTTATTTTAGACTTAAATATTTCTATATTAGTATTTTTCTATTATTATTTTAATTTCTAATCCTGTGTGGGGCCTCACATTATATTGCCAACCTTGAACCAGGTGATAATAAATGATGTCAGGTGTGTCAGTACTGATTATTGATTGCAACAACCATACATACATGTTTATGCACTACTTTTAAAAAAATAAGACACAAAGTGCTTCACATAATGACTTGAAATGAAAGAAACTTGAAAATAGTAAACAGACCACCTCGCAAAGCACAACACTTGTCACACTGATCACACGCCACACACACACACACAGATGACAGAGGTTTTCACCAAAGAAGATACTAACTACACTGCTTCCCATCCATCCCATCAAAGCAATCGTGATGATGCTAGGCTCATCCATACACACAACTCACACACCGATCAAACAAGAACGATTTGGGGTTCAGTATCTTGCACAAGGACACTCGTGGACTAGGGGAGCTAGACTTACCTGCTCTACCACCTAAGCCACAGCTGCCACCTGTTTGTGGAATGAAATATAAAATAAACAATCATGAATCATGATCATGAAAATATCATTGCAAAATCTGCTGTGTATACCCATGTTGTTGGGCATATAGAGCAGATCTGAGCATCCAGTACACGCTGTTAAAGATAACACCATATAATAATTTATAATGCCCATAGTCTCAACTGGCATGCAAACCTCTCTCTCATTCTCTCTATATGTATCATAACTGTGTACAATCAAAATGCCCATAGAAAAATGCCAAAATAGCACTTACTGAATCACTGTAGAATGTCAGCCAACTTCTCATGGTAATATTCATAGTTTTCTTTGCAGTCTTCCCACAAATTTAGAGGTTGTCTTCTCATTCTCCAAACGTGTCCCAAGTGTAAGAGAAGTCCACAGAGGCTTCATCACCCTCAGCTACAGCCAGCAGCATGCAGGGCCTTCAGCCCGGCCTGGATCTCTACTTCCTCCCACTCAAACAGCCGAGCAGCAAAGATGCTCAGCTTGACATTTTTCCTGGCCTTCAACACTTCTGCTATCTTTGCTGCACAAGCAGAGCAGGGACTGGAAGATACATACCTAAGTGGAAGGAGAAGTGTTTAGAATTTTCCAAAGAAACATTCAATATCTAAGCTCAGTTGAATAATTAAATGATCATGCATCTAATTTCTGGTCATAAAATGTTGAAATGTTTCTGTAAAAATATGTTGCTAAAGAGGCCATCGATTTTACAAGTCAAGGTCAGTTTACTCATTATGAGGAGTCCTACTAAGCCTGTGTTACAAGCTAGGAGTGAGTAGTTTACCAGCAAAGAAGTGTCCACTAAAAGATGCTATTGAGTTGCATTGTGGGTACTTAGGACCCGATGTTTTAGGAAATACATGTTGACATGGTGATGTGTTATGGTAAGCATATTCTGTCATTTCTGGTCAGTGCACATAAGGCACCAAGTGCTGGAGGGGGCACCAAAATGGCCCTAATGTCATGATGTAGTAAGAGTAGCGTAATTGCCTTTGTGAATATAGCTGTGTAAAGCGTAAGGTGTGAGTGGATGAGCAAGAGAGAGCAGAGATGAGTGAGTGGATGGAGGAGCTGCGGGTTAGTGGAGAGTTAGTTAGAACAAATGTACAGTGTAGGCTACAGGTGTGATGTGGGAAAATATTATTATTTAACTAGAAAAATGTGTAAAGAAATTCTTGAGTGTGCCTGACTCCTCCCTGGCTGCCTCATGCATTGGAATAGCTGTCAGCGTGTTTGTGCTTGTTTGTGTGGTGTTGTGTCTATTAATGTAGAGAGTTTTACAAAGTCTTTTATTTTGGAAGGACTCTCTTATATTTTGAAAGAATTTTGCCATGTGTGTTTGTGTGTGTGTGTGTGTAAAGCATGTGGCTGTCTTTGTGTCTGTCAATAAGAGAGTACATAAGTGTCTTTTATTTGAAAGCCTTTGTCTTGTCTATGTGTGTGTGTGTGTGTGTGTATCTGTCTGTGTGTGTGTGTTTGTGGGTGTGTGGGTCTTGTCTGTTAATCTGAGAAAGTTTTACAAACTCTTATTTTTGAAGAGACTTTATTTTGAAAGACTTTTGTTGTGTGTGTGTGTGTGTGTGTGTGTGTGTGTGTGTGTGTGTGCTAAGATATATGTGTGTGTTTGCCCTTTGTCTGTCTGTCTGTCTGTGTGTCGTGTCGCCTCTATGCATTAAATAGTTGTCAGTGTGTTTGTGTGGTCTTCTGTCTGTTAATGAGAGAGTTTACAAAGTCTTTTATTTTGAAGGAACTCTTATTTTGAAAGACTTTTTGTCGTGTGTGTGTGTGTGTGTGCACATGTGTGGTTGTCTTGTGTCTGTCAACAAGAGAGTTTACCAAGTCTTTTATTTTGAAGGGACTCTTATTTTGAAAGACTTTTTGTCTTGTCTGTGTGTGTGTGTTTTTGCATGTGTGTGTGTGTGTGTGTGTGTGTGTGTGGTGTTGTGTATAAAATAATGAGAGAGTTTAAACTCTTTTTTTTTTTTGAAGGGACTCTTATTTTGAAAGACTTCAGGTGTGTGTGTGCATGTATGCAGCGCACGCATGTGTGTGTTTGCCTTGTCTGTCTGTCTGTCTGTGTGTGGTGTGTGTGTCTGGTTCATGTTTCAATGTGTCTGTGTTGTGTTTCTAAGTAGAGAGAAGGATAAATGGCTGACATTAAAAATGTAGTCTTGATAGTCACTGATATCATCTGAGACTTCGCAACAAAGTAAGTCAAAGGCAGGCTTAGGTTGCTACAACCAGGGTCAGCTGCAGGTCAGAGTAATAGTTGAGATGTGCACATGCAGTCTGTTTCAAAACCCACAGACAGAAAGTCTCTGAACGAAGCCCCTCGAAGGTGGGCCAAAACAGCCTATAAGATGCCGCATAAACCAAAACCAGAACTGCTGGCTTCCTTGTCATGCTCCACTGCTCCTGTCGATTTTCAGGGGAAAATTGTTTAAACTTTGGTCAACAATAGGTAAAGAGCATGCACTCCCAGCTCTTCTGGAAATTCTTCTTCAAATTAACATGGGAGCACGGCAGGAGATGGGTGTTGCTGCTGGTCTTGTGTCTGTAAATGAGAGAGTTTTACAAAAGTCTTTTATTTTGAAGGGACTCTTATTTGAAAGAATTTGTGTGTGTGTGTGTGCACAGCATGTGTGGTTGTTCCTGTGTCTGTCAATAAGAGTATTACGAAGTCTTTTATTTTGAAAATAGCGTAATAATTAATTATAATAATATAATATTATATTAAAATAATTATTATATATAATATTATAATAATAATTACTGCCTGACTCTAGCCCCGTTGTTCCATAAATTATTATTGACACTGCTCAGCAAGTTCAGTATTAATACAACAATTGTGTCATCATTGCCTTTTTTAATGGGCTCTATTTTGAAGGGGACTCTTATTTTGAAAGACTTTTGTCTTGTGTTTGTATGTGTGTGCTTGTGTGTGTTCTTGTGTCTGTCAAGAAGAGAATTTTTAATGAAGTCTTTATTTTGAAGGGACTCTATTTTGAAAGACTTTTTGTCTTGTCTGTGTGTGTGTGTTTGCGTGTGTGTGTGTGCATCTTGTCTGTTAATCAAAGTTTTACAAACTCTTTATTTTGAAGGACTCTTATTTGAAAGACTTTTTGTCTTGTCTGTGTGTGTGTGTTTGCATGTGTGTGTGTGGTCTTGTCTGTTAATCAAAGTTTTACAAGCAAACTCTTTTTATTTTGAAGGACTCTTATTTTGAAAGACTTTTGTTGTGTGTGTGTTTGTGTGTGTGTGTGCGTGTGTGTGTGTGCGCGCATGTGTGTTTGCCTTTTCTGTCTGTGTGTGGTGTGTGGGTCTGTCTGCCTCTGTGTCTGGTGTTTTTGTGTTTATGAGAGATAAAATGGCTGACATTAAAATGTAGTCTGATTAGTCATTGATATCATACAGAGACAACAAAGTTAGTCAAAGGTAGGCTTGAGGCTGCTAAGCAACCAGGGTCAGCTGCAGGTCAGAGTAATTAGTCGCAGCCAGCATAAGCACCTGTGTGTCGAAAGTCACAGAAATGGAATGAAGCCCTTCAAGGTGGCCAAAACAGCCTATAAGGTGTGTGTCGCAAACCAAAACCAGAATGACCGCTGGCTTCCGGTCATGTCGCATCAGTTCCTTGCCGATTTTCAGGCGAAAATTGTATAAACTTTGGCTGGTGTCATCAGGTAAAGAGCAGGAGTACCTACTTTCTGGAAATTTCTCCTGTCAATTAACATGGGAGTACATTGGGCAGAGATGGGTGCTGTTGCCAAAGATTTTGCGCTCCCGCCCAAAACTATCCATCTGACAGCTTTATGACAGCGAATAAGGAGTGAGATGACAAATTTTCTCCTCCGCTTTCTAGCTAGTAAATGAGTCTCTTGTAGCTTGACATTTGTGATCTAGCCCAGTTTCTCCACAACTTATTTTTCGACAAAGTTTTCTCTGCACTCATTTAGTGATATCACTTTACTTCCAGCTCTCAAAAATTTCAATACACACCCATTCATTTTTGACTTGGTTTTGATGATTTTCATAAAACCATTTATTTAAACTTTGAAAACATTGCTTCACTTGGTGCCCAAATAGCTATATTTTGACACTGCTGTGTATGCAACAAAACTTGGGATTTTTTAGTGAGCCAAAGTAAAGTGAATAATAATAATAATATTAACTAGAAAAATTTCTAAAGAATGAGGTTTGACTCTGTACCCTGCTGCGCCATGGGCAATAGTTAATTAAGGTGAGCTTTCTCCCATGTCAAATTAACATGGGAGTACATTGGGCAGTGTGAGATGGGTGTTGCTGCTGGTCTTATGTCTGTTACTGAGTTATAAAGTCTTTTATTTTGAAGGACTCTTGAAAGAATTTTGCTGTAGGTGTGTGTGCGCGCGCGCATGTGTGGTTGTCTGTGTCTGTCAATAAGAGAGTATTACTGTCTTTTATTTTGAAAATAGCAAATATAATTAATTATAATATCATATATTAGTATTAAAATAATACATATATATAATATATTAATTACTGCCTGACTTCTATCTCCATTGCCCCATAAATATTATTGACACTGCTCAGCAAATTCAGTATTAATAATAACAATCTGTGTCATCATTGCCTTTTAACACTTTATTTTGAAGGGACTCTTATTTGAAAGACTTCTTGTCTTATCCTCAGTATGTGTTTACTGTGTGTGTGTGGTGGTCTTGTCTGTTAATCACTGAAGTTTACAAACTCTTTATTTGAAGGACTCTTATTTTGGCAAGACTTTGTTGTGTGTGTGTACAGTGTGTGTGAAGACACATGTGTGTTTGGTTTTTCTTATCTGTGTGTGGTGTGTGGGCTCCTGTCTTGCATCTCTGTGTCTGTGTTTGTGAGAGAGATAAACAAGTTGACATTGAAATGTAGTCTCTGATTAGTTATTGATATCATACAGACTCCCCAACAAAGTTATTTGGTAGGCTGAGGCTAAGAACCAGGGTCAGCTGCAGGTCAGAGTAATTTAATGCAGCCAGCACATGCAGTCTGTGTCACACAGACACAGAAAGTCTCTGAATGAAGCTCGAAGGTGGCCAAAAATAGCCTATAAGGTGTGCTGAACCGAAAACCAGAATGACTGTTGGCTTCTTGTCATGTCGACCAGTTCCTTGCCGATTTTCAGGCGAAATTGTATAAACTTTGGCCGAAATATCAGGTAAAGAGCAGGAGTACCTACTCTTTCTGGAAATTTTTCAAATTAACATGGAGAACATTGGGCAGGAGATGGTGTTACGTTATATCTTTTGCGCTCTCCGCCAAACCATCCATCTGATTAGCCAGGACAGTGAAATATGAGTGAGACGCACAATTCTTCCCTGCTTCTAGCTATAAATGATTTCAGCTTGACATTTGTGATCTAGGTCAGAGTTTCAAATTTATTTTTTCGACAGTTTCTCTCACTGCACTCTAGCGACATATGACTACTCACTTCAGTTTCCTGAAATTTCAATATCACCCATTCATTTTTTTGATGTGGTTTTTATGCACGGCAAAACTGTTTACAAACTCTTTGAAAACATTGTCACTTGAGCCGGTCGTTTTGACACCCGCTTGTGTATGTGCGACAAAACTGCGGGAGGAGTAGTGTGTCAAAAAAAGGCATAATAATAATAATAATAATAATAATAAGCGCAGTGGATAATATGCAGTGTGCGTTTTCAGGCACACTCAATAAGAAGAAGAATGTTTGTGATATAGTGTGCGCTTTCAGGCACACTCACAATATAAAATATTGTTTTTCAGTTGTAATATTATTGTGATTGTAGCAGGATGGACCTATTGGTCCTGGAGATTCAGCTGTGTCGTTTCAGCCAATCGCAGGGAGAGAGAGAGCTGCATAGCAGCGGGCTGGAGCACACCTGTCTCCTCTTGCTTCTGGCTGGAGGTTAGGTGCGCTGCTGATCCTGAAGCGCGCTTCTCCTTCCGGTGGTAGGTAGGCTGTTGACAGCGGCCAGCAGTTCCTACGTGGCCTGGTCCAGCCGTACCGTTTCTGCTTTTAGCAGAGGTCTGCTTTGGGTGTCTGAAGCATCGCCATTGCGCTGGTTACCACCGCTGTCCATCGCTGGTGCATTGCCCCCACGCGCCCTCCGCTTCCACGCCAAAGTTGTCCGGGACGTCTGATTCAGTATGTGCAGTGCAAACAGCCAGCTTCTCCTCCAGCCATATAAAGTTGCTCACCCTGTGTTTGTTATTGTTGGCTAAAGATCGCTGTGTAGCAGCGCCACATAGCAGCACAGCGCCAGCCAATAACTCATCAGTTGCTTTGCCCGGGATTGTGTTGTTTTTGCCCCGACTGCAGCCACTCCGGCATTGTGCGTTGCTTTGTCTCCGGGATTGCTGCGCTTTCAGGCTCCTGACTGGTTGTCATGGTTGTATAGTGAAGGCTGCAGTCTGGGCGAGACCAAACACCTCAGCGTGTGTGTGTGTGTGTGTGTGTGTGTGTGTGTGCGTGGAACAGTGTGTTCCACTTGCTTAGTTGTGTTTTGTTTGTTGTTGTTTAACTAGCATTTGGTTTTGCTGCACCAAAAAGTAGGATTATTTGCAGTTTATGTTTATTTGGTTATCTTTGATTTTCAGAATATATATGGATTTCTTAAGTGAATTTGAGCCGTGATTCTTAAATTTTGATTTCTTTCTTTGATTAAGTGCAATTGTTGACTTCTTTCGCTCCTAATCTGTTGCCCTGGTCCCTCCATCCAGGTAAGTGCTGAGCTCACGGTGGTGGATTGGTGTCCCAGTATGTGCCCTTTATATATTGCTTGCACTCATTTTGTTTTTTTGTATTTGACTTTTTTCTTGTTTGCTTCACGTGTGGTGTCCCTGGGATCCCCATGCTCTTTGGACCCATTTGTCACAGTAGGTCTCAGCCCTGGTTGGCCTTTATCTCCAGAGAGAGCAATTTTAGCGCCAGAGCTTTAAAAAGAAATTCATTTGTGATATAAGATATTTGTATCTTCTGAACCATGTCTCTAGTCCTCACTTGTGAAACGAACCTGAGTGCTTTGTTTCATAATCATTCCATTTAAATTCTGGGTGAAATTCGCAGGGTATGCTTGTCCCGGCATCCACTTACTATTAAAGGTGGAAGATCCCAATGTACTGTACGCCACATTGTTGTTAATAATAATAATAATATATCTCTGTTCAAAGAACCACCCTGAATCATTTTTATTTATAAATTATTTTGTGTGAGGCACCAAATTGGCTATTAGTGGTTCTCTTTCTGGTTGTTAGTGATACTGACACTATGGTTTGCTGCTCCTGTACACCCAGGCTGAGGAACAACGCTTTTTAATATAGTTATGGACTTGTTCTGCCTGGAGCACAAACAGATCCTTGTCCTTTAGGGACTTTTTGAAAATCTGACAAATCTGTTTGTTTGGGAAGTTTCCAGTTTAAGTAACTACATTTAAGCGGCTTGAGGTCTAGTGAATTGGAGACGTGGCACTGCACCGCTGAACTAAATTATTTAAAAAGATCCCTAGCTGCTCCCTAGCCAGCCCCCACACAGGTGGGAGGATGGGTGGCAAGTTGGAAGGAAACAGAGCCCTTAGTTAGCGCCACAGTTCACTGCAAACCACAATACGTTTCCTTTAATAGATTCTCCCCACTCAGTGACATACCCACTGAGAAACAACCAATAGTGGCTAGTAACTGGAAGCACCATTTTGTGAAATGTGAAGTTAGCATCACCAATGACAGAAGTCAAATGCATCTCTGGGGCCAGAGCAGGGGACACAGAATCAAATTTGAAACTGCTGGCTATGGGTAAACGTAGATTCAGTGTTATTTGTGTTGGCAGTAATGACAATAGGTAAAATTTATATTCAAAAATTATAAAAAATAAATAAAAGTTACATGAAGTCAGAATGTACATACAGCAAAACAATGTCAATTAATTTCAACGATTCAACAGGTTGATGACTATATATATTATATGTAATATATTAATATTATATATTTAAAATAACACCTTGGCCAATACCGATGTTTCTTACATGTATTGCAAACTGCATAATGGGTCTTCATAACTTAAGCTGCCACTGGCTACGCACGGATTTAGAAGCTGGTACATGAAACAAACAAAGTCAGATCACACACACAGGTAGATTATGAGAGTTTAGTCCTAGAATACCTGCAAACTGCGGTGGTAAAGATGAAGATAAAGCGAAATCAATTAACTACGAAGCATATTTACACATGTAAAGTATTATTTGGAAGAACATACACCAGGAAAAATGGGCCGATCCGGTGCAAGTAAATAAAGTCTGGCGGGCTAAATGCTCACTTGAAACTCTCCCCGTGTCATTTGAGGTTGGCGTGCAGGACGGACCAAAACCGTGGCATGTACGCAATGTGCCAGAGACGTGTCAAAAAAAAGAAAGGTTTCTCCTCAGCACAGTGCTCATGCGACATGTAAATCAACATACATCGCCACTGCCATCAGTGAATGTCTTCTTATTTGCCAGTTAAGGGAGGCTAACGATCGGCCGATGCTGATGTTCATCCGATACATCAGTGCATTCTAATATATATATATATATATATATATAATCTCTCCTTCACCCCGGGCAGGGGTGGTATCTGTGTCAATCTCGAAGCTCGGGTCCCCACCAGAGGACCAGAGTCTGAGGGTTCTGGCGAGTATCTTTGATGTTCCTAGAACTGCACTCTTCTGGACCAACAGGCTTCAGTTGTTGTTCCTGGATTTGTTGGAGCCACTTCTCCCAGTTTGGGGGTCACTGGTAACGGTGCCCCACTACCACTGGGACCACGCACTCTGACCTTCCACATCCGGCTCCAGCTGGGTTCTTTCAACCCTGATACTTCTCAAGTTTCTCATGTTCCTTCTTCCTGATGTTGGCATCAGCTGGGATTGCCACATCTATCACCACCACCCTCTTCTGCTCTTTGTCCACCACTGTGTCCGGTTGGTTAGCCAGGATCTGTTTGTCAGTCTGAAGCTGAAGTTCCACAGAACCTGGCCCTGTTGTTCTCAGCCACCTTCTGTGGTATGGCCCATTGGGATTTGGGTACTTCAATTCCATACTGGTTGCAGATGTTCCTGTATACCATCCCAGCCACTTGGTTGTGCTTTCCTCCATGTACACTGATCCAGCCAGTTACACCCTGCTACTATGTGCTGGACTGTCTCAGGGGCTTGCACAGTCTGCATCTTGGATCCGATCCACTCATCCTGGCCTCTATGGCTCTTGTGCTTATGGCCTGTTCTGCGCTGCCATGATTAGTGCCTCTGTGCTGTCTGTCAGTCCCATTATCCACTTGCAGATTTCTTGGATATCAGCCACTTCCTCTATCTGGACGGTGGGACATGCCATGTAGGGCTTGTCTCTCCAGGTTGCCTGTTCCTCTCTGCACTCTCATCATCAGGCTCTGTTGCTCATATCTACTCCTAGCAGTTCATCCCTCTGGGCCATCTTTCTGATGTATTCTCGACTTTGAGGCTTTGGTCCCAACTGGTCTGATGTCACTGGCCCCTCGGCCTCCCTCTTTCCACTTAGTGTATAGTTTCAGGTGCTGACTTGGGGTGGTACCCTCCATGCATGGTGAGGAGCTTTCTGGTCTTGATATCTGTGGCTTCTATCTCCTCCTTTGGCCATATATATATATAGATAGATAGATAGATAGATAGATAGATAGATATACTCTATACCAGGTGTCACCAACACAGTGCCCATGGGCACCCGGTCGCTCGCAGAACATACGAGTTCGCTCGCCGCCTGTTCTAAAATAGCTCAAATAGCACCACTTACAAGTGAGCTGCATCTAATTTATTTTGATTGCTATTTTGTTTAAATCACAATTTGCACGCAGAACTGAAATGACAATATATTAGGGATGCAATCGATGCATCGATCAACACGTATCGGCCGGGATGTTCGCCTCCTTAACTGTCATCGGCCATCGGCAAATAAAGATGACATTCACCGATGGCAGTGGCCGATGTTTATATGTTGATTTACATGTCACATGAACGCTGTGCTGAAGAGAAACCCCGCTCCACACGTCTCTGGCACGTCACATACGCGCCGCGGTTTTGGTCCGTCCTGCGTGCCACTTCAACCACCGCCACCGGGAGAGTTTCAGAAGCGTTTAACCCGCCAGACTTTGTTTACTTGCTCAGATTTGAACATTTTCCCGGTGTATGTTCTTCTAAACATGCTTCTACATGTGTAAATATGCTACGTAGTTACTTAGTTTCGCTTTTGTCTGTTTTTACCACCGGCAGTTTGCACGAGGTATTTATTCTTTGTTTATTTCATGTACCAGCTTCTAAATCTGGGGGAGGAGAGAGAGAGAGGCTACGGAGAGGGAGGGGGAGGTTACGCAGAGGGAGGCAAGGGAGGGGGGGGCTAGGGAGAGGGAGGCTACGGAGAGGGAGAGGGAGGCTACGCAGATGGAGAGGGAGGCTACGGAGAGGGAGGTGAGGGAGGGGGAGGCTACAGAGAGGGAGGCTACGCAGAGGGAGGCTACAGCGCCATAGAGTAATAAAAAGTTATTTCCTGATTGTTTCACAGCGGTTACATTCAGCAGGTATAGACACACCCACAGCAACCCACAAGCTACCATGCTATCTGAAGGTTTATTTTTGTATTTTAGATGATTTATTATTTGTACATAACGTGGTGCAAAGTAATTCATGATTTGTTAAAAAATGTTAGTGGCTACTGAAAATGGGACATTGTGATTTCCTAGGACTGTTGTAGAAGTGATCACTTTAAAATGTTTTTAAACATTTTTTTTCAATTTGAAAAACAAAATATCGAAATAAAGTGTTGCATATTGATATTTATCTGTTTCCTGTCTTGTTAAATCATTGTTGGTATTCATTGTGAGAAATCATTAACATGATCAGTGTCTTCACAGAGATGAATATCATTAATCATTAATAATGACATTTAGTTAAAGGTAAATTAAGCAAATTGGCTATTTCAGAAGTGTGTACCAAACTGGTAGCCCTTCACATTAATCAGTACCCAGGAAGTAGCTCTCGGTTTCAAAAAGGTTGGTGACCCCTGCTCTATACCCACTCTTGATTCAGAGGTTTTAGCCTAGCCAGTTACAGATCAATAGCTTCCTTTTCTCTTTAAAATACGTAAAAAAAGTTGTGTGACTTAGGATTTTCAATCAGGTTTTAAAGTGTATCATAGCACAGAGGCTGCACTAGTCAAAGTTAGACAGTTTAAGAGAGGTACATACCAGGTGACTGTGTATTTGAGTGCAGGATCATAGTGTGGCAGGCACTGTATGAAGAAGACCTCCTCAGCATGTGATCCAGTATGTTCATCCTCCAGATAGCCCCTCAGCAGCCCATCGGCTGTGTTCCCTTTATCGACCAGATAACATAGGAAGGTCTTGTTGCGGCCTGAGGAGTATTCCACATTCTTAAACTGGAACTTAAAGACAAAGGGATCAATCCGGTCCCTGTGTAAAAGGGAATAAAAGAAGGAAACATAATTTTACAAGTTTTGGAATGCAATTAAAAAAAAAAAAACAACAATTATTTTATTTATTACTAGTAATTATTTTGTTTGAATTAGGTTAAATACTTTGAATGTAAAGCTACACATTGATTTAAAAAAATGAATAAGGTTTACCTTAAAAATACAAAGAAAAGCATTACATATCTCATTAACCCATTCACACACATTCATACACTGGTGATATTAGCTGCCAAGGTGCCAACATCAGTTTTTAGGAGCTGACTATTCATACACATTCACACACCAATGGCACAGCGTTTGGGAGCAATTTGGCAAGTATCTTGCCCAAGTATACTTCGACATGCAGAATGGAGGAGCAGGAAACCATCGATCATCTGATTAGTAGACGACCCGCTCTACCTCCGACCCACAGCCCATGGCATGTGGCCATATTACCTCCTGGGGAAGTTCTTGCACATCATCGTGTTTACATCCCACCCTTGTCTAATGCTTCAGTGGGCTTTGAGCTCCTTCACCATGTAGCATCACAGCTACACAGCAGACATCACACCAACAGTCACTAATTTACAGATATTATATATATTATTATATATATTATTATACAGATATGCAGTGACTAAGCAATACCAAAAAAAAAAATCTATCCATGAGCTAGGACAAAAATCAGCCCAGGGCACTACTAGAGACACCTGGTAATGGAAAGCAGATTAGAATTTGTCGAGAATGTTGCAAGCTGTGCAGTCAAGACAGCAGTGAGCTGTTTGGCTTCAACTTTCTAGAAAATAATAACAATAAAAAAATACAAAAGACAGCTATAGGCCTATATTTATTAGGAAGGAATCAATCTAGGTTAATCTTTCCATGCAGGATTACCTACTGCATGTTTAAAATAAGATGGGACACAAATTATAGTACTACTATACTGGTCCTGTAATAATTACAGCGATTATCTACATATATCCCATAGTTTATCATGTTAGCAGTTTCTGCTAGCCACACTAACTAGCCTAGCTGTAGAAATGGCTTCTCTCTCCTCTCCTGGTCTCCCCTGCTCGGTGTGCTACATGTTTAGCTACTGCTCGTCCTTCTTTACTGATAATGGTACTTGTAATAAATGTAGTTTATTTGTAGCTTTGGAGGCGAGGCTCAGTGAGTTAGAGGCATGGTACCACACCACCGAACAGTCAGTAGCTGCTATAGTTTGCAAGCCCCCTGTAGCCAGTGTGGTACCACCAAAGGTAGTTTCAGCTAGCCGTCCCCCGGAAGCTCCCGAGCAGATGGGAGGCTAGGTCACTGCCCGAATGAAGCATAGCCCAAACTGAAGCCCATGGTACACCACCAACTTTGACACATTTTGACACTAGGGGCCATAGTTAAATGCATCCTATCCCATTCACTAAAATGAATGTTTCATTGGTGTGTGCATACACCTTGGACTTCGTAGTGTTCTCTGGACCTCTACTTAATGTGACCAGTGATGACATGTAGCCGCAGGTTCTCGTGGATCGTGGCTGCTGCTGTGGTCCCGCACAACATCCATGTCATTATTGTTACCATATGTCCATTACAGTTTATAGTAGTTTATGATTAGCTGCTGCTGTGCATCTGTGTCCCTCTAACTCTATCACAGGTTCCACTGCTACTGTAATCATTTTATCATTCATTGTAATTCATTGTCATTTTATCATTCATTGTGATGTGCAATATGTTTGTGTTGATTTGTTCTGTACACGTGACATCTATTGCACGTCTGTCCGTCCTGGGAGAGGGATCCCTCCTCTGTGGCTCTTCCTGAGGTTTCTTCCACATTTTTTCCCTGTTAGAAGGGTTTTTTGTGTCACTCGAACCGAAGGTCTAAGGACAGAGGGTGTCACTCCCTGTACAGATTGTAAAGCCCTCTGAGGCAAACTGTGTTTTGTGACTTTGGGCTATAAAATAAAATTTGATTTTATTGATTTGATTTGATTTGACACAACCTGGTCTTTCAACTGAGCCATAGCCACACTGAAAAAAAGAAAAAGTTGAGAAAACATAAAATATCAAGGCAACATGATGCAAGGGATTTTTGAGTTTTCTCAGCTTTTGCCTGCTGTTGTTGACTTAACTAAGGTTTTCAAGTCCTGCAAAGAGTTCTGCCAACTTGGATCTTCTTGTTCACCTAATTAGGATTATCCTGTGAGGCTAATAAATAAATTCTTGCCTGAATGTCATGTATTTCTACCTTCTTTAAACATAGATATTCTTGTTGAATAAATTTACAATTATTCCTTCAATGGCATATATTCCTAGATTCACCAAACACAAATATTATTATTTTTGTAAATATTATTTAACATAATTCTTTTGGCCTCTTTGCCTTATTGGATAGAGACAGCTGAAGAGTGACAGGAAATGTGGGGAGAGAGAGATGGGGAATGACATGCGGGAAAAGGTCAGGATTCGAACCTGAGCCCCCGCCACGGGACTTCACATATGGGGCGGCTGCTCTATCAACTGAGCTGAACGCCGCCCCAAACACAAATATTCTTGTTGAATAAACATATACTTTACCTTTATAAATCTTTAATTTATGTTGCTCTAATTGTATTTGAAAAATGCTCAATAGATGGATAATTAATAAAATAGATTACAGCAGAATGTTATCTGAAATATTTATTCAGTTTGACAGTGAACAGACAGGTTAAGCACCTCAAATACAACATTTGTAAAAAAAAAAAAAAAAAACGGGGGGGGGGGATTGTTGTCTCTGCACCACATGGCCAGTTGGCTCACCTCATCCCTGTAGTTTGCCTCATCATTGTTGTTGATGAGCCCCTCCACTGTAGTGTCATCCGCAAAATTGACAAAGAGGTTGGTGTTGTGTGTTGGTGTGCAGTCATGGGTCAGAAGGGTGAAGAGTAGGGGGCTGAGTACGCATCCTTGGGGGACACCTGTGCTCAGTGTGATGGCGTAGGATGCGTTGCTGCCAATCCGGACTGCCTGTGGTCTTCCGGTCAGGAAGTCCAACAACCAGTTGCACAGTGAGGTGTTCAGTCCTAGACAGTCCAGTTTCAGCTGTTGGGGGATGATTGTGTTGAAAGCTGAACTAAAGTCTAAGAACAGCATCCTCACAGATGAGTCCTTGTCTGTGATGAAGGCGAAAATTCAGAAGGGTCTCTTGCAAATCTAGCTTGCAAATCTGCATGAAATCCACCCCTGAAAGAGACACATATAGCGCAAAGTCAGTTTAGCTAAAAGCACTTTCACAAGTCTCTGTAATTTACAACATAACACAGCTCTATTTCCACAATACAGTGGTGGTCAAAAGTTTACACACACTTGTAAAGAACATAATGTCATGGCTGTCTAGTGTTTCCAGTTATTTCTACAACTCTGATTTTTCTCTGATAGAGTGATCAGAACAGATACTTCCTTGTCACAAAAAAGAATCATGAAGTTTGGTTCTTTTATGACTTTATTATGGGTCAACTGAAAATGTGACCAAATCTGCTGGGTCAAAAATATACATACAGCAACATGAATTAGCAATTTTGGTCAGTCAATGAAATCAGCTTCATAGCATGGCCTCTTAACTTCTTGTGAATGATTATGAGTGACTACAGCTGGTTATTTCTCTGAGGCCATTCAAATAGGGCTCATTGGATACAAACACCTATAAACGCCCACAAACGCTACAATGGGAAAGTCAAAGGAGCTCAGCATGGATCTGAAAATGCGAATAATTGTCTTGAACAAGTCAGGAAAGTCACTTGGAGCCATTTCAAAGCAGCTGCAGGTCCCAAGAGCAACAGTGCTAACAATTGTTTGTAAGTATAAAGTGCATGGCACTGTTTTGTCACTGCCACAATCAGGAAGAAAATGCAAGCTATCACCTGCTGCTGTCAGAAAATTGGTCAGGAGGGTGAATAGTCAACCAAGAATCACCAAAAAGCAGATCTGCCAAGAATTAGAAGCTGCTGGAACACAGGTGTCAGTGTCCACAGTCAAGCGTGTTTTGCATCACCATGGACTGAGAGGCTGCCGTGCAAGAAGGAAGCCCTTGCTCCAGAAGCGGCATCTTAAGGGTTGACTGAAGTTTGCTGCTGATCACATGGACAAAGATAAGACCTTCTGGAGGAAAGTTCTGCGGTCAGATGAAACAAAAATTGAGCTGTTTGGCCACAATGTCCAGCAATATGTTTGGAGGAGAAAAGGTGAGGCCTTTAACCCCAAGAACACCATGCCTACTGTCAAGTACGGTGGTGGTAGTATTATGCTGTGGGCCTGTTTTGCTGCCAATGGAACTGGTGCATTACAGAGCGTAAATGGGATAATGAAGAAGGAGGATTACCTTCAAATTCTTCAAGATAACCTAAAATCATCAGCCCGAAGGTTGGGACTTGGGCGCAGTTGGGTGTTCCAACAGGACAATGACCCCAAACACACATAAAAAGTGGTAATGGAATGGCTAAATCAGGCTAGAATTAAGGTTTTAGAATGGCCTTCCCAAAGTCCTGACCTAAACCCCATTGAGAACATGTGGAAAATGCTGAAGAAACAAGTCCATGCCAGAAAGCCAACAAATTTAACTGACCTGCACCAATTCTGTCAAGAGGAGTGGTCAAAGATTCAACCAGAAGCTTGTGGATGGCTACCAAAAGCGCCCAATTCAAGTGAAAATGGCCAAGGGACATGTAACCAAATATTAGCATTGCTGTATGGTTATTTTTGACCCAGCAGATTTGGTCACATTTTCAGTTGACCCATAATAAAGTCATAAAAGAACCAAACTTCATGAATGTTTTTTGTGACAAAGTCTGTTCCAATCACTCTATCAGAGAAAAATCAGAGTTGTAGAATTAACTGGAAACTCTAGACAACCATGACATTCCGTCCTTTACAAGTGTATGTAAACTTTTGACCATCACTGTATTTCACTGAAGCCATGACAACTCCATCCATATTCAATGACTGAATAGACAATGGCTGGATTTTAATAATTTGTGAAAGCACCAAGTCATTTCTACAGTACTGTGGCAATATTGATAAAGGTATCTGGTAAAAATAGATACCGATATGAAAAAAGAAAAAGTTGTCCTGATCATAATTTATGCAATATCGTCAAACCCTACTGGCCTGAAAGCTAACTGCAACAGCCATTATGGGATAAAACAAGCATACAAGAAGAAACAACAAGTGAATAAGTGAAATAGAAATAAGTGTGTTGGGAATTAGCTTATATTAAATCATGAACACACTCTTCTACTACATCAGGCATATAACTGGTGAATTAATTTTGTATATAATTGTATATAATTAATTAATGTAAACATGAATTTAAACATTTGTCTTTGTTACTATGATAAAAACACTAACTATGAAAAAATAATGATATTTACTATTAATGTCACATTAACATACACACTGTATTTCTTCCTCATGTATTCTGTCTTGTTTCTCATTTTGTAAAAAGCCTTCTCCTAAACATGAAGCACATCTTTAATTTGTATGTGACAATTACAGTACTTATGGACAGAAGACAGTGTCATGCCTTCAGCCAAACTATCTAGCTAGCATTGTACATTACAAATGTTTTTATTTATTTACCTTTTATTCAACTGACATAAATACAGTATTGTATTCTCAACTCACAGTCAGCATCACTCATTCAACTGTAAATACAGTAAATGACATAATAAAAATGTGGTGAATATAACTCTATAATTATTGATGACAGGTTATACTAACACATAATGCTGCAAATAAAATACTCCTCTCACAGTGTTTAAGCTATATTAGCCTAGCCTCTAAAGTTTATTAACACTTGATTGTGTTAAATCAAGTGTGGTGAATAAGTGCATTATTATTAACGACATATAATGCTGCAGTTAAAATTATGTTAATTACGTTAATTTTGTTATGCCCCTCTTACATTGTTTTAGCCTATGAGCTATATTAGCCTTAGCTCCATAAAACAAGTGTTGTTGTTGTTGTTGTGTTAATAAAGTTCCTATCATCTTGTTTATTGCTGTATTTATCTTATTACATTTAACTGGAGGAAGTCTTTTTGACGACACAACTCTGTGAAGTCCATCCGGGTCTGAATCTGCTTCGTTTCACTGTACGGAGGAAAAGATCCAGTCGACTCGGTTGAATCAGTGAATCTGGGTCATCTAGGTCTGCTGGATCGGTGAGCGATCTGTGGGTCTCCTGAGTCTCGGGTGTTTCCGGCTCTATTCGTGCAGGATGGATCAGAATTTGAATCTGGGTCTGTGCTACTGACTCTGAGTCTGCTCTGCAGGAAGTTACGATGACCTGCTAGCTCACCTGAGTCACGACTCCCAAAGCTATGCTAGAGGTGGAAACAAGCTTATTGACCACAATAATAGTGGAATTTCTGGCAGCCTTTTAGACAGATGGACTGGGACGTGTTGTAATGAGACTGTACAGATTAAAAGGAGAGGAGTGAATGGTGCAATTTATCGTTTTAATTTACATTTGTGGCCTGCTCTTAGGCGGGTGTAGGATGGTAAAGATCCAGGTTAATGGAGACAAAGGCTTGTTAATCCTAAGTCAGTTAGAGGATCCGGGTCAATGATCCAGATGAATCGTGAATCATACACCACTAGTAGCTACAATTAAAACGTATATATTAGGGGTGTGACAAGATCTCGTGCCACAACATCTCACAAGACTAAACTCGATGATATTTCTCGTACGTAAAAAATCTGTCTCGCGAGATTTGTGGGCTATCCAAACTTCTATTTGTGACCTGTGGGGGCAGTAATGCGCCTTTGCTACGTCTAGCCTGCCAGAACCTAAAAAAGGAGAAGGAAAAGAAGAGGAGGAGGAGAAAGAGGGGGAAGCAACAAGCAGCCAGAATGAAATACTGGAATTACCATTGAAGATGCCCCCGTCACTTTCAAATTGTTTGTTTGGCAGCATTTTGGGTACCTGGAGGAAATGATAAATGGGAGTAGAGTGACTGATAAGGGTGACAGAGTAGACCTTTGATTTGGTTTTGCACATAATATTGTTTGCACTTGAAAAAAAAGAAAGAAATATTTAATTTTATTTATTTTATTTTAACTTTTATAAATTTTAGTTTTAGTTTCAATTTGTGGAAGAAATTTATTAAAAGCTCATGCTTACATCATGCATGTAAAGAGTTATAATAAAACATTTCAAAATGCATGTGCAACTTAGTTAAATAAAGGTCTGTGACCTATGACCTATGACCCTCCAAGCTCTGCTTCATATGTCTGCCCCATGAAAGCATCTGCATGATGACTTGCGTTTGGATGGTGGAATACAAAACGAGTTCTCTTCACAAATTTAGCCACAGCAAAAGTGCTATAAACATGCCAGTCTGAGCTAATGTAATTTAAAATGATGACAATAAAAACACACTTAGCTTACTTGCTTGAGCAAAATGGTTGTGAACTCCCACTCTTGTCGTTGTAGTATCCAGAAAATCCAGATGGGACATGCACAGAGCTGTTAAAACCGGTTCAGACTGGTATCTACGGAGTTGGCCCAACAAAGATTTTATAGATTGCATATTGCAAAGCCTTATTTCTGAGTCAGTTTAATTTGAAAACTCTATTGAGATCAACAACTACTAGTTACCATTTTTACAGTGTTTATGTATTTACACTGTATTATTTATTTAGAGATTAGACCAGACTATCAGTGTCTGCATGACAAGGGAAAAGCTACAGAACATTTCTTAACTGTGAGGTGGTCTAAAAAAACAGCAAATAACGTGCAAATACAATCAATGTTTAAACTAAACATAAAAACAAGGCCTAATGATCCCTGATGTGTGTGAGACCATACACGTTGAATAAAAGGTAAACAAAACAAAAAACAACAACAACAACATCGAAGTAACATTAAAAAATAAGCAGAGAAGCTGCAAGAAACTCCCAGTGCTCACCTTCCGACTTGAAAAGCAGTTTCTGAACACTACTGTGAGTCCTCTGCTCCAGCCCATGGTCCTGGCGTTTTGATAGAGGAACAATCCAGTGAGCAAGATTTAATTCAGGGGCTGTATTACATGCTCCTGTGTCAAGGCTTGTTTGCTGTGTGTATAGTATCTAATTGTGATTTGGTAGATAGCTGGGGGTGGTAACTTTGCATGTCTTTGGTGATAACTGCTGATATGTTATGTATGTGTCTGCAGTGCCATCGCTACCATAATGCATGTTACATGCTGCACTTAGGTCACCAAGTGCTGGAGGGGGCACCACAATGGCCCAATCATCATCATATTATTAGAATAGCATAATTCCCTTGAATACAGCTGTGTGAAACGTGTACATAAGGTGTGAATGGACGAGCGAGAGAGAGAGTGAGCAGACGAGTGTGGGTGAATACGAGTGGATGGAGGAGCTGCAGGTTAGCAGGAGAAACTAGGTTAGGAATAAATGTAGAGTGTAAGCTACAGTGTGTGATCAAAAAAGGCCATGGAGTCTCTAAAGTGTGTGTTATTCCAAATAAACTTGTTTACAGTCTGGTACAAACCTAGTTTCTAAAGCTAATTTCCCCATTTGTGAATTTCTGTTTAATCCACCAGTTCAAATTATATTAATGCTTAAATGTATTCATAATTAACAGCAGTTAACTAAACAGTTCTGCCAGAGGTACCACACTGAACTTGACAATGGCTCTTTTAAAACCTTTGGATTGGAAACCTTCAGATTGAGCTTTAATGAATTAATTGTTTTTAACCGTCCCTTTTTGAAGGGTGGTGACCTCAGGTAAATTTATTATGAATAAAATTCTGTTATTGTCTCTGTGTCATGCGATAAGCTGGTGACTTGTCCAGGGTGTACCCCACCTCTCGCCCAAAGTCAGCTGGGATAGGCTCCAGCCCCACCATGACCCTGATGACGATAAGCGGTTACATATACAGATACAGACAGATGGATGGATTGAAATCCTGTTATTTAATGTGAACAATGATTTTTATGAAGCCCCCCCAGGGTCACGGTGAGATTGCATTCCATTGCAATATGTTTTGCGTTTTCTCTCCATAGGCACTATAAAACGTGGACACAGTATAGATATTGCCTCCCACAGGTTTCTAAAGAGCCACTGTGAAGCTCAGTGTGGTGGCTCTGGTTGTCACCATCTTGTCAGTCTTGTAATCGCTGGGTCCCAGCTAATCCAAAAACATAGTGGAGTGTGTGTGGTGCTTAAGGCAGGCTAAATATCTATTTACTGAAACCAGACACCTGTAACAGCACTCACTTGTCAATCAAATCACACTGTTAATTATGCATAACTTTAAGCCTTAATATAATTTGAACAGATGAGTTATATAAAAATTCACCCTCAGTACAGTTATGAACTACTGTGGGCTTTTTAACATGAGGGTTTATGGAGAATGAGTGGAGCCAGCCACAAGTGGCTGTTCAAGAACTGTAGTTTTTGGAACTTCTTCATTGGGTTCACTTTACAGCATCGTAGGTTGCTGTTTGGTTCTCTTATCAGTGTTGGGTATAGATACTTTGGAAAGTAGTTAATTAGGTTACAACGTTACCATCAATTAAAAGTAATCTGTTACGTTACAGTGTAACACGTTAGAGTACTCATGTATTACCAAAAATTAAAAGCCGTTTGCAGCTCCTCACACATGCTGCAACTTAACTGATATAGACACACAGCCTCCTTTAAATGCACCGAGTCCTGACAATGAATAATGTCAGTCAACCAACCAAATTAACTCTGCAGGATAACAATAACAGGAAAGACAGTCAGCCTGGATACAAGATGTTTTTTTGAATTGGAAGTGGAATTTTTTGCAGTCGACAGAAGCTTTTCACCAACGCAGAGTGAGCATTTTATTGAAAATAATGTACTTCCTCGATTCAAAAGCTGTCCTCTCCTCTCTCTTTCCAGCGGTTTGAAAACACTCACACACACACAGGTAACGTAGGTCAGCAGGGCACAGACGCTGCTCTGTATGGAAAGTGCCATGAGATAATCTTTGTTATGATATGGTGCTATATAAATAAAACTGAATTGAATTGAATGTTAATATGCACCTCTTCTACATCAGTGCTTCACATTCAGTTCACACTCAGTGATCCTTTATCTGACTACCATTTTGTGTTAGTTAGAATCTATGGCTCCAACCATGGCTCTGAAATATTAGTGCTGTGTATTGATAAATCCATTGTGTGGGTTGCTGATGTAACAGGAGGCTTTGTAATTTCTTTCTCAGTCTCTCCCTTCTCTCAGCATGTGTCTCAAATGTTTTCTAATGTTTTCTAAACTATAGTTTATATAGTGGGTTATTTAAAAGATTCTCTCATCCCATCACTAGGGTGCTCACACTGGCATGTCATCCTGTTAAGAATTAATAAAACTCCTGCTGCTTATATCAGTAATCATTGATGACATTTTAAAAGGTGGGTTTATTTTCCCTAGTCTTGACCATACCATACTATGCCACATTAAATAATATAAAAGATTGTTTGCTCCAAAACCAGCAGTCGTTTGCAACAGTAATGAAATCAACAGTAATGAAATCAACAGTAATGAAATCAGTAATCAGAAATCAGAAATCAGTAATGTAAGTAATGTAAGTAAGTAGTACTTGATATATCCTTAGGTACAGTACGGTAATCCTTTTTTAAAAGTCATTTTTGTACACAAATTGCCACTATGTGCTTTCATCTTACCTTACTGCCAGTTATTTTTCAAAGCACAAAACCATATTCTACTATTTTAGTATTTAGCTGAATTTCCAAATTTTTCAAAATAGTGGTACACCCAAATTAAAAATTAATTTTACTGTTTTCAACACATCTCTATATTTGTATTTTGTCTAAAGACTATGGGTGTGGTCGAATAGTCAAATTTGCTTAGGAACCTTCCTAACTGATTGAAATGACCCGGAAGTACTAACATGTCTGCCATGATAAGAGCTGTTTGAATTCTCTAACTGTTAAGGAAAGGAGCTTCAGTGCTTCCTTTATTATCTCCTTTAGCATAGGATACACCAGACCATCCTTTACGAAAGGAAAGGAGGTAATGCCGCCCCACAGTTCCTTGCAGCAGCAACAAAAAAATCAGTGCACCGTTCAGTCATTCACAACCAGAAAACATTAATATATTTAAACAGTGTGATGCAGAATATGAACATACGTGACATGATGTAAAAACTTTGATCATGAAGTGTGTTCTGTTGTTGACTGTGGAGCTGCGTTCACACACAGAGTACAAACTGTTTGTAACTGTGACATGCAGCGTCCTGCAGATCATTATGAAGTTACTGTTGATTATTAATCATATATCTTTGCCATAACTTGTTAATATGTTTATTCATGAGTGACCAGGAGAGTGAGTGACCATAGCAGCGTAACAAACACTTCATTTGACTTCTGTGACAAGTGGACAATATTCATTTATTATTTGAATTCTGACGTTGATAATGAAGTCGGATTTTTCACCGGATTTTCCACGTTTGTATTTCCTGCATGAAACTACATGCTAAGAGCGCACAGAGAGTATCTAGTAAATATCTCAGATGCGCATTTTGTAGTCCATCTTATGGACTGTAGTTTTACCACAGTTTACCACAGGGGCGGCTGTGGCTCGGAGGTAGAGCGGGTCGTCCACTAATCAGAAGATCGGTCCCCTCCAGTCTGCATGTCTGCAAGATACTGAACCCCAAATTGCTCCAGAATGTGTGAATGTGTATGAATGGTTAGCTCCTCAAACTGATGAGCAGTTGGCACCTTGCATGGCAGCCAATGCCATCAGTGTATGAATGTGTGTGAATGGGCGAATGAGATATGTCCTGTAAAAGCGCTTTGAGTGGTCGGAAGACTAGAAAGGCGCTATATAAGTACAGTCCATTTACCATTTTACACACAATCTTCATTCATTGTATGGTTAATGGATTGTATTGTATTGCATTGTGTTACAAAACTGTAATACAATACAATTGGGGTCCTTTAAGTAGATGACTGGATCTACAGGAGGATGAGATATAGCCACAGCACCTGTTTCTGTTGAGTGAAGCAAATAGTCAGGGTGGGGGCAGCTGGGCAGAGCAGAACTAATTTTACACTGTCTGACTGGAGACTGTGTATTATTAGACAGACTGTGACCGAGCACTTATTGCTTACAGCTGTCTTTTGGCTCCCACCCAGCTGAGCTCAGTCTACCAGGCCAGAAAATAGGAGGGTGCAGGGAGATAGATAGATGATCATTTGCATGCAATCAATGGTCAGTGTATAAAGTTGTATGAATATAATTCATAAATATAATTCATATAAATGTGCCTCTTTATTTAGGTTGTTATCTCATTTCTCATCCCTACTGCATGTTCTCACCTAACCTCACCTAAATCTAGCCCAACCCCTCAAAATAGTCTCAGGCTGAAAGAGTCCTGAGATGACTTAGAATAAATGGTAAATAGACGTGTATTCATATGTATGCCTTACAGTTGGTCAATGTAGGCAGACTATTAAGTGTTATCTTGAATTCTTCCTGTTGTCCAGAATAGTTTTGGATAGGATGAGCTAGGTTGCTGGCAGTCAACTGGCCAGTTTATTAGATACACCTGTAAAACTGTATGTTTATAATTGGGGTTGCAGTTTGCAGTGGCGAATTATACTGAAAACCGAAAATGCTGACTAGTACAACATGACTGACTATAGTCTCAGCAATACACATACCTGACAGTGTCAGCCAAAAATGGATCTTGGCTCCAGAGCAACATACATGCTGCTCTGCCTTTTTGGTTGTTCCTATGAGAAAGCCTGGAGACACTATACAGGGCTGAAAAACTTGATTCCGCAGCAATCTGAAATGATTTACTGGCATCAGACTAGCAGTTTGCACATTGCAACTGAACATTTTCATTGATTCAGTGTGCCTAAATCAGCAGTTCTGGGACTGTGTCCCACAGAGAGCATTCTTATAATGAGGCACCTTTTTGAGTCTAGTGGATGATCTGACCTGGGCTCAAGGATCAAATTGTAGTTATTTGTTGCTGTTTTTGTAAAATTTGATGTGCATACATTCTTTCATAAATGTAGTGTGAGAGGTGAAATCAGTTCAAATGGACAGTGTAAACCACATTTTGTGTTGGCAAAATTCCTCTGTGTTCTCTGTGATGAACAAAGTATTCCGATGCTTCAGCCCCTAAGTGCATATAACATTAACATTCCAACAATGTTCAATCCCAGTGCTATCCCCTTTAACCCTCAAGTCGCTATAAGCTCTGCGGGAGCCCAGGATACATCAGAGAATGTAAAGTCTGTGACTAAACATAACGTGAATCAAACATTATCTTGTCCTTGACTTATAATGCCAATACTTATACATGACACCTATTGTTGGGACAATAATAATAGGCTTGTCCACTGATTACAATTGAAATGGTGACCAAAACTCAAAAACCCAATGTATGTAAATAGAGCAGAAAGAAAAGAAAATAATCTACATTTGGTATTATTATAGTAACAGCAATTAAATAATTCATAGAATGAACCACCCAGCTTATAGGTTAGGTATGGGTTATTATTATAAATATGAGAATAGGTAAATTTCTCATTTGTTCTGGCCCAAATGTTCTGCCTTGGGCATGAAAGATTCATAGATTCAGCACTCCTAAAGACAATTCAATCAAATCAAATCTCAGTGCTCATCTGTGTAAGCTTGTGGGATCAATGGATCCTCTCTCCTCCTCACTGAAGCCAAAAACAACCTGCCTCAGTCATACACAGCTTTAGCTCTGTCTAGTAAACTGTTCCATGAGCCATACTTCATGATATGGACCTACCCTGTGATGATTTCAAATGGAGGTAGTTCCATTGGCTCAACCTGAAAATCTCCATTCTGACTGATGGCTACTGCACCATTGTTGACAGCCTCAGCTGATGACACCTCTCCATTATCCACTGTCCTCTGTCCTTCTTTCTTCACTTCCTTTACATCCTCGGTCATTTCAGTGAACTCCTTTTCTTTTCTTTCTGTTCTTCTCATTAGTGAATTACCTTTGTCAGCCATGATGAAATAATAACTGTGTATAAAATATGTGGCGTTACAAAGTCTGTGTAGAAACAATTAACACAAAGATTTAAATGAAGACAGGAGGTAAAGACAGGGGACAGCAAACTAAATGGAGGACAGACAGAATGAGGAGAGACTAAGTGAGGGGGAGGAGTGTAATGATTGAGAGGGCAAGGGAGAAGCAAAAGAAGAAAGTAATGCAAGAGAGGGTGACTGAAATACTCCAGGATTGGAGTACAGTTCATTGGTTTGTTCATAAACCAGACTGATACTTGAAGGGCAGCTAGTTCAATCAAATATTAATCAAGTATTTTTTGATGGGAACACTTTTGTATTATTATTTTGGCACAGAAAGATAGAAAGATACTGCAACTCAGCATACTTCATTGCCCATAAACAGCTTCACTCTAAAAATATCAGTATTGGCACTAGCCTTTAAAGGCACATATGGGTCAACCAATGGTAGACACACACAGGCAGCTGCAGCTCACAGACCAAGCAGGTCTATTTAGAGGGTGGGGGAGGTAGAGTCCCAGCTTTTTCACTGTGGGCAGTTGTTTCTGTGCTTATCTGCATTTTTAATAGTCTAAGATAGCAGCTGGCTATATTTGGGTACACACACACACACACACACACACAAACACACACACACACACACATATATATATATATATATTATATCACAAAAAAGTGGGGTACGTCCTTTTCCACGCTCACGTTCAGATGTATCAAATGTGAAATGACTGTGGAAATGTGGCTTCAACTTCATGGCTGGCGTGCGCACGTTTCTACAGCTATTGTTCCTTTGGCGACACTTAGAGGTGATGCTGGGAAACTGTCAATAATGTGAAAACAAGTAGTCATCAGAGTGATGTGCACATCAGAGACACACTTATGAACAATTAACACACACACACACGTGTTTGCAATTATATGGGTGGATATAAAAGCATATGCAATGTGAGAAAACGGTATTAATAATGGCAGCGTTAGCGTTGTTAGAGGACCTTGCAAATGGTGCAATCCGACGTGAGTGAGTGTTTAGGGAACGCAAGGATTTACTTGCAAACGATGATAATTGGCTCATAAGCCGATTTCATTTACCAAGGCCAGTGTTACTGGAGTTGTGCTCAGAGCTGCGGCCGGCCCTAGAGTGCAACACGGTGAGGAGCCAGGGGTTGTCTGTGCCCACACAGGTGCTGACCATGCTGGGGTTCCTGGCAACAGGGGCATTCCAGCAGGAGCTGGCCAATCGGTCAGGAGTGTGTCAGTCAACCCTGAGCCGAGTCAAGCAAGCTGTGTGGGACGGAATCATCCGGATGTGATCCAGGTACATCAAATTCCCATACAATGCTGTTGAACAGGCCAACATTAAAGCGCAATTTGCAGCGAGAGCCAGTTTCCCTAATGTAATCGGAGCTATTGACTGCACATACATTGCTATAAAAGCGCCATCACAGGATGAATTTGGTTATGTTAATAGGAAACACTTTCATTCCATCGATGTTCAAATCATATGTGATGCGCAAATGCAGCTCACTAACATCGTGGCAAGGTGGCCTGGTTCAACGCATGACTCATTCATTCTGACTAACAGCATGGTTGGGAACAGGCTGGAGGCTGGCACGGTGTGCAATGGGTGGCTTCTAGGTGAGTAAATAGTTTATTTGTTTAACTGTCCCGTATGTAAACTAGCGCAATGCACATTTGGGCATGTGCGCATTCAAATATCATATATTTGGTTCTCTTTATTTTCTGCTGGTGAAATTAGAGCTACAGAGCTTTCTAACAAGTCCCTGATTGTCTCCCCGTGTTCAGTATGTATGTCAGTAAAAGTGTGTGTAAAGTTGGAAATGTCAGCCGCGGGGCACTTCTCCATTCATTAATTGTGTGGTTCATTTAAGTGGTGCCTTCATCTGACCCCAGGGGACGGTGGCTACCCCCTAAGAACGTGGCTGATGACCCCTCTTACAGACCCCAACACCAACCAAGACAGGAGGTATAATGACCTCCATTCCCGCACTTGAGAAGTCGTGGAGAGGGCAATCGGCCTGCTGAAGGGACGGTGGTGCTGCCTGGACAGGTCGGGGGGAGTTCTGCTGTACCGACCTGAGAAGGTGTGCTGCATTGTGATGGCCTGTGGCGTCCTCCACAACGTGGCACACCACCATGGCATACCACTGCCAGAGCACAACATCCCCCCACCGGAGGGACCGGATGCCAGACCCGTCAACTTCAACCCACCCCGAGAAGCCATACGGGCCCGACTGAATGTGATTTCAAGCATGTAAAGAGGCAAGGACAGAATGTACTTGTACACAAATGCATTTATTGCTTTAACTCATATCGCTCAGTATATGATACATCATATCATCCCACCTCCATATCATCATCATCATCATCATCATCATCATATCACCCCATCTCCATATCATCATCGTCATCATCATCATCATATCATCCCACCTCCATATCATCATCATCATCATCATCATCATCATCATATCACCCCATCTCCATATCATCATCATCATCATCATCATCATCATCATCATCATCATATCATCCCATCTCCATATCATCATCATCATCATCATCATCATATTATCCCAGTGAAATACTTTATATGAGCAGAGCCTGTCCTGTGTCAGACAAGAAAATGAAATCAGAACATTAAAACTGAATGTTTTGCTGTATGTAAGTATTCTTATTTTTTTAAAAAGTCAAATATTAATCTTGGAATGACTGAAGAGGACTACAGAGATAAGATTATCTGAGGAGTTTAACATCTTGTATGATGGTGGAGGCTTGATCAATAGTTTCATATGTAATGAAATGTAACATTTGATAGGTCAAGGTTTGTTTAGGCCCGACAAAGGCTACTGTGTACACTGGAAGAATGTTTATATTTTTTGGGTTATCTGGCAACATGACATAGCCCTTTCAACCTCACCTTCATGCCCTTCATGGTACAGGATTTTGATTTCATTTACTACATATGCAGGTTACAGTGAGGGAAGGGCACTGTGTTGTGGATTGATTTGGCACGTTCAACTACTGTTATGGGCCATCTGCCAAATGTAGGTGTCATTCTGTTTCAAATTACTGCTGATTGGCAGCAGTTACAATTATCTGAATCCAAACATCACTATTCTTGTGAGTAAAAGTCGTGCTATCGCTGGTGATTGTAAAATATGAGGCTGCTCATGTGATTTTATATTTCCAGGAATATGTGGCTGAGGATATTTGTGATGAAATCATTCCTAAAACAGTCCTCAATTCACACAGGTGACATATTTCTCCATATCTGCCTGCTCTCTGAGGAACTGTTTCTTCAAACACATCAGCACTAACAGCACTGACCTGTCTATGTTCAAAACACTGAACCAAACTCACTTTGTGAGCGTGCTGCCTCATGCTTTTAGTGTGTATTATGAGACTTTTAACTTATGTAGTGTTTTTGAGTACCCCAGAAAGCATTCCATAAATAAAATGTTACTGTATATGTACAGTACTCATTTAATGAGAGTGGGAAGAACGATCCAGGTTAAACAATTGCACACGAGGAACTCCATTTTTCCTTTCAATAGAAAAATATGTCTGCATAAAGTATGAGAAAAAACATTTCAAATTCACATCATATATGAGCTGAATTAATTAAAGCTAAGTCTGTTGATTAATTAAAGCAATCAATTCTAGACTGACATCCAGATATTATAAATGTAATCCAAAGTCTTGACCAGAACTCATCCTTCCCCTCCCCCTCCCGCCCCTAAATAACTGTTGTTAATGACCTTTATCTAAAAAGTCATTGTAAAATTCACATTACCCAGAGAACTTTTGATTTTCTCAATTATTTTATTAATTGTAGCTCAATCACACTCAGTCCTCTAAGAGATACTTTATTAATCCCTCAACGGGGAAATTCTTTTTTCACTCAGTTATTATTTTACATGCATTTTAAACCGGAACACAAGTACAAGGGCTCACAGACATGCTCATAGACATGCACACATACAAGGGCTCACAGACATGCAATGTGGAGAGAGATGGTGGAGTGATGGGCAGCCCCCCTGAGAAGCGCCCTGCGAGCAGTTGGGGGATTCGTGCCTTGCTCAAGGGCACCTCGGCAGTGCCCAGGCGATGAAGTAGCACCTCCTCATCAGAGGTTCAGACAGCTTGTTGTAGTCATCAACAGGAGCTGCCAAGCATTCTTTCTCACTCAAGATGACCTTATGAATCTCGTATCGCCTCACACACCTGTCACTAATTGCTCTGACCCGCAGCTCACCCTGGTTGCTTGGCAACCTCAAGCCTGCCTTTGACTAACTTTATTGTTAGCTGCATGATATCAATGACTAGCAAGACTACATTTTCAGTGTCTGCCATTTTATCCTTCTCTCTCGCAGACACAAACACAGACACGTAGAGTCACAGACACACACACCACACACAGAGAGACAGACAAGACAAACACACATACAACACACATACAACATAGGTACAAAGCAACTATTAATCTTCTGCGTGTTTCATGGCAGTTTTATTATTATTATTATTAGTGTGGGGGCCCAGAAGGCGCCCAAACTATTGTTATTCAAATCTTTATTAGTGTGGGGGCCCAGAAGGCGCCCAAACTATTGTTATTCAAATCTTTATTAGTGTGGGGGCCCAGAAGGCGCCCACACTATTGTTATTCAAATCTTTATTATTATTATTGTATTATTATTGTTCTTCAAGTTTTGCAACATTTCAAGTCCCACAAATCCTGTCCTACAAACATAAAAATAATACCACCAGATACCACCATTCAGGACAATGGAGCTATTAATTTACAAATCTCTACTATTAATACTGTACAAATTATTAAATATTTTGTAAAAATTTCCCACCATAAGGATGAATGGAAAATCCTCAAATCTGTCAACAGACCCACTACACTTTAAACAACAACTACTCCATATTTTGTCCTACAGACTTCATTCAAATTACTACTTGTACACAAGATGTTAAACTATTAATGCTGTACTCAACTTTACAAAATCTTTTACAGTTTTTAAACAATTAAACACTAAATTTGAGTATGTTTTTACTCCACAGCAGCGTTTACAATGGGTGTGTATTGCGCCTGCTAGAGCGGGTGACATCAGAGCTAGAGTGAAAGAGCAGCTAACAAGTCCGTCAAAAAATAAAACATACCAGTCTCTCCTGGCCACAAATGTCATGCCACAGACATGATTTAGCAGCAAAATGTAGGAAAACTGGATACCTACGCAGTGATACCACTACTGAAGCTCTCAGCCTTACCGTTTTGGTGTTATGAGCCTCGGAGCACCAGCTAGTCCCTGCGGCACTCCCATTAACTCCCATGTTAAAAAGGAGCGATTTTTCTTCAGGCATGCAGACAAACCTGTTCCTCTACCACTTTAATTAAGTCCATTCTGTACCGGAAATCACATTTTAAAAATACCAGACGATCAGGAAAGCCTTGTAATACGCCCAGTCAAGGCGTTTCAGCGATATTTACAATGGTCTAGCCGGAAATCTGTCATTTCTGTCGTGTACTCCCTAACATTATTAGTCGTGCTCTGAGCTGCAGTCTGACACACACGCAGCTCTAATTGGGGCCCGGCAGATGGTGCTCTTTGCTTGGTAAACTAATGGCTGCACCGTACTTTGTCAGTCTGTACAGCAGTCTGACACACAGACGGTTAGCTGCCCATTACGTGCCACATTAAAAAGGAGCGATTTTTCTGCAGGCAAGCAGACAAACCCGTTTCTCTACCAGGCGTAAGAAATCCTTTCTGTGGTGAAATGACGTAAAAAGGTCACCTACAGATCAGGAAAGCCTCGTAATACATCTGAAGTCGGTTTGATGATAACTACAACGGTTTAGTCTGTACACAACTTTATCTGCCGTTTGCAGCTGTTTACTCTCGGTCAGCGTCTCTCCCTCTGTCACTCAGACACGCACGTACCTGTCCTCTCTGGTTAGCACGCCGCTAACACAAAGTGTAATCAAACCGTGCGCATGTAGCACACAGAGTCTGCCAGCTGATTGTAATGAGCGATGACAAGTTAACCGGCGAGTTGTTAACATAAAGACGGCACACAGAGTTTGCCAGCTGATTGTAACGAGCGGACCCAAACAGACCGGTAACATACTGGGCATTTAGCTTTACATAGCTTAACACGGCTAAGCACGAAACTGTTAACTTTGTTAGTGTGTTTGTTTAGTTACATACGTGTTTTTATTCTGTTCATGTTGTGATCTGTGCCATCATATTTGATGAGAGCAGTACAGCTGAATTTTATTAGTTAAAGGTGCAGTGACAAATATTGCAAATATAGAAAGATTACTCAACTTTTTTCAGGTAATCTCACGCTTTCTTAGAACACTGTGCAAATTCATAAAATATTTCAAAATATCCTACAATTCTATCTTTTCATACAAATTTCCACAGAGGCATCTGACATTTCGGCAGAGGGCATCCACACCGTATTTCCGCAGGAAATGCAATTTTTCTGGTTATTATTGAGTGTGCCTGAAAGCGCACAATATATGTTATCCACCGCGCTTATTGTTATTATTATTATTGAGTGTGCCTGAAAGAGCACACTCTTTAAAATCCACCGCACTTATTATTGAGTGTGCCTGAAAGAGCACACTCTTTAAAATCCACCGCGCTTATTGAGTGTGCCTGAAAGAGCACACTATATGTTATCCACCACGCTTATTGAGTGTGTCTGAAAGCGCACACTATATGTTATCCACTGTGCTTATTCTTATTGAGTGTGCCTGAAAGAGCACACTCATTGATTCACGTGACTTATCGACACCTTTTACTGTTTTTAAACTATCAAGGCTCAAAGTTGAGCAGGTTTTTGCTCAAATTTCTGGGTTTATAATGGGTGTTTGTGAGTGAATTGTGAGCGCAAGCATGTGATGTTTTGAGTCCAAGCACACATTTTGAAATAAAGCAGCAGAAATCTGCGAGTACGAGCACAAAATGTGAGCACGAGCAGAATAAATCTGAGCACGAAAAGGAGAAATCATACTCTCAAACTGAAAATCTACGCTCTTGAATAAAGATAGGATAATTCTTCCATAGGGTGTGTATTGCGCGGAATGTTTGTGCTAGAGTGGATGACATCATCAGCTAGAGTGAGGAGGAGAGAAAAAAGTCAGTCAAATAATAAAACGGAAACTGCTCCTGTGGCCACAAATTTCACACTACAGACATAATTCATAGATACAAACGTAGGAAAATTTGTCTTCTCACGCAGATTCGTCTGCTAAAGCTGTCAGTATTATAGTTTTGGCGTCATGGCAACATGGCATAGACTGCCATGTTAAAAAGGGGGGAACATTTCTGGAGGAAAGCAGAAGTAACCTTTCTTTGAATCGATTTTAATAGGTCACATTTCTTCATTTTACACACAAACTGCATATCTAGACGTCCAGGAAGGGCTCAAGATGCCCAAAATTAAGCTGGTTCAATGATTAGAATTACGGTTTGGCCAGAAATCCTTCCTGTTCGAGGCGTGGTCTCAGCATTTTCTCTCTCTCTCTCTGTCTTCCAACTGACATTCAAACAGGTGCAGTAACTGCCCGGTGGCGGCCATTTTAGCAGTTATTGGCAGTTAATTTGAACTTCTCTGTCTAAAATGACAGAGACAGCAGAACAGCTAGCACGTTAGCGCTAGCCACTAATTTCTAGGCGATAAAAAAGACATTAAAGACCCCGCGATGACGTAGTCAGTGAGGCCCCAACTGGAAACGCCTCTAAGCAGCCTGGGTGAAAACCAGCTGCAATGCCTTATTTGTCCACGGGGAGGAGTAGTGATTTTAATGTTCTGCTCTCACCGTAGACTGTATAGAGACACATCCGAACAGATACGCCGGGGTGAGCGGGTGGGCCGAAAAGCTGAGACAGAGCACAATCATGGATGTGGCTAGTGGTGCAACGGATCATTATTGATCCGCGATCCATTCAGATCGCTCCCCACAGACCGGCACCAAGTGATCCGTGGATCATTTGATGGAAAAAATAAGTTGTGATAAGATAACACTGAGGCACCGCTGCAACCTCGTATCTGCAACTCGATGTGGCGAACAACGTCATCAACAACCCCCCCCCCTTCAAACTGGTAATTAAAAAACAAAAAACTCCGCTCGTGTCGGCAGCTCTGACGCGGCAGCCCTGTAACGCCTGATGGACAGTGTTTACAGACCGTGTTTACAGCTGTTACAGACCGGTGTGTCCAGCTGTGCACTACATGCAGATCAGGAGCGAGCGAGGAGAGAGAGAGTGCGCGAGCGCGAGAGAAGAGATGCATCATTATGTAAAGAAAGAATGAGATGTTGTTGATTTAGTAAACAGTGACATGTTAGATATATATAATATAATATATATATATAATATAAACACCGCAAATACTCCTCCATTAGAATGACTATTGAATAATAACATAACTAGGCTACATTATGTGTTGTCAGTTTTGGACAAGAAGGGCCGTTTGCTTTTTTTTTTTTTTTTTTTTTTTTCTACTGTATTTTCATTTTGGTCCATCATGGTTAAATCCTGCATAAATAAATTGAACCATAATAGAAACTCCATGCAGCAGAAAGCATGAATTTCAGGTGATTAACAGCCTTTTGAGGCCAGGTGAGCCCATACAAACACCTCATTAGCATTCTGATTGCTCAACCTTTTGTTTGCACTTGAGTGGGCTTTTGGTCTCCCAGTGTCACACAGATCTGAATTTACAGCTGGTTTGACTACTGTATGCTATCCTGTAGCCTTGTGATTTGAGTGTGATTTCATGAACAGGATGACTCATTTACTGTATTTTCATTTTGATTCCATCCCATAAGTAATTGTAACTCCATGAAGAGGAGATGCAAGAACCTTTTTTCAGCTATTTATGTCATATACATACACCCGATACATACTCAGCAAAGACAGCAAATGAAACCAAAAAGAACAAATTGTCCTAGAGCAACAGAAGCCAGTGCCTGTCTCTGGGGTCAGCCTGTCGGGGATCTCATGGTGTTTCGTTTATTTGGTTTGGACCCCAAGGACAGAGTGCTGGTGGTGGTCTGAGTGAGTTGAGAGGCGGTGGTGAAATGGTGAGGGGAGGTGGGCTGATGGGGGTCAGGTGTTGAAGGTGGCAGGCTGAGGTGTGGAGGAGGGGAGAATGAAATTCCATGCAGCAAAAACTTTTTAAATTCATATCGCCGGACAGTACACACTCAGCAAGGCAAGCAAATCAAACAAAAAATAGTATAAAAAATAAATAAATACGTTGTCGTTTAGCAACAGCAGCGATGCCGCTGTGACTCAGGGTCAGTCTTCCGGGGACTTCTAAGTCTTTCATTTATGAAAATACAGTAAATAAGTCATCCTCCTGTTTATGGACACACTCAAATCACAAGGCTATTGTATAGTATACAGTAGTCAAACCAGCTGCAATCTGTGATCTGTGTGACACTGGGAGACCAAAAAGCCCACTAAGTGCAAACAAGGTTGAGCAATGACAATGCTAATGGCGTTTATGCCAGGCTCACCTGCATAACTACAAAAGTATTCCAAAGGTTGATAATACCTGTAATTCTTCCTCTTTAAATGGAAATTCCACAAAAAGTTCTTGCTGCATGGAGTTTCATTCATGGTTCAATTTATTTATGCCTGATTAGGCCGATGGGATGAACAAATGAAAATACAGTAAACAAATGAAAAAAAAAGAAAAAACATAAATTACAAAAAGAAAAAAAAAAAAAAAAACGGCCCTTCTTGTCCAAATTGACGACACATAATGCCAGCTCATGCAGAGACCGATGATTGTGCTGAACTGGAAAGCAGCGACAGATTTATTAGGCTATGTTATTATTCAGTAGTATTTGTGGTGTCTATATCTAACATGTACTGTTTACTAAATCAGCAACATCTAAGCTATTCTAGGAGCTATCTTACATAATTACTAATGCTTCCTTCATATACTGTATAGTATACGGTAGTCAAACCAGCTGCATTTTCAGCTCTGTGATCTGTGTGACATGGGAGACCAAAAAAGCCCACTAAGTGCAAACAAAGGTTGAGCAATGAAAGTACTAATGAGGTGTGTAAGCCTACGTCATCTCCAGGTAGAACAACTGTAAAAGATTCTGTGAGCGCCATCTTCAGGTCATACCCTGTAATTAAACAAATGAGTGGAGTTACAGTAAAAAATAGATACGCCCAGGAGAAGGGAGGGTCATTCCAGCCTTCAGGGCGCAGGCAGTTGGCTGGAAGGCGGCTGCCATTGTTGGCTTTAGCTGGATGGGAACTTTTGGGTTGCTACCTGTGCACAAACAAGGTGTCCGTCGACCCGGCTTGGCGAATCGACAACAATGTTTATTTTCAAACATTTTCACCAAGCGGTTTGCCAAAAACGCCAAAAACCACACTAAAAATGAATGGATGTATTGCGAGAATTTGGGAGAGCTACGTGAGTGATGTCATCGCTGATGTGAGAGAGAAAAGCCCGTCAAAAAATAAATTTGTAAACTGAGCTGCGAAGCCACAAATGCCAAGCTACAGAAATCATTTATAAGCTAGAAAGCATTAGGAAAATTTGTTGCCGTCGCCAGTGATAACACTGCTGAAGCTGTCAGTATTATAGTTTTGGCGGGAGGCACAGATTCGACAACAACGCGCATCTCTCCTGCCCTATATCCTCCATGTTAATTTGAGAGGAGAAATTTCCAGAGAAGAACGCAGTGCTAGATTCTTCTAGAATGACAGGACCAGAGTTTTTTTTAACATTTAGAAATCCCTCATACTGGGCAGAGAACTGTGGTAAAGAAGCCCCCACTCCAATTTGAGCATGCCACCTCTTGAGGGCTTCATTCGAAACTTTCTCTGTCTTTCTGTGAGATACGTAGCAGCTGTGACTAGTGCTCTGACCTGCAACTCACCCTGGTGCCTGGCAGCCTGACTACCATGACTAACTTTGTTGAAGTCTCTATATGATAATGACTAATCAGAACTACATTTTAATGTCAGCCATTTTATCCTTATTCTCACATAGATAAAGCACAGACAGACACACTGCACACAGACAAGACAAAAGTCTTTCAAAATAGAGTCTCTTCAAAATGAAAGACTTTGTAAAACTCTCATTAACAGACACAACACCACACACGCATAAAGCACACACACACAGACAAGGCAAAAGTCTTTCAAAATAAATTCCTTCAAAATAAGACTTTGTAAAACTCTCTCATTAACAGACACAGAACACACACAAACGCACACACATACAACACAAGACAAAAGTCTTTCAAAATAAGAGTCCTTCAAAAATAAGAGCCCATTAAAAAGGCAATGATGACACAGATTGTTGTATTAATACTGAATTTGCTGAGCAGTGTCAATAATAATTTATGTGGGGGCAACAGGGCTAGAGAGTCAGGCAGTAATTATTATTATAATATTATATGTTATAATAATTAATTATTTATTATAAATATTATATATTATTATAATTAATTATTACTTTTACTTATTATTTGCTTTTACTATTGGTACTATAACTATTGTTATTATTGGTATTGATACATTACTTATTCATTTATTATTGTTATTACTTACTTATTATTCCCATCAATATGTTTTATTAGTCTTTTGCACTTTGTAGCACTTTGAATTATGTCATGATGCTCGCATACTCCTGAAAATATTATGCCAAGACCTTGTGAAGTATCATGCACATATAATACATACATAATACATACATAATTATAATAATAATAATATCATACATATAATATGTATGATCTCTCTCACTCATTAACAATTATTTGTTTACCTTTACATAAAAAAAGCATATAACTGTAGAAACACAAAGTCCACATAACAGTCTTCTTGTCAATTCGGCAACAATATAATGCATAAATACAAACTTTTTGGCCGGCTATGTCACATCAACTCATTACCAGCCTCACTATTTCAGTCGGAGAAGGCGGTCAGAATAGGTGGAAAAAGAAGGTTATCATTAAAATACTGTGAAGTGATTGGTGGACAAGGCGGATGCCGAATTAAGCACGGTAGATGCTGATTAATGATGTATGCTGTGTGTGTCATGAGTGAAAGACAGGCGACCTTCAGCCTGTGAAGAATCAGCATTCAACACAGGAGCGAGGTAATATAAAATATTAAATAATAATAAACATGTGTATACATATGTAAACACATGAAAACTATATAACTCAAATATTGAAACATCTGCACCCAACAGTTTACTAACTAGTATTATTATTTGTTTTATTTAGGGTGAGTGTGACAGATGGCCACCCACCATGACCCGAGGTTCTGCTCGAGGCTGCCACAGGCAGTTTTTCCTTGCCACCGTCGCCAAGTGCTTGGTCATGCTGGGAATTGTAATGGAGATTGTTCAAACTGTCATCACAGAACTGTATGATTACAACACTATATTAAACACTTTGTTACAATCTTATAATGTTTCCTGGTCATTTCACACTTTATTACATAATTCTGTCTTTTCATACAAATTTCCACAGTGGCATCAGGCATTTCAGCAGAGGGCATCGACACTGCACTTTCTGCAGGAAATGCAATATATTTCTTATGCCCTTTCGCAACATTTCCAAACAAACAGTTGATTTTCAACAGCCTAATTCTTCTCTCATATTAACGCATCTTGAAAGCTCAATCTGTCACATACCTAAGTAATGGTAGAGGTAATGTACCGTAAACTACTCAGCAGTGTAATAATGTATGGGTGAGAGTCACGGGCCAGAGTCAGGCACACTCAAAATTTCTTTAGAAATTTTTCTAGTTGAGTGTGCCTGAAAGAGCACACTATATGTTATCCACTGCGCTTATTATTATTGAGTGTGCCTGAAAGTGCACACTATATGTTATCCACCGCGCTTATTGAGTGTGCCTGAAAGAGCACAGTCTTTACTATTCACCCGGCTTATTGAGTGTGCCTGAAAGAGCACACTCTTTAAAATCCACCGCGCTTATTATTGAGTGTGCCTGAAAGCGCACACTATATGTTATCCACTGCGCTTATTCTTCTTATTATTATTCTTATGCCCTTTTTTTGGCTCACTAAAAATCCCAGAGTTTTTGTCCCACATACACAAAACGGGTGTCAAAACGACCGGCTCGGCCGGGGCTCATATGCAATGTTTTTTCAGTTTTGGCAAACAGTTTTGCCAAAAAATGCCAAAAACCACACTAAAAAATGAATGGGTGTGTATTGCGAGAATTTTCAGAGCTAGAGTGAGTGATGTCATTGCTAGAGTGTGGAGAGAGAGAAAACTTTGTCGAAAAATAAATTTGTAAACTGCGACTGCGGCCGCAAATGTCAAGCTACAGAAATCATTTATAGCTAGAAAGCTGTCAGATGGATAGTTTTGGCGGGAGACGCAAAGATGCGGCAGCAACACCCATCTCCTGCCCAATGTACTCCCATGTTAATTTGAGAGGAGAAATTTCCAGAAGAGCAGGGAGTACCTGCTCTTTACCTGATGACACCGGCCAAACTTTACACAATTTTCGCCTGAAAATCGGCAAGGAACTGGTTGACAGGACAAGGAAGCCAACGGTCATTCCGGGTTTTGGTTTGCGGTACACCTTATAGGCTGTTTTTGGCCACCTTCAAGGGGCTTCATTCAGAGACTTTCTGTGTCTCTCGGTTTGAGATAGAGACTGCATGTGCACACCTGCGACTTATTACTCTGACCTGCAGCTGACCCTGGTTGCTTGGCAACCTCAAGTCTGCCTTTGACTAACTTTGTTGAAGTCTCTGTATGATATCAATGACTAATCAAGGCTACATTTTTAATGTCAGCCATTTTATCTTTCTTCTCACATAGAGGACACAGACATACTGCACACAGAGAAGACAAAAGTCTTTCAAAATAAGAGTCCCTTTAAAATAAAAGACTGTAAAACTCTCATTAACAGACACAAGTCCACACAAACATGCACAAACACGCTGACAGCTATTTAATGCATGGGGGCAATGAGGCCAGAGTCAGGCACACTCAAAATTTCTTTAGAAATTTTTCTAGTTCGTCTTCCGTTTCTTCCGTGTTTTTTTGGGTCGCTTCTGCTCCCAGAGTTTTTGTCGCACATACACAAACAGGGTATCAAAATGACTGGCTCGGCCGGAATCAGTATGGAAAGACTTTTCTAAGCATTTCACCGAACCGTTTTTCGAAAAAATGCCAAAAACCACGGCAAAAAAATGAATAGGTGTGTATTGCGAGAATGTTCACAGCTAGAGTGAGTGATGTCATCGCTAGAGTGGAGAGAGAGAGAAAAAGTAGTCGAAAAATAAATTTGTAAACTGTGATTGCGGCCGCAAATGTCAAGCTACAGAAATCATTTATAGCTAGAAACATAGGAAAATTTGTTGCTGTCGCAGTGATAACACTGCTGAAGCTGTCAGTATTATAGTTTTGGTGGGAGATGCAAAGATTCAGCAGCAACACGCAGCTCCTGCCCTATATACTCCCATGTTAATTTGAGAGGAGAAATTTCCAGAAGGGCAGGAAGTACCTGGTCTTTCGTTTTTAACATTTCGCTCTCATACTTGACACAGAATTAGTCGACAAGATTCCCCCGATCTTGGTTATTTTGGCTTTTGGATATGACACATCATTTGTTATTGAACGCCACCTCTTCAAGGGGCTTCATTCAGAGACTTTCTGTGTCTTTCAGTGTGAGATACAGAGTGCATGCAGCAGCTGTGACTAATTGCTCTGACCTGCAGCTCACCCTGGTTGCTTAGCAACCTCAAGCCTGACTTTGACTAACTTTGTTGAAGTCTCTGTATGATAACAATGACTATCAAGACTACTTTTTTTTTTTTTAATGTAGTGAATTCTTGTGGCTGCCAAAGTTGGTATGTATGTAGGTAATATATAGGTAGATATATAGGTAATAAGTATATAGGTAATAAGTATGTAGGTCTGTGCTCCAACGAAAGCACCTGTTATTGTACAAGTGTACATTTTATGCATAATTTAAGGGCTTAATACAGTTCTGGGTATTTGAACTCTTTTGTCCTGTTGTGAGGTTTACATTACTATTTATTCCTCCTCATTGTCATTTGTTAAATTAATACCATTAACAAACATATTAAATGGTTTCCATATCTCTTCGAACATATCTTGCCTTTCTTTTCGTGTATGTCAGTCTCTCCAAAGACTGCATTTTTAATGTAAGCCATTTTATCCTTCTTCTCACATAGATAAAGACACAGACAGACACACGGAACACAGACAGACAGACAAGACAAACAAACATGCCCCCCCCCACCCACACACACACACACACAGACAAGAAAAAAGTCTTTCAAAATAAGAGTCCCTTCAAAATAAAATTCTCTTTTTGACAGACACAAGAACACACACACACACACACACAGACAAGACAAAAGTCTTTCAAAATAAGAGTCCCTTCAGAATAAAAGAGTTTGTAAAACTCTCATTCACAGACAAAAGACCACACAAACACGCTGACAGCTATTTAATGCATGGGGGCGATGGGGCCAGAGTCAGGCACACTCAAAATTTATTTAGAAATTTTTCTAGTTTACTATTCTCCTTTTAACTTGTACAATCTCATTACAACATACCTGTCGTGTACATGTTCTGTACTGTAAAAGGTAAGTTAAGCCAACACATGACATTCAAGACAGATCTTATCTATGCTGTAAAACCCTTGACTGCAATTAAGTAAGGATTCAATGAACTCAGTGAAATCACTTAGCTTAGCTTGCTCAAGTCATACTGAATAACATTTTAAATAAAACACAGTAACAATAACAATAACATTATATATATCTGAACACCATTGAGCATATTTCTATAAGTCCAAAACAATTCTGGATTTGACCTCTCGTCCTGACCTTGTCTGACACTGCACAGTCTGTAGGGCTGTCTCTCCTGTTACCTCTGAGGTGTGTTGTGTGGTACTGTGCCATGTATGTTGTGTGTCATGTTATGAGTTTTCTTCAGTCTGAGAAAGTGTTGTCTATTTCGCCTTTATTCTTGTCCTCATTCTGATGTACGTATGTGGTATGATCTTTCAGCATCAGCTGAATGGATAACAACTGCTGGTTTCCAGGGGCTTTTCTCCTGGAAGTAGATACATTGTCCTTCATGCAGTGGTGACATTGGCTTAGCTGACCTGTCATAGTATTTTTTCTGCTGTTGTTGTCTGTGGGTTCTCCTGATGTGAACATCTTTGTGTCTGATGATTTTGGGTTTCAGCTGCTGATGGGTGTTGTTCCACTCGGGTATTGCTATACTCAAGCAGACTCAGGTCTGGGTCTTTCTGATCAGCTTTGGCCTTCTCCATAAGGGACTTTGCAATGTGAACAGACTTTTCAACTAAGCCGTTACTTTGAAGATAGTGTGGGCTGGGGGTAATGTGTGTGAACCCCCATGGTTTGGCAAAACCCTCAAACTCTCTGCATCTGTACTGTGGACCACTGTCTGATATGACAGTCTCTGGTATCCCATGTCTTGCAAAAGAAGCTTTCAATTTATGGATAACAGCAGCAGCAAGTATCTGCTGTAATAGTCAACTGCAATTAAATAGTTCTCTTTGCAACTGTTTGCAACGGCCTGTATGGGGTCTTGTGACTTATCCCTGGCTGTTTTGTGTTTGATGGTTTGTGTTCATTACTGCAGGAGCCGCATTTAAGTTTATTTGAATTCCATTATTTTCATGGTGGAAGCGCTTGCATCCAAACAGAATAGCATATAGCTCCTTCTCAATTTGTGCATAGTTGACTTCGCTATCAGTCAGTGACTTAGATGCATACCCTATGGGCTTTCCCTCTTGTAGCAGGACTGCTCCTAATCCATATTTTGATGCGTCAACTTGGAGTCAGAATATCTCAGCACTGGACCTGTCTCCTGAGTGAGCAGTTCTTTATTTTTCTGAATGCTTCCTCCTGCTTCCTCCTTACGCATGGGTGCGTTGACATCAGACAGTCCTGGGGCAAATTTAGACAAATAGTTATTCATGCCAAGGATTGTTTCCAGCTCACCTGTCTTTTGGTGGCTCCATGTCCCTCACAGCTGCAACCTTAGCTGGATCAGGCTTGTTTCCATCCTTGGTGATTCTGTGCCCAAAGTAGCTGACCTCAGCGGCACAGATTGTACTCTTATCTGGGTTGGCACACCTGCGTCTGGTTGAACTAATCACTCTCCTTCCAAAAACAGTAGTGTGCTGGGCCTGGGGGAAGCCGAACACATGACGACAGCGCACACGGAGGCATGAGGCTGTGATTGATGAGACCAGAGAGGCCGTCCAAGACACGGCGTGTATTGTGTGTGCGTGCGGACAAAAGAATAAAACCCACTTCAAAACGTCGCCCGTAGTGTCCTTGCTGAAAGTACCCACAGTGGCATCAGGCCACGTTACACTGGCGCCCAATGCGGTTCAGCAGGTGGAAAGGGCATCAAATGACGGAGCCACAGCAACCAGTCACGACGCTGGCACAAATGCTGGCGGAGGTGGCTGCAATGAAATGAATTGATTGATTCTGGGTAGTGATTGGCCAGGGTTCGATAGGTTAGTGGGACAGTGTGTGGGGGTGCGTTCACGGCCGACAGGGACATGGGATATGTGCGCTGTGCTCAGCGGTGACGCGAGGTTATCCGACACTGCAGACGGGGAGGGGGAGCCGGTGGGGCCTTCACAGGAGGCCCCGAAGGTTCCCGTGTTTGACTCCATGGAAGATTTTCCACTTGAGCAGTCTCGTGATGATACTCTACGCTTTGCCTTTGACCAAGTGATACGAATTGATGGTCACATGGTGCGCCCTGATGCAGCGTTGACATATCCACACTTTTCATTGCGCAGGGACAGATTATACAGAGTGAGCCGTGACACTCAGACAGGTGAAATAATTACCCAGTTGTTGGTACCGAAAAGCCACCGGGAAATAGTTTTCCAGGCGGCTCATTATAACCCAATGGCTGGGCATATGGGGTGCGAGAAGACACTGAATCGTGCCCGATTCTATTGGCCAGGCATTTGGGCAGACGTGCACCGCTGGTGTGTGTCCTGCCCCGAATGTCAGTTGGTTAACCAACCGGCCATCCCGAGAGCGCCCTTACGGCCATTACCACTGATTGAGGTCCCATTTGAACGTATTGGGATGGACCTCATCGGGCCATTTCACTGGAGCGCACGTGGATATCGCTTTGTGTTAGTCCTGGTGGACTACGCAACGCGATATCCAGAGGCAGTGCCGCTGCGCACCATCTCCGCAAAGAGTGTGGCACAGGCGCTGTTTCAAGTTATCTCCCGAGTCGGGATCCCGAAAGAGATCCTGACTGATCAAGGCACCCAATTTATGTCACGAACACTGCGAGAACTGTACGGATTATTGGACATCAAGTCAATTCGGACCAGTGTTTACCACCCTCAAACTGACGGCCTCGTTGAGCGCCTCAATAAGACTTTGAAGTCCATGATCCGTAAGTTTGTTCACGATGATAGTCGTAATTGGGATAAGTAGCTAGATCCTCTGTTGTTTGCAGTGCGCGAGGTTCCCCAGGCCTCCACAGGATTTTCTCCCTTTGAACTGCTGTTTGGCAGGAGACCACGCAGGGTTTTGGACCTAGTTAAAGAAAGCTGGGAGGAAGGTCCAAGCCCGAGTAAAAACGAAGTTCAGTACGTCCTGGACCTGAGAGCAAAACTCCACACACTAGGACAGTTATCACGTGAGAATTTGCTCCAGGCCCAGGAATGTCAGCAGCCGCTGTACGACAGAGGATCCAGATTAAGACAATTTTCACCGGGAGATAAAGTGCTTGTATTGCTCCCATCTTCCAACTCCAAATTACTCGCCAAGTGGCAAGGGCCCTTTGTGGTCACACGGCGAGTGGGTGACGTTGACTATGAGCTTGTGCGATCTGACAGGGGAGGGGCTACACAGATTTATCACTTCAACCTCCTTAAAGCTTGGAGAGAGGCTGAGTCTGTTTCCCTGGTGGCGGCAGTTGCAGAGAGAGATGAGTTGGGGCCTGAGGTACCAAAATCGACCAATCCTGCCTCGCTCCTTTGTGAAAACCATCTCTCACCGTCCCAGAGAGCAGACATTGCCGGATTGCAGCAGCGTTACACTGATGTGTTTTCTCCCCTCCCAGGACGCACAAGCCTTATTCAACACCAGGTGGAGACTCACCCAGGCGTGACGGTGCGTTCACGGCCCTATCGGTTACCTGAACACAAGAGAAAAGTGGTTCAGGCAGAATTGGCAGCTATGTTGGAGATGGGTGTAATAGAAGAGTCCAACAGTGCCTGGTGTAGCCCCATCGTTCTTGTAGTCAAGAAAGATCGGTCTATCCGGTTCTGTGTGGACTATCGCAAGGTGAATGATGTTTCACGGTTTGATGCCTATCCTATGCCCCGGGTCGACGAGCTCCTGGATCGCCTGGGCACTGCTCGCCTTTTTACGACGCTGGATTTGACCAAGGGCTACTGGCAGATTCCCCTATCTCCAGAGTCTAAGGAGAAAATGGCCTTCTCCACTCCGTACAGTTTGTACCAATTTGTTACACTCCCGTTCAGGTTGTTCGGGGCCCCAGCCACATTTCAACACCTCATGGACGGAGTGCTGCGTCCACATGCTGCGTATGCTGCCGCCTACCTGGATGATGTTATCATCCACAGTAACACCTGGGCGGAGCATGTGCGGCAGGTGGCTGCGGTGCTCGAGTCACTGAGGCAGGCGGGGCTCACGGCCAACCCGAGTGTCAGTGTAGTGTGCAGTGTGCAGTTGGACGGAGGGAGGTACGGTATCTGGGGTACCACTTGGGCGGCAGGCAGGTGCGGCCGCAGGTAGACAAGACCGCAGCGATTGCAGCCTGCCCAAGGCCCAAGACCAAAAAAGAGGTGCGGCGGTTCTTGGGGCTGGCCGGCTATTACCGGTGATTTATTTCCAACTTCGCGGAGCTGACCAGCCCCTTGACCGACCTCACCCGAAAGGGCGCCTCAGATCCGGTCCAGTGGACGGAGCAGTGCCAGGTGTCGTTTGAGAGGGTAAAACAGGCCCTCTGTGGGGAGCCTCTTCTCCACACAACTTCTCTCTCCCTTTTGTCCTGCAGACTGATGCGTCCGGCAGAGGTCTGGGGGCTGTACTATCCCAGCAGGTGTGCAGGGGCGTCGACCGCCCAGTTCTCTACATCAGCCGGAAGCTGTCTGAAAGGGAGGCCAGGTACAGCACCGTGGAGAGGGAGTGCCTGGCCATCCGGTGGGCGGTCGATGCTCTGCGGTACTACCTGCTGGGGTGCCCATTCACCCTCTGCTCGGACCACGCTCCCCTCCAGTGGCTCCACCGCATGAAAGATGCCAACGCCCGGATCACCCGTTGGTATCTGGCACTGCAGCCATTTAACTTCGAGGTGGTCCATAGGCCGGGGACGCAGATGGCTGTGGCCGACTTCCTTTCCCGGTCCCATGGGGGGGAGTAGGTTAGGCTGGACAGCTCCCCGGCCTAAGTCGGGTGGTGGAGGTATGTGGAGGGGGTGTGGCGCATCAGCTGTAGGAGAGAGGTGTGGGGAGGGCTCAGGAGAGCAGCGCCAGGGGAGGGATTAACACACCTGCGTCTGGTTGAACTAATCACTCTCCTTCCAAAAACAGTAGTGTGCTGGGCCTGGGGGAAGCCGAACACATGACGACAGCGCACACGGAGGCACGAGGCTGTGACCGACGAGACCAGAGAGGCCGTCCAAGACACGGCGTGTATTGTGTGTGTGTGCGGACAAAAGAATAAAACCCACTTCAAAACGTCGCCCGTAGTGTCCTTGCTGAAAGTACCCACAGTGGCATCAGGCCACGTTACACTGCAGCATGGCACAGAGGTTGCTATCATGTTCTTCCTTGGTCTTGCCACAGATGAGGATATCAACTATAAGTCAGTAAGTCAGTAAGTGGAGGAATCTGTATTGTCTGAACACTGTGTTAAAGGTTGTCAGCTTTAAGGACTCATCTGAGAGTTTAATGGCCCTGTAGCCTGACCTCCATCCACCTCGCAACCATCACACTGAAGAAAAAGGCTCCTGCCAATTTGGATGTGGTGTCCTCAAAGGTAGCTAAGGGGTAGCGTGGGCATTTGATAACTTTATTAAGGTCCCTTGGACTCTGTGTGTGTTTTTTCTGCTGCCACCATTGAATTAACCTGTTCAGTTGGTTCAGTGACTTTCACAATAATCTCTTGTTTTTCCATGTTTTGCAGTTCCTCTTTTGGGCGGTCACAGAACTACAGATACTGTGTTGGGGTTAACGTGAATTGTACACTCTACAGGAAACAGTCCTATTCCTGTGTATACATCAGTAAACTCATCCATAACTGATGTCTCAGGTGAGCTGTACACAGACAGTATGAGCTTAATGAGTACAATGTCTAAACATGCTTTTAATCCTAGCCTAGCACTGAAGGAGCAAGTGTGTCAACGATGTAGACCTCTAATGTCAGTTGCATGTCTTTCTACTGGCATTTGATGTTGCACTTGCCTGTGACAGATTAACCTCTCACCCCCTTAGCCATAGAGAAGGCATGTTGTTGACTGTGGTGTGTCCTGTATCTGCAGTCTTTCTGAGGCTCCAGTGTCAAGCTTAAAGGTGACAGTAGTTTTATTTGTTCAGTCTCTCGTGTTACTGCTGCCTTGTGTTGTACTGCATCAATAAATAAGTCTTCATTGTGCTGTGTGAGTCAATTTCACTTACAGCATGCACATCTTTGCTTTGAGCGGCATACTTTTGCGAAATGGTTCCTTTTGCTGCATATTTTGCACTGTTTACCTTTTGCTGGACAGCTGTCTTTTGTTCCATGAGGCTTATTTCCGTAGTAGCCACAGATTTTATGATGCTCCCCATCAGGTCTGTAGGTGTTCTCCATATTTCCTTTTGCCTTTGTCTTGGCATGTTTTCCAAGCTGTCTTTCTTGGAGGAATGCTGACTGATAGCATGGACAGTCTGCTCATGCGGGCCGCTGTTGCCGCCAGCTATAGTTTGAGCTGTGCTTGTGCCATATTGTGAATTTGTGATTGTGATTTCTCACCATGTGATTTCTCACCATCTCCTCACTGTTTGCATAATAACAGTCCTTCACAAGCAGTCTCAGATCCATCAAAAACTGTTCAAAAGGCTCACTAGCTCCTTGGACTTTTTTGTGGAACAAATATTATTGATTTTGGCATGACGTATGCTTCATAGCACTCATAGTATGTCTTCAGTACCTTTCGCTCGTCTTCTGTGAGTGTCTGTGTGTTGTACAGTAGCAGTAGTAGCAACTCAAGTTCCCCTTCAAGCTGAAAGCCAGCTGAATGGCAGCCGTCTTCCAGACACCTTCCCAGCCAAGTTCCAGCAGCTGGAATGACCCCCCTCCTTCTCCTGGGTGTGTCTATTTTTTACTGTAACTCCACCTATTTATTTAATTACAGAGTATGACCAGAAGATGGCGCTTCTCTCACAGATTTTTCTTTTTCAATTGCTCTACCTAGAAATGACGTAGCTTACACACCTCATTAGCATTCTCATTGCTCAACCTTTTGTTTGCACTTTCTGGGCTTTTTGGTCTCCCAGTGTCACACAGATCACAGAGTGGAAAATGCAGCTGGTTTGACTACCGTATACTGTACAGTAGCCTTGTGATTTGAGCATGTTCATGAACAGGAGGATGACTCATTGTATTCACTGTATTTGTGTATTTTTTTCATCCCATAGGTGTAAAATGTTTTTCTGTAGCTAAGACTAATATAGGTCATAGACTAAAAACAAGGTAAGAGAAGCATAACATGATTAACGTAATTTTAACTGCAGCATCATATGTCATAAATGATAATGGTCTTATTGCCACACTTTATTAAACACAATCAAGTGGTAATTAACCTTATAGGCAAGAATATAGCCTCAACAATGTGATAGGGGCATTTTAATTGCGGCATTATGCGTTAGCATAATGTGTCGTCAATAATTATGGGTGTATATTCACCACATTTCTATTATCTGAAGTGGCATTTACTGTACAGTTGAAGGAGTGATGCTGACTGTGAGTTGTGAGAATAACTGACAGTACTGACAGTATTGTCAGACCAGATGAGGATGAAGATGAGGTCAGTTGAGTATGGGCTGCTGGGAGACACACAGAGTTTCAGTGCCAATCAAGTCCAGCTTCAGTGCCAATCTGTCAAACTGTATCAATCTTCAAAAAGCACATGGGATTCATCGAACTTGGCTGCAAATGAGCTCTGTTTTCACAGACAAACAAAGCCAGAGTCTCCCGTGTATAGACTGATTTTTCTATACTCATTTTATACCCTCAGATGTACAATAGGATAAATCCTGCCCATTTTTCATCTTTCATCAGCCATGATATAATGGTGTAAAACTTTGTCAGGTTGTTCCCATCAAAACTTAGGGACTTTCCACTTTAATGGTGTCTGATTTTAGGCAAAATCACTTCAGGTATTTGCCCACAAATGTGCCATGCCTGTTATATAACTATAACCTCATACACCATTCAGCCTGAGCCAGTTTTGCATTGCTAGGCCTGAGCCTCTTTTCCAGTAAAAAAAATACAGGCCTTTCCTGCAAACTCACTCTCTGCACTCTCTTCTTTACCTTCTTTAATGATTATACCATTAAAGTCTTGCTTGTTAGGGCCCGAGCGACGAACAGCGTTCGGCCAGTGAAAGCCCCATTGTATCCTTAGAATTATTCTTCTAATTAATCTTGTACGGAGCCTCCGCCATTGACAAAATTTCACGTACAGACATGGCCTTGGGTGGCAACATGTATCTCCCCCATGCCTACAAAAAAGCCTCTTGGTGACTCGGGCTACAACGAAGCATACAGTGTCCATTTTGTTTCAAAGTTGGCATTTTCGTGTTTTTTGGGGTAATTTCCAGGGGTCATACTTCAACGAACTCCTCCTAGGGCTTTCATCCTATCTGTGTGAAACTTGGCCTGTGTGTTCTTAAGGCCTCGACAATGAAAAAAAAAATTTAAATCGTGAGCTTTGGATTTACTACACTGTAAGAAATGATTCTGTGGTGATATAGATTTGAATTAATATATTAGGTAAAATATATTCAATATAACTGTGTTTTTGATTTTGAGGCAAATATTTAATTAAATTTTAAATAAAAATGTTTGGAATACAATCCACCCATTGTGATTAAATAAAACATAAGCATTATGTTAATCTAATTCTAAATAGAGATAATACTGAGTGAATTCAAATTAATGTAATCAGGCAAATTTTAATTGAAAAGCATTTCCTGTCAAAGTGCGCTTTTTTTTTTAAATTTTTTTATTTTGAAGGATGCGGGTTAGCATTTCTACTATCAAGGTTCCTGCATGTTGATATTGCCTCTTGTCGCTTGTCCTCCCAGGCAGGTAACATAACTTCTCTCTGTTGTTTTGCTGTTTTGTTGCAACTTGCAAATGTGAAGGTAGCTTACCTAAACACACAAGTCAGTCTATTAACAGTGTTACATTTTAGAGCCACAATTTTATTTCTTTTCATGCATAACTCTGTTAATTTTAGCGGGGTAATGTCAGGTACACAGCGGTTAGCACTTAATGTTAGCAGGAGGGGAGGAGGCTTAACATTTTACAGCTAAACAGTAGACTAAAGAAGTTTCTGAAAACATCAACTCCTTTTCCTCATTAAAAATCCAGGATCTATAAATATGTAAATATTTTTGCATGAATTCATTTCATTTTTCACAGGGGTTGATTTTCATCTGTAGAAATGTGAAGCTGAAAGGCCCTGCTCATATCTAAAACTTTGTGTTTTTCTTAGGTTTTATTTAGGTTTATTTGTGGACTTCTGTACTTTCCGGACCATAGACTAGTTATTCCTGAGAAAGAAGAGTATTTAGATTTAATACAACACATACACATAATAATAATACATTGCATTGATTAAATTCAAATTAATGGGCAGATTAATGCAGATGATTATTACTCAATTATATAGCACTGATATGTAGAATTAAAATAATTTTTATTAGTACTATTTACACATTAGGGAATTTCTCTTTCAAATCAATTCATTATTTTTGTTTAGGTTTTAATTAATTCTGTACTGTTTTCTATTCAAATCTAACGGTCTCCTTTAATTAATATTTACTCAATACCAAACATTGTGAAATATAATTAATAATATTGCTTGTAATCTGTTGGCTCATTTTTATTGAGTAGATATGGTGTATCTTTTCTTACAGTGTATGTGGGAGGGACAGGGCCACGAAATTCACCAATATTTGGTGATTTTCCCAGCGCCTCCTAATGGCGATAGAAAAAAACACTTTTTCGAGATGACATCCAGCTCGGACAATATTGACAGAAGGTTTTGAAACTGAGTGAAAAGATCAGAAACAACCTTTGGAAGAACCCCTCCAAAAATGGTGAGTTTTTGAGAAACTATGTAGACACGGCGGTCCGTCAAAGTCCCCATTTTTTTTAAAAAAAATGTGTAACTCCATTGACTTTTTGGCTGATTTTCAGGCAAAAGTGATGGGCTTTCATATACTTTCTCACAGCTGTCTGAAACTTCTTGTGGTTATTAAGACCAATATTATGCAAATTTCGACTGCATAATTAATTAGGGGTCGGGGCAAGAGCACTCTATGGCGCCCCCTTGAACTTTTCTTTGAGGCAGCCCCACCACAGTTTTGGACACAGAGTTATGAAACCTACAAAAAAGGCCTACAAAAAAGTCTCTTGGAGCAATGGGCTAAAATGAACAGGAAGCGAGATATTTTTCAGGCTGGTTGGGAAGGGGTCATATTTGAACAATCTCCTCCTAGGGATTTTATCAAATTCAAAAATCAAATTTTATTTATATAACCCAAAGTCACAAAACACAGTTTGCCTCAGAGGGCTTTACAATCTGTACAGGGAGTGACACCCTCTGTCCTTAGACCCTCGGTTCGAGTGAGGAAAAACTTGCCCACAAAAAACCCTTTAACAGGGAAAAAATGTGGAAGAAACCTCAGGAAGAGCCACAGAGGAGGGATCCCTCTCCCAGGACGGACAGACGTGCAATGGATGTCACGTGTACAGAGCAAATCAACACAAACATATTGTACAATTACAATGAATGATAAAATGACAATGAATTACAATAAATGATAGAATGATTACAGTAGCAGTGGAACCTGTGATAGAGTTAGAGAGACACAGATGCACAGCAGCAGTAAATCATTAACTGACTATAAACTGTAGTAGAGATATGGTAGCAATAATGACAGTAATGCTATATATAGTGAGAGAGAGAGAGAGAGAGAGAGAGAGAGAGAGGGTTTTCAGTAAAGGGAGATGTGACTGCATCTTCAACCATTACTGTGCCTGGCTAGGCATAACCCAGAAAGAGACAGACGGGGGGGTGGGGGGGAGTCCCCCGGCAGTCTAGTCCTATGGCAGCATAACTAAAGGATGACCTGAGTCAGCCCTAACTATAAGCGCTTTCAAAAAGGAAAGTCTTAAGTCTACTCTTGAAAGTGTTGACTGTGTCTGCCTGCCTGTTCCACAGAAGAGGAGCTTGATAGCTGAAAGCTCTGGCTCCCAATCTACTTTTGGAAACTATAGGAACCACAAGAAACCCAGCATTCTGAGAGCGCAGTGTTCTAGAGGGGTAGTAAGGTACTATGAGTTCTTTTAGATACAATGGTGCCTGGCCATGGAGAGCTTTGTATGTAAGAAGAATTTTAAATTCTAATTTAATTTTAAATTCTATTCTAGACTTAACAGGTAGCCAGTGCAAAGAAGCCAAAATGGGAGAGATGTGACCTCTGATCTTGGTTCCTGTCAGAACACGTGCAGCAGCATTCTGAATTAGCTGCAAAGACCTAAGAGACTTATTTGAGCAGCCTGATAACAAAGAGTTACAATAGTCCAGCCTAGAAGTAACAAATGCATGGACTAGTTTTTCTGCATCCGCTTGAGACACGATGCGTCTGATTTTGGCAATGTTGCGTAAGTGGAAGAATGCAGTCCTCGAAATGTGTTTTATGTGGACGTTAAAGGACAAATCCTGATCAAAAACAACTCCAAGATTCTTTATGGTGGAGCTGGAAACCAGAGTGATCCCGTCTAAGGTAACCAAGTCTCCGGGAAGAGAGTTTCTGGGGTGTTTAGGTCCAATTACAAGAACTTCAGTTTTGTCTGAATTCAGCATCAGAAAATTGTAGGTCATCCAACTTTTTATATCCTTAAGGCATGCTTGGAGTTTAGTTAACGGATTGGTTTCATCAGGCTTGATCGACAAATATAATTGGGCGTCGTCAGCATAACAATGAAAATTAATGGAGTGATTCCTAATATTGTTCCCTAGAGGAAGCATATATAAACTGAATAGAAGTGGCCCTAGTACAGAACCTTGTGGAACGCCGTGACAAACTTTAGTGTGCATGGAGGATTCATCATTGATGTGAACAAACTGAGATCGATCTAAGAAATATGACTTAAACCAGCTTAGGGCGGTTCCTTTGATACCAACTTGATGCTCCAGTAAAAGAATCTGATGGTCAATGGTGTCAAATGCGGCACTAAGATCTAACAGGACAAGTACAGAGATGAATCCTTTGTCTGATGCCATTAGGAGGTCATTTGTGACTTTGACTAGTGCGGTCTCCGTGCTATGATGCACTCTAAATCCTGACTGAAAATCCTCAAATAAACTGTTCTTATGGAGAAAGTCACACAGCTGATTGGCTACAGCTTTCTCAAGTATCTTAGAGAGAAATGGAAGCTTTGATATTGGTCTGTAATTGGCTAAAACCTCTGGGTCTAGGGTGGGCTTTTTAAGAAGAGGTTTAATTACAACTGCTTTAAAGGACTGTGGTACATATCTGATAATAAAGACAGATTAATCATATCCAATAAAGGGCTATCTAGAGGTAAAACGTGCTTGAGCAGCCTGGTTGGGATGGGGTCTAAGAGACAGGTTGATAGCTTAGATGAAGAAATTATTGAAGTTATTTGATGAAGGTCGATGGGAGAAAAACCTGCCTGTCGAAGGCAAGGCGTGATGAATTTTGTCTCTAATAGTTATAATTTTATCATTAAAGAAGCTCATGAAGTCATTACTAGTTAGACCAAAAGGAATAGATGGGTCAATAGAGCTGTGGTTCTCTGTTAGCCTGACTACAGTGCTGAAGAGAAACCTGGGGTTGTTCTTATTTTCCTCTATTAATGAAGAGTAATAGGCTGTTCTGGCATTACGGAGAGCCTTCCTGTAAGTTTTAAGATTATCCTACCAGACTAAAGGAGATTCTTCCAGTTTAGTGGTACGCCATTTACGTTCAGAATTACCACTTGCTTTAAGTTGCGAGTCTTTATCCAATCGACTTCAAACTTGGTAGGGGTGTTTATACAGATGTCCTGAGTAAAAGTTATCAGTGAATAAGTCTGAATTGGGTTTCTCTTGTCCTATTACAAACCAAGATATTGTTTGCTGAATCCCAAACTCATTCCCATACCACCTCGTCAACATCCACATTTAGATCATTAGTCCAATCTCTGCTCTTGAAAACAGGTTTATCTTTGTCATTTGATAAGTGCCTGATATCCAAGACCCAGAATACCTTTTTTCTTGCCAGCAGTAATTATCTTTTCCAATGAGGAGAGTTGGTAACAGATCTCTGCGTCTTTTTGACTGTTTAAAAAACTCTGTATCTGAAGAAATCTAAAAAACTCAATTTGTGAAAGTAAAGTTTGTAAAATAACTATACACTTCTTCCCTTGAGCTGCCGGTTTGCTTTTATTTCTCCTCTCCTATTACAAGGCACGGACACAGGACTCAACTGCAGGACTCGGGAGGCAGATACAGGAGGTAACCAGTAACCAACCGGTAACCAGTCAACAGGCAAAGGTTCGGTACACGGGAAATCACGACCTGCTCTACCTCCAAGCCACAGCCACCCCTGTGTTATATCTGTGCAAGTGTCCTCTTTTGTCACCCCATACTACGACTGCTATGCTCATTGTCTATATTTATTCTCTTGACCAAACAGCTGCTCAGTAAACCAATCCCTTACAAGTAGAAGGGACAGCTGCCATTCCACAGATAAGAGATAGAGAAAGAGCTCAGTCAAACCATCAGCGAGAAGCAGGTTGAGAGAGAAGATTTAAACAAGTTGAGAGGAATATCTCATATTATGAATGAGTGGACAGATCTAGCCAACAAGATTACTAGATTTTGAAAGAAAAACAAACAGACCTTTTGGAATACTACTTCTAATCTCCTAATTCACACTTTCACAACTCTCTAAAGCCACGATGACAGACAGCAGCAGTGCCCCACTGTCATCCTACATCATGGATGAGGAAACTCTGAAGAGAAAACAGAAGGAGAAGCTAAAGAAGCTGATGGCTACAGGAGGAAACCCAAGGCCTGTACGCTCTCTCCTCTTCTTGACATTAAAGAATCCCTTCCGCAAGGCATGCATCAGTATTGTGGAATGGAAGTATCCTACTGTGATAAAGGGTCACTAGGCAGTGGGACGACTGGCTATAAAATGTATTAATAACATTATAGAACATCTCATGTGAATGTTGCTACCACATTTTTTTCCCTCAGTAATTGTTTAGTGTTACATATCACATTGGTGTGAATGTGTGTATCAAGGTGTTTGCTCATTTGTTTGTCATTGTCATTTGTCATTTGTTTGCTCATTTCGTTTGTTCATTTGTCTGATGTGGGAACGTCCATATTTGAAATATTATGTTTGACCTTTAAGTTTCCTATAGATTAATTTCAGACCTTTTGAAATCATAATCCTACTGGCCATCTTTGCCAACTGTGTGGCCCTGGCTGTGTACTTGCCCATGCCTGAAGAAGACAGCAACAACACCAACAGCAACTTGGTGTGTTAGCATGCTTGTGTTTGTGTGTTAATAGTGTGCTTCTAGAAGTGGGTGTCTTGAGGATAGGAAAAATCATTCATTTTGTAAGTGCATTTGTTCTAAATTTAACCACTGTGAAATAATCTGCCAGTAAATGTTATGTTACTTTTCCAAACTTACACATATTAAAATCCCCCTTTAATATGCAGGTCTGCCCCAGCTACTGTAATGACATGATTTCGATGATGATGATGATGATGATGATGATGATGATGATGATGATGATGATGGTTTCTGCATGTCATATCTGTCATGTTGTGTCATGTCATGGCACACACTTTGAAGCACTCAGATCCGACTCTCTCATCCCAGTTAATATAAGGGTGAAGGAACATGTCCCTCAGTATCCTTTGAGGACAGAATTGTCTCTCTCAATATTTAAAATTAATTACCTTTGTGTGCCTTTTAGTAGCAGAGAGAGAAAGACAGAGAGATGCAAGCTGCAACCAGTTTCTATGCACCACCCTCCACTGACTTTGACAGAGAATCATTCGTAAATGTAAATAAAATGTAAATGTATTCTTTTGATTTTCAAATCTTCACCCTATGGCTGAATGTGCCCTAAAGCCTAATAATCAGTGCACAGAGGGTGTCTGCCTCTGAAACCCAAAGCTGATTCTACAGGAAGGAAGCTTGATCTCTGATCCTGGTTCTTACAGTACATTTGCTGTAGCATTCTGGATCAACTGCAGAGTGCTAGTGAACTTATTGAAACAGCCTGTTAATAAGGATCTGCAGTTATTCAGCATAAAAGTAACAAATGCATGGACTAATATCTCTGACTCTGAAAAAACGTCTTTTGGGACAGCTACTTGGATGATATCTTGACCCATTTAGAACTGTCGTCTTAACTCACACCATGATTATCATGGTGCAGTTCTGCTTTCATATGATCTGATTTATAAATAGCACAAATAAGGCATATGCATCTCTTGCATGCAAGGGTTATATTCATTTTCTTTTTTAATAAGTGTTGCAGCTATTTAACAATCAGCATCAAATTGGTCCTGTTCTAACCTGAAAATATAAACACTGATTCAAACCCTGTGTTGTGTCTTCTCTTATTTTTATACATAGATCATACTGCCATACTAATTTTGTGGTTTTTGCTACATTAGTCATTTGTTTATTTTGTTCATTGTTCTTCATTTAACAGGTTTAACCTGGTAAACGGGTTTAACAGGTTGGCTGTGTCATTGCTGCATCCACAACATCAGCATCTCTTTTACTATGATTCTTTAAAAGGCCCCAAATCCATTTATTTTTAGATTTTAGTCTTGGTCGGGAGCAACGGTCTGTGATTGACAAACAAAGTTTTACATCGCATCAATTAATTGCTTGAATTAGTTTATATTAATGATTCTGGTTCCTTTTCTTCTTCAGATCGTTTGACTAAGTTCACCAAGAAGAGCTGGCTCTTTCAGCTCCCAAATGGCTCTTCATTATCAGCCAAATTTAGTGCTGTTTTGACTTTGAATATTTGTATGTATACACATATATTACTTGAATTATTCATCACATCCTTTGTACTGACATATCCAAAAGAAAATTTACATTTTCTAATATCAATTTTCATTGCCTTTACAGAGCCTTGTAACTCTCTGAAACCACCCAATGAATGCACTAACCTGCTTGTAGAACCACCCTACACAAAGCAGACAGAAACACCCAGAAAAACTTAAGCATAGAAATTTTTAAAAAGGCAGCTATTGACTGTTGGATGCACAGTTCTCATGTTGTTGTTTATGGACCCTGCTCAATATGACAGCTTGACTTTGCAAATTCTGCATTCTGCCTTTGTGTTTTCACAATTATTAAAATGCGTCTACATGCTGCTCGTTTTTCTACTATCACTCATCTTCGCACCGCACCACACCACTCTTCTCTCTCTCCTTCTCTGCTCCTCTCCCTCGTGTTCAGCACACTCGTCTAAAAAAAAAAAAAAAAAAAAGCCTGTAGATGGACACCCATCTTTCACTTAAAAAAGCTGTCTCTTTGAACCGGCTCATTCGTGACCGACACATCACTAGTTTATATCCAAGGACAAAGAAACAAGCACAAGATCACATTTCATTCACATTCATTTCATTTCAACAGCATGGGCATTGCATTTAAAACAGACGTTTACTCCATGCTTCTACTGAAACAGGAGGGGACATAACAACATTCCAGCAGTATGTGAGTTTATAAGTGACATGAATTGACAGAAGTAGATCTGTATGATGTGCACCATAAATCTCTTATGAAGTTGTAAGGAACAAGTTATTTTGGGTATTGTTTGTGTAACATGGATCTAAAAAATGCTGTTGTTGTCTTGCAGGAAAGCTTGGAGTACATCTTCCTCATCATCTTCTCTATAGAGTGTTTCCTGAAGATTGTTGCCTATGGATTTCTTTTTCATGCAGATGCTTACTTAAGAAATTGCTGGAACATTTTGGACTTTGTTTGTGTATCTGTTGGGTAAGTTGTTAAGTTTGTGTTGAGCCGAGTCTGTTTTTAATGCAATGTTATGTTGTGGATGGCCATATTAATACTTGCTGGTTTTGTTGTCTCATTTTGCTTTTCACAACAGTGGTCAGGATTTTGTGTTAGGAGCAGCTTATGCTCATGCTAAGAATGTTCTGGGTGTGATGCCTGGATAACAAGGACTTATAATAGTCCAGCCTAGAAGTACCAATTGCGTTGACTAGTTTTTCGTTGACATGAACAAACCAAGATTGATCTGAGAAATAAGACTTAAACCAGCTTAAGGCGGTTCCTTTAATGCCAATTAGATGTTCAAGTCTGATGGTCAATGGTGTCAAATGCAGGACTAAGATCTAACAGGACAAGTACAGAGATGAGTCCTTTGTCTGATGCCATTAGGAGGTCATTTGTGACTTTGACTAGCGCGGTCTCCGTGCTATGATGCACTCTAAATCCTGACTGAAAATCCTCAAATAAACTGTTCTTATGGAGAAAGTCGCACAGCTGATTGGCTACAGCTTTCTCAAGTATCTTAGAGAGAAATGGAAGGTTTGATATCGGTCTGTAATTGGCTAAAGCCTCTGGGTCTAGAGTGAGCTTCTTAAGAAGAGGTTTAATTACAACTGCTTTAAAGGACTGTGGTACATATCTGATAATAAAGACAGATTAATCATATCCAATAAAGGGCTATCTAGAGGTAAAACGTGCTTGAGCAGCCTGGTTGGGATGGGGTCTAAGACACAGGTTGATAGCTTAGATGAAGAAATTATTGAACTTATTTGATGAAGGTCGATGGGAGAAAAACAGTCTAAATATATATCAGGTTTTACAGCTGTTTCCAAAATTGCTGTATCTGAATGCAGATCAGTGATGAAGTGATTACTACTCAGACCTAATACCTGGCTCAATAGAGCTGTGGGTCTCTGTTAGCCTGGCTACAGTGCTGAAGAGAAACCATAGATCGATAAACTATTAATGAAGAGTAATAGGCTGCTCTGGCATTACGAAGAGCCTTCCTGTAAGTTTTAAGATTATCTTGCCAGACTAAACAAGATTATTCCAGTTTAGTAGCACACCATTTGCATTCAGATTTTTGTGCCTCTTGCTTTGTCTGCTGGCTATACCATGGTGCTAACCTCCTTTGTTTAATTATCTTCTTTTTCAGAGGTGCAATAGAGTTGAGAGTTGTCTGTAATGAGCCTGCAGCATTATCAACAAGATGATATATTTGGGATCATCATCTGTATTCAAATAATTCATAAGTGAATTTGATAAATGTGGACATTATGTAATGGGTGTGAGGTTGGACCCAAGAACAGCACAGACTGAGACCAGAGTTGGGACAGTTCAACAGTTTATTGGTCAAACAGGGTCGCAAAAATCCACAGCAGGTACTCAGGAAATAATCTCCAACAGAACCAGCAAAAATAGCCCAACTCTCTAACAGAAACCTCTGGGGAGGGAATCCAAACAAACAGGAGACAGACAAGGGGCGAGTAGGCAGAGAAGTCAGGGACGGAAGGCTGGTCAGGTTACCTGGGCAGGGACGATGAGGACAAGTCAGGAACAGGCAGGGTCGAAACCGGGGAAGCAATCCGAAGACAAATGCGCGAGAGCTTAACATGCTGCTGAAGACAATCTGGCAGAGACTGAGCGGAAGGAGTGGGTTTAAATCAGGTGAGGGAACACAGGTGAATGTGGTTGTACTAATCAGGTGGGAGTGGCCAGCAGGTGAGTGGAAAAGTACTAGCAGGAGGAATGACAAACCAGGAGTGGATCATGACACATTAGTGTTAACGAGCAACTCTGCACAGGGAACAGCCATATTACCTCATGAGAGCATGACATTATTATGAGAACTGTTGTGGGGCTGGTGTCGTCGAGACGATGGCGATGGGCATGAGTTGTTTGTGGTGGTGGTGAGTTGGAGAACTGAAACGATTGTTGAATGTCTCATCTCTCATTCTGAAGACGGAGGTGAGCTGATGGCCCGATGAATTTAACAGGTGGATTAAAATTGTCTTGCTTATTGAAAGGAGATGAACTGGGTGGGAAACGAATCACGAAAGAGACTGAGCAGAGGTTTGTTGGATTGACTCGCTTGAACAGCTTTTGCATTATGGGAAGAGGGGCCTCAAGTAGGAGGCGTTTTCAGCTTATATTGCTGGATCTGCTGGTGTGCCTCAATGGAAACTTTGGATGCGTTCGTCCTGATTTCGTCTGAATAATTTATTCTCCTATGGAAAGTGAGATGAAGTTGATCTTCACAATGAGGTGAGTGAATGAATGAAGTTACTCGTAGATGGATTGGTAGCTCACTTTCCTGAATGTGCTCGCAGTCATGAAAAAGTCTCACTGCTTTTTACATTATATTATGGCATCACTGGGTGTTCTAAACAATCCTTTTTGGTAACCATGTGATATTTTTGTATCAGAGAAAACATTATCTATTTCTGTCTTTCCAGCCTGTTCACTGTGGCTGTGGATGCCATTAACCACATCAGTGGAGTGGAGGCTCCAGTAGGAGAAAAAGGTGGTGGCTTTGACATGAAAGCTCTACGGGCATTCAGAGTCCTCCGACCACTCAGACTGGTCTCTGGAGTCCCCAGTAAGTAAAAGTCTATTTAGCTGCCTTTTTATTTTATTCTTATTTTATTCTCGGTAGGAATATTGAGGTATTAGTCAGTTCTACAGTCGGAGGCATTAGCTTATTTTACTATTTATGTACACTTATTAACCACAGGGAAATGGTTGTTTGCTTAAGAGAAGACACATTGGTTGGTTCTGCATGCATCATCCTTTCCCCCTCAGGCCTGCAAGTAGTGATGAACTCCATCCTGAAGTCCATGCTGCCTCTTTTTCACATCACTCTACTGGTCCTTTTCATGGTCACCATTTACTCCATTATGGGATTGGAGCTCTTCAAGTGCAAAATGCACAAGACCTGCTACTACACAGGCACAAGTATGTATGCAGCACAGCACAGGGTTATACTGTATATGACATGAATACTAGGGAGTGTCATTCTGATTGATATTGTGGCCAATACTTACAACTATATCTCTAGTGGCAGCACATAGTCTTTCTCATTCTAAAATTGAGTTTTCTTGTTGTCAGTCTTTGGACTAAATTTCTTGTCATGACAGTCAATTCTTATGCATAATATTACCTTAGTATCACAATTTGCTATCAGTTATTTTGTTACTCAAACGGTCAAACTATCTTTATTATATCCATGTAATATCCAATGTAACATATCTCTAAATCATTATTTCTCACATCTGCCTCGCAATAGCTACATTTTAATGAATAGTAAAACCATTCAATTCCATTACAGTGAGTTTTTTTTTTTTTTCATTTAAGAAATAAGGAGCATTGGTATTTTCACTCTGTATTGACCAATACTAAGTAATAACTAGGTGTAGTCGTAAGTGGGAGGAAAACGTCATATAGGTGCATCTCTAAGTAATGCCACCATGTGTACGATACTTGTGATTTGACTCACATAGCATTGTGTTCTCCCATGTATACTTAATACACAAACACATACAATCTAACCATTACTGATACACTCTTCTGGCTTTCAGGCATCATTGCTACAGTGGAGAATGAGAAGCAGGCTCCATGTGCCCAAGCAGGGAATGGACGCCGTTGTACCATGAATGGTACAGAGTGCCGAGCTGGCTGGCCAGGGCCAAACCATGGAATAACCCACTTTGACAACTTGGGCTTTTCCATGCTAACTGTCTACCAGTGTATCACCACACAAGGGTGGACTGATGTCCTCTACTGGGTAAAGTATTATTGTAGATAGGTATAGTAGATGTAGACGTAAACATAAGCAGACAAATCAAACCTGTGTTAAGAAGTTAAATCTGTGCTAAACTGTACAAATAAAAAAATATATAAAAATATATTTTTAAAAAAGTAGAAAAAACAAATGAAATTGTTTTTTGTAGAAATAAGAAATAATCTGCAAATAGGGATAAAAACTATGTGCAATTAAATTAGGCTGTGGACAAATGAATGACAGCATATATCAGCTATAGTGCAGATTGAGTAAGAAGTGACAATGACAGAATGTCCAGGAGCCAAAAAAGAGAATGAAATTGTCTATTATCCCTACTGCCATGACTGAGAGCTGTTGTACAGTCTGATGGCCAGGGGGACAAAAGAGTTCTTGAGTCTGTCTGTGGAGCTGGATAGGGACAGCAGTCTGCCACTGAACACACTCCTCTGTCTGATGAAGGTGTTGTACAGAGGGTGGTGGGAGTTGTCCAGGGTCCTTCTCTCTACCATCCAGCTCTGTTCCCACCACTGAGCTAGCCCTACTCTGTCTGTCGAGTCAGGCTGTTTCTCCCCATCAGGTTGATAGATATGTTGGGGGTGGAGGAGGAGGGGTGCTGGGTGGGCAGTCACTGGCTGTAGGTGCTGGAGTATCAAACCTGTTTAAAAAAAACAGGTGTAGCTGGTTTGCTCTCCCAGCATCCCCGTTTTCTGTGCTGCTGCCCGTCTTCTTGCAGCCTCTGATGGTTTTTATGCCATCCCAGACCTCCCTCATGCAACAACATGCTGGACCAGGTTATGGTCCCAATGGGGGCAGAGGAGTGGTAGTGTAAGCTTCCTTCACATTGGTATACAGGAGGTCTAATGTCTTGTTCTTCCTGGTGGGGCAACTTACAAACTGGTAAAAGTCCAGTAGTGTGGAGTTCAGTGTAACATGTCAGTGGTTAAAATCCCCTGAGATGGCGATTAATGTGCCTGGGTGTTGTGTCTGTGGTCTCGCTATGGTGGAGTGGATGATGTCACACGCGTTCTCAGTGTGACAACAAACAACAATGTTGTGATCAGAGTGCAGAACTCTCTAGGCATGTAATGCAGTCTGAGACCTACCGCCTGCAATTCAATGTCCCTGTTGCATATGATCTCCTTCACCATAACATGCCCCTGGTTACACCATCTGGTGTTAATAAACAGTGCGAGTCCCGCTCCTTTAAATTTGCCTCTACAGCCACTGGTCACTCTTACTGTAGTAAATCCTGGTAAATCCACTTTAGTGTCCAACGTGTTCTGTTTGAGCCGAGTTCCAGAGAGGCACAATAAATTACACTCCTTGTTTGTGCTGTCCATCCTCACAACGGCAGCCATCTCTTGGTTACCATTCTCCATAACTACCGACTGAACCAAAGGCTTATGCCGCCACTGATTACCTGCTTGTCTAGCCTTGACCTTCTCTCCAGAAGCGTCTGCCTCCTAAAGTTGATTGCCTCAATACCTCCATCACGCTTCCTCAGGTATGAGGTGAACAATGCCACCTTGTCCCATTGTTTGGAGTGAAAGCAGCCCTTGTATAAACAAGCTGTACAAGATTCAAAGGAAAAAATACACCCACACACACTTAAAAGACTAAAAACAACATGACACAGACAGCTATTGGACAGGCCGCCTGCTTGTGCCAGTGCTGAAAGTCATTGTAAAAGCACTTGGTTCATTCACACAGGTGTTTTTACTTATTGTACCTGATATCTTCTCAGGACAGTGTTTTTTTTCTTTTTTCTTGGAAGGCAGGGGATTACATAATTTACACTTACTTTCTACTGCTACACTTTTTATATGATAAATGCAATATTGATGATTAAGACAAAGGAAACTGATTTTCTGACAGGTAAATGATGCTATAGGAATGGAATGGCCATGGATCTATTTCACCACACTCATCTTGGTTGGCTCCTTCTTCGTGCTAAACCTGGTTCTGGGTGTGCTCAGTGGGTAGGAATAACTTAAACACAACTACTACCCCACTATTAATTTCTTTTGCATAATCATGACATACTTTTTGTTTTGTCTATTTCTCCCAACCATCTTTTGTTTCTGCTCTTCAAATTATTTCTCAGTTGGTTCTGTCTTCTTAGTTCAAAATGGTTGTCTTGTCTTCCACTAGTGAGTTCACAAAAGAGAGAGAGAAGGCCAAGTCCCGTGGAGAGTTTCAGAAGCTAAGGGAAACCCAGCAGCTGGATGAGGACCTCAAGGGCTATATGGAGTGGATCACACAAGCTGAGGTCATCGACAATGACCAAGAGGGACAAGGTGAGGCATAAGACAGAGAAGGTTATCTGTTGAATAGAATGGAACTAAGGACATGTTTTCTTTGCAACTGTCAAAAAACGTAAAAGTAAGGATTTATCTTCTTAAAAAGCCCACTCTGGATCTCTGGAAGTTTCAGCCAATTACAGACCGATATCAAACCTTCCCTTTCACTCTAAGATGCATAAGAAAGCTGTAGCCAATCAGCTGTGTGACTTCATCCATAAAAAATAATTTATTTGAGGATTTTCAGTCAGGATTTAGAGTGCATCATAGCACAGAGACCGCACTAGTGAAAATTACAAATGACCTCCTAATGGCATCAGACAAAGAACTCATCTCTGTACTTGTTTTGTTAGATCATAGTGCCGCATTTGACAGCTCCTGCACTCTGATCACTTTTATTCAGCTTATATATTCTGACAAAAATGTTATAGAATGGGACAGGTTCATCTCACAATACATTTGGCAGTGGTTGAGCAGGTCGTCCAATAACCCAAAGGTTGGTGGTTCGATTCCTGCTCTCACTGCTCGAAGATCGGAAAGGCCTTGCCATGGCTGAGGTGTGTTCTGACAGGTGCCAACGGGATGTGTTAAATGTTGAAGAATAATTTTACGTGTAAATGTGATTAATAAAGTTTCTAAATAAATTAAATAGGTGCATATATAGGTGAACATATAAGTACATATATGGGTACATATATAGGTGAGCATATATGACCCTATATGTACATATAATATATGAAAACGGACAATTTTATGTATGTAGCATATATTTGAAACCTATATTAAAACTTGTTTTATAATTTACTGTGTTTATATAGGTTTTTTCTGTGTGGGCGGGGCGAGACAGAAAGACACTGAATGCCACACATCAACCATTATTCCAATATAGGCCATAATAAATGATAAGAAAAACATCTTAATGAGAAGCTAAATCCATGGCTGGGTTTATCCCTTAGCATTTGGTTTGAGATTATATCAAAGAATAGTCTGACAGAGCAGAGTAGGTTACTGCGTTGCATTGTACATGATTCAGATTTTACACCTAATACAATAGATGGGAGCCTCACTAGATGGGGCGGGGAACCAACAATATTTTGGGAGCTTTTTAAGAAGAAGAAAATTAAAAGTTTTCAGGATCTAAAGAATCAATTTGATTAAACAATCAGTTTTTGTACAGATATCTATAGATGAGGCCTTATATGGAGCCAACTATAAAAAAGTCCAATTTAGATGAGGTCTGAAAATATTAAATTATTTATTTTAGCATATGAATCAGATCTGGGCAATAAAGTAATCTCAAAATTATATAAACGAAGTGGACAGTTTAAAAGGTTACAATATAACATATATAAAAGAAAAGTGGGAGGCAGGAAGGATGACATCAGAGGAGGAATGGGAAAAGTTTCATGAATAATTAAAGCCACAAGCGGCGTTGAACGGGCCCTCGCGCATGTGCGCACATTGGCATGTGCGTATGTCGGGCAAGTGTTAAGTCAATCAGATGAAGTCCCTGGGAGGAGTTTGTTAAAACAGAACATAAGAAGCAATAGGGTAAAATTTGACAAAATAGCCACACCCACACCGTTTCGTCAAAATTCATAATTTTGATAACTTTTCATAGTCAAGGCCTTACGAACACACATGCCGAGTTTCAATTAGATGGGATGAAATCCCTAGGAGGAGTTTGTTAAAATAGGCCACACATTTGCCAGAATTGGATCAAAGGGTCAAATTTGATGGAGCGCCACGCCCACACCGTTTCATCAAAATTCATAATTTTGATAACTTTCACTCAGGAAGTCTATATGAACACACCTAGCAAGGTTGAAGCCAATCTGACCAAATCTCTAGGAGGACTTCGTTCAAATATGAGCCCTTATCAACCATCTTGCTTCCTGTTAATTTTAGCCCATTGCTCCAAGAGACTTTTTTGTAGGCTTTGACATGTTCTACAATTCAGCTGAGTGTCATAACTCTGTGTCCAAAACTGTGGCGGGGCTGCCTCAAAGAAAAGTTCAAGGGGGCGCTATGGAGCGATTTTGCCCCGACCCCTAATGAATTATGTAGCCGAAATTTGCATAACATTGGTCTTAATAACCACAAGAAGTATCAGACAGCTCTGAGAAAGTAGATGAAAGCCCAACACTTTTGCCGTAAAAACCAGTCAAAAAGTCAATGGAGTTACAATTTTGGATCAAAAGGTCAAATTTGATGGAGCGTCACGCCCACACAGTTTCCTCAAAATTCATAATTTTGATAACTTTCACTCAGGAAGTCTATATGAACACACCTACCAAGTTTGAAGTCAATTGGATAAAATCCCTAGGAGGAGTTTGTTCAAATATGACCCCTTCTCAACCAGCCTGCAACACCAAAAATGGTGATTTTCATTCTTAAATATCTCGCTTCCTGTTAATTTTAGCCCATTGCTCCAAGAAACCTTTTCGTAGGTCTTCCCATGATCTACAAGTCGGCTAAGTTTCATAACTCTGTGTCCAAAACTGTGGTGGGGCTGCCTCAAAAAATAGTTCAAGGGGGCGCTATAGAGCAATATTGCCCCACCCTCCAATTAATTATGCAGCCGAATTTTGCATAACATTGGTCTTAATAACCACAAAAAGTTTCAGACAGCTCTGACAAAGTATATGAAAGCCCAACACTTTTGCCTGAAAATCAGCCAAAAAAGTCAATGCCGTTACAATTTTTTTGAAAAAAAAATCAGTGTTTTTGACTTTGACGGGCCGCATACTTTCTCAAAAACTCACCATATTTGGAGGGTTTCTTCCAAAGGTTGTTTCTGATATTTTCACTCACTTTACACAGCACCATATGGTCAATATTGTTTGGGCTGGACTGATTGGAGTATTTTTCGCAAAGTTATCGCACGTCAAAATTTCATGAAAACATTTGTGGCCCTGCCCCTCCCACAAAGTAAATCCAAAACTCATGATTTTGATAACTTTTAATTGTCAAGGCCTCAAGAACACACACACCAAGTTTCAGAAAGATAGGATGAAAGCCCTAGGAGGAGTTCGTTCAAATACGACCCCTGGAAATGACCCCAAAAAGACGAAAACACCAACTTTGAAACAAAATGGACGCCATATGCTTTGCTGTAGGCCGGGTCACCAGGGGACTTTTTTGTAGGCCTGGGGGAGATACATGTGGCCACCAAAGACCATGTCTCTGCGCGAAGGCTCCGTACAAGATTTTGTTGGTGGCGCTGAGGAGCCATCTTGGTCCGAGCGCCTGTGAGACTTCCGGATTCTAAAAATTTCAGCATACTTTACTGCTTGAGTTTCCCGTTTCGTGAGTTTTCGTGCACGTTTAGCCCCTGAAAAATGACCCAGAAGAGGCACAGAGGAAAAAGAAAAAAAAAAAAAATTAAAGCTGCAAGCAGCATTGGACGGGCCCTCGCACTCCACGCCCGTCGGGGAGGGTGGCGCGTCGGGGGGCACCAGGCGGAACACACGCAAGCCTTCGAAGACTTCGAAGTGCTTTGTTCAGTTGACCACACACATTAGCCAGAACTGGGTCAAATGGTCAAATGTGACGGAGCGCCACGCCCACACCGTTTCCTCAATATTCATAATTTTGATAACTTTTACTCAGGAAGTCTATATGAACACACCTACCAAGTTTGAAGTCAATTGGATAAAATCCCTAGGAGGAGTTCATTCAAATGAGACCCCTTCTCAACCAGCCCGAAACACCAAAAACGGTGATTTTCATTCTTAAATATCTCATTTCCTGTTGATTTTAGCCCATTGCTAAGAGACTTTTTTGTACGTCTTCCCATGATCTACAAGTCGGCTAAGTGTCATCACTCTGTGTCCAAAACTGTGGTGGGGCTGCCTCAAAGAAAAGTTCAAGGAGGCGCTATAGAGCGATTTTGCCCCGCCCCCTAATTAATTATGCAGCCGATTTTTGCATAACATTGGTCTTAATAACCACAAGAAGTTTCAGACAGCTCGGAGAAGGTATATGAAAGCCCAACACTTTTGCCTGAAAATCAGCCAAAAAGTCAATGGAGTTCCAGATTTTATCGAAAAAATCGGCACTGTTGACTTTGACGGGCCGCCACATCCACGCCCTCTGATGAAAAGTTGAAATTCTTTCTCAAATGTCAACACCAAGGCCTTGACAACATCCACACCTAGTTTGAGGTGGATATACTCAAAAACTTTGGAGAAAGCTATCATCAAATAAAATGGACACTTCCTGTCGCCAACAGGTGGCGCTGTGAAAATCACCAAATGTTGTCATGGAAATGTGTTCTAGGCCAGACTGCCATTATATATCAGAGGTTTGGGGAAGATTGGAGTATTTTTCGCAAAGTTATAGCACGTCAAAATTTCATGAAAACACACCAAATTTCGTGGCCCCACCCCTCGCACCGCGTGCTTGGGCCCTAATTGATCTCTATGAATGCACCTACCAAGGTTGAAGTTGATTTAAGTTAATACCCCTAGGAGGAATTCGTTAAAATAGACCACATTCTGGGGGCAAATTTGGATCAAATGGTCAAATTTGATGGAGCGCTACGCCCACACAGTTTCATCACAATCCGTAATTTTGATAACTTCAGGAAGTGTATGTGAATGAACCTACCAAGTTAAAAAAAAAAAAAAAAAAAAAAATCCTAAGGATACAATAGGGCTTTCGCTGCCCGAACGTTGTTCGGCGTTCGGGCCCTAATAATGGAAAACAACATGGTCGTCCTCATGGAGAGAATGTTGTTGGCAGAACATACTGAGATATATTATTACACCAGCACAACAGAAAGCTGAGGATACGAGATGTTGGAGACTATGTGGAGAAAGTAAAGCCAATAATTTTCATGTCTTTTGGAAATTCCCCTCTATTATACCTTATTGGCAGGGATTAAAGAAATGTCGCTGAAAACAATGGTGCCTAAAATGGAGTATAGGAGCCAAATATGTTGTAATGGGCGTCTGTTTTTAAAGTGTAGTTCACGCTGTGCTGTCACCTAGGGACTCAGGTATATAGGAAGCAACGTCACTGTTGTTGTCAGGTGTTTTGACCTGGAAGGGCAAATGGTTTTTGACCGCTATGGCGTTAAAATGCTTGTCACACTGGAGTTGGAATAAAACAGCCACAATGATTCATCTAAAGAAGATCGGCTGGGCTTTCATTCAGCCACCACAAACAAACGAAGAATTGCGAGAGGCGCGTCAACCTAGTTACTCCGCGTCAAATGCCTCAGTAGCTTCAGTTATGGACTAAGCTCCTTTAACATCAGTCAAAAACCTGCATCAGTTGGAACTTTGTTTTAGACACTTCGGCACGTTTGGCATGGATCGGAGTGATTGCAGATGATGGTAGCTGCTGGAAACAGTGAGGAAAACGTCTGCATCTGGAGATGGATGCTGGAGCTGCGGTGCTAAATGTTTGCCGGCTGTGGAGCGTCGGGCCATTGGACCGCCGGGTCGCCAGATCAGCTGATCACCTAACAGCCTGATCGATGTGCAACGCCCAACGCGCGGAGTTACGTTAGCGCTACACTGTATGGCCAATTGTGTGCACACATAAATCCAATGCATTGGTTGCCGAAGTGGGGGAACAGTGGGCGTTGCGTTGGTTCGTTTCTGCCGCGATCCGTGGATTAATTGACTATCATAATGGAGACACGCGACGCGGTTTCTGACGTTAATTTGACCGGAACTAACCAAACTGTTTAAAAACTCAGTGGTGCGTCTAATGGTGAAGAAACAAACCCAAAAACGTGTGGTTAAGCTCACTGCAAAGGCGCTTGCTAAAAAAAAAAGTCAATACAAGGTTTAATGCGGCAGCATGATAAACCACAGGTATTTAATGCTCTTGGAGAATTGTTTGAAGTTTGTGATGAAGTAAAAAACATGCATAACTATCTGTTGGGTTTATTGCCATGTGATGAAAAAGAAAAACATGATATATGGTTCAAGGCAAAAATGTTGTCCATCATTGAGTGTATTGCTGATACAAAAAAGTGGATTTCATTTGATGAAAGTAATGCAAATGAAAAGGGCAATGTTATGGATGATATTAATCATAATGACAGTGTGTCAAGCGTAAGCAAACGCTCAAGTCACAGGAGCCATAACAGTTGTAAGTCAAGTACCACATCCTCTGCAGCCATAAAGGCTGCACTTGTTGCTCGTGCTGCAGCTTTAAAGGAAAGACATGCTTTTTACAGTATTATAGGCGTTGGATGGGAAAAGTTCATCTCAAGGAACCAATAACGGCATGAATTCCTATTTGGAAAAGGAAAAAAGGAATAAAGAGTCTGTCAGAGCAAAACAATTTCACACAACATTTTCAACACCAATCAACAACTGCTCAACCTGCAAACCATCAACAAGTCAGTCTAAGCCCATCTGGAGACATACTTACCGTCATGCACAGGAAAAATGAAATCACAGTATCTCTGGTGCAGCAACAGCATCTGATGACACTTCCACCACGAGATATTCCCACATTTGAAGGGGACCCTCTACAATACAGGACATTCATCAGAGCCTTTGAGCAAGGAGTAGAGGAAAAGGCAGGAAAGGCAGATTGTTTGTACTATTTGGAACAATTTACTAGAGGACAGCCACGTGAATTGGTGCGTAGCTGCCAGCATATGTCTCCTGAGCAGGGCTATGCAGTGGCAAAGAATTTTCTCCAGGAACATTTTGGAAATCGGTACACAATCGCAAGGCTTATATGGGGAAAGCTTTGGCCTGGCAGACAATAAAATCTGAGGACGTGAAAGCACTCCAATTCTATGCCTTGTTTCTGAGGGGATGCTGCAACGTAATTGAGGAGCTCCAGTATATGCAGGAACTGGACATGCCCGTAAATATGAGAGCCATTTTATCCAGGTTGCCATTCAAAATGAGGGAGCAATGGAGAACCATAGCTCATGACATAATGGAGACAACTAGTCAACAACTAGTCAGCTTGCTTTGTTGATCTGGTCATGTTTATTGAGTGTTGTGTCAGTATTCTGTCTGACCCTCTGTTTGGTGAAATACAAGAGCCATTTGGTGTTGCTGGGATAAAGACTGGCGCTGGATTTAAGCCACAACCCAGAAATAACATAGACGGAAATGTTAGGGCCACCACAGTAATATCTATGGAAGTGCCCGAGGAAGGCAAAGAGTCAATGTCAGATCCAGGGAAGACTGAAAAAGCTGGATGCCTTTGCTGTGCTCGTAGCCACTCTTTAGAGGAGTGCAAACAGTTCAAGGGAAAGAAGCATAAGGAAAAACTTAAGTTTCTGAGAGGAAAAGGGATTTGTTTTGCATGTTTATTTGTGGGACACATGAGCCGTGAGTGTGAGGCACTTGACATGCAAGGTTTGTGGTCAAACCCATCCCACTGTGCTTCATATCAAAAGGCAACCAGTCCTGGAACCACTGGAAACATCTTAACAGTCAACTTCACTCAAAACATGTGGACATACATACAGGGACCGGTAAGGACTGCTGTGTGTTATCCATCCTCCCTGTAAAGGTTAAAAGTGCAAAGGGAAATCACATCATACAAACATATGCGTTTTTGGACCCAGGAAGTTCAGCCACATTCTGTTCAGAGCACCTACAGATGTAGCAACTCAAAAGTTCCCGTGTTTCCATGACGGGTCTGTGGCTGGTCCTTGACTGATCCTTCACAGGTCCGTGACGGTAATGTAATCCCTCGCGATGACTGGAAACGCCCCTAAGCAGCCTGGGTGAAAACCAGCTGCAATGCCTCATTTGTCCACGGGGAGGAGCAGTGATTTTAATGCTCTGCTCTTACCGTAGACTGTATAGAGACACGTCCGAACAGATATGCTGGGGACGCTCAGGTGAACGGTTGAGCCAATCAGCTGAGACAGAGCACAATGATGGATGTGGCTAGTGGTGCAACGGATCATTGTTGATCCATTCATATCACTCCCCACAGACCTGCACCAAGAGATCAGCGCATCGTTTGATGGAAAAAATAAGTTGTGATTAGATAACACTGAGGCACCGCTGCAGCCGCTCGTATCTACAGCTGCATGTGGCGCACAACAGCAACAACATTATCAACCGCATGCCCCACCTCCCCATTTAAATAAACTGGTAATTTACTCTGCTCGTTTCAGCAGCTCTGACACGGCAGGCCCGTGACATCTGATGGTGTTTTTTTTTTTTTTTTTTTTTTTGTAACTTTTTTAAGGGCCATATCTGTTTGATGCTTTCTGAAGCCTATGCAACACACAATTTCTGAGTATTTATTCCTTGGACCGTCATAGCAGTTATATTGATGGCTATATGAACAGCTGTTACAGACTGGTGTGTCCAGCTGTGCACTACATGCAGATCAGATTTAGTAAACAGTGACATGTTAGATATAAACACCATAAATACTCACCCTCCTGTATGACTATTGAATAATAACATAACCTAATAAATCTGTCAGCTGCTTTCCAGTCTGGTCCAATCGCCAACATTTTTTTTTCCCATTTACTGTGTTTTCATTTTGGTCCATCCCATAGGGTTAAATCCTGCATAAATAAATTGAACCATAAATGAAACTCCATGAGGCAAGAACTTTTTTATGAATTTCCATTTAAAGAGGAAGAATAACAACAGTAATAATAACTCCTGTTGAATATTTGATCACAATTTGATCGTTGTGAATCGCCATTTAAAGAGGAAGAATTACGGGTGATTAACAGCCTTTTGGAAGATTTTTGTATTTGTCTAGGTATTCAGTGCATGCTTTAGGCCAGGTGAGCCCATACAAACACCTCATTAGCTCAACCTTTTGTTTGCACTTAGTGGGCTTTTTGGTCTCCCAGTGTCACACAGATCACAGATTGCAGCTGGTTTGACTACTGTATACTATACAGTAGCCTTGTGATTTGAGTGTGTTCATGAACAGGAGGATGACTCATTTACTGTATTTTCATTTTTGTTCATCCCATAGGCGTAAATGACACTTTTTTTTTTTTCAGTTTTCATGTATACAGATACATACTCATCAAAGGCTCATCAAAATCAAAATCTATCTAATCTATCTATCCAAACAAATTGTCCTTGAGCAACAGAAGTCTTTCATTCTGCTCGTATCGGCAGCTCTGACACGGCAGGCCCGTAACGTCTGATGGACCGTGTTTTTTTTTTTTTTTTTTTTTTTAATTGTCCTTGAGCGACAGAAGTCTTTCATTTGTTCGGTTTCGGACCTTTTTGGGATGTGAGGGTGATAAGTGGTGCAAGTCTCAGTGGGGGTTGAGAGTGGTGAACTGGTGAAGGGGGGAGGAGTGGGCTGGTGGGGGTCAGGTGTTGAAGGTGGAGGGGGGCTGGCCATGAATGAAACTCCATGCAGCAACAACTTCTTTGTTTTAATTTATATGTAGACCAATACACACTCAGCAAAGGCAAGCAAATCAAACAATCAAAATAGTATAATAATAAATCTATATATACATTTTTTTTTTCTTTTTTTCTTTTCTTTACATTTTTCTATAAATTTTCTTTTTTTTTTCTCTAAGTCTTTAATTTATTAAAATACAGTAAATGAGTCATTCTTCTGTTCATGAACACACTCAAATCACAAGGCTACTGTATAGTATACGGTGGTCAAACCAGCTGCAATCTGTGATCTGTGTGACACTGGGAGACCAAAAAGCCCATTAAGTGCAAACAAAAGGTTGAGCAACGAGAATGCTAAAAGTTGTTTATACAAGCTCACCTGGCCTAAAGCATGCACTGAATACCGGCACAACTGCAAAAACCTTAGAAAAGGCTGTTAATCACCTGTAATTCTTCCTCTTTAAATGGAAATTCACAAAAAAGATTCTTGCTGCGTGGAGTTTCATTTACAGTTCAATTTATTTATGTGGGATTTAACCTATGGGATGGACCAAAATGAAAATAAAGTAAATGAGTCATCCTCCTATTCATGAACATGCTCAAATCACAAGGCTACTGTATAGTACACGGTAGTCAAACCAGCCGTTTTCCGCTCTGTGATTTGTGTGACACTAGGAGACCAAAAAGCTCAGTAAGTGCAAACAAAAGGTTGAGCAGTGAGAATTCTAAAGAGGTTTGTAAGCTATGTCATCTCCAGGTAGAACAACTGTAAAAAGATTTTGTGAGAGAAGCACCATCTTCTGGTCGTACCCTGTAATTATATGAATAGGTGGAGTTACAGTAAAAAAAAAGACACGCCTAGGAGAAGGAGGGGGGTCACTCCTACCGCTGGAACTTGGCAGGCAGTTGGCTGGAAGTCAGCTGGAAGACGGCTGCCATTCAGCTGGCTTTCGGCTTGAAGGGGAACTTTTGAGTTGCTACTACTGTAATGCAGAAGTTGAATGTCACAGGACAAAAATCAACTTTGTGTTGGGCACAAGGCGCAAAAAGAGTTGTTCCAGCTTACTCTCTCACTGGTTTGGAGATATCTGATCTGGACAGCAATAACGTTCCTGTTCTTCCTGAAGTTCTCACCCAGATGAAAATGCCGGTCACTGTTGATGATATGGTGACACCTGAAGAACTGGCAAACTGGCCACATTTGTCAAAGGTGAAGATCTGGAACATAAAAGCAAATGTTGACCTGTTGATAGGAACCAGCGCTCCTAAAATATTAGAACTGTGGGAGGTTATTAACAGTTGTGGAAGTGGCCTGTATGCTGTCAAGACGGTGCTGGGATGAGTTGTTAATGGTCCACTGAATGGAAACAGTGGTGCTTAAGAAGCGGACCTGCCCTTGGCTGTGGTGAACAGGATCTCTATTGGTAAACTCGAAGAAATGCTGGTCAAGCAGTACAACCATGAGTTTAACGAAAAGACCATAAAGGAGAAAGAAATGTTCAGAGAGGACCAAGTTCCTGGAAATTATGGAGCACTCAGCAGTACTTCAGGAGGGAAGATATTGTTTAAGATTGCTGTATAAGAACAAGGAGATCTGTTTGCCTAATAATTTTGCAGTGGCTAAGCAAAGGATCCAGAATTTGAAGAAAAGATTCCTGAATAATGTACACTTTCACCAGGAGTATGCTGGGTATATGAATACATTCATTAGTAAGAACTATGCAGAGCAAGTGCCTCAGCAACAGCTGCATTGTGAAAAGGGGAAGGTGTGGTACATCCCTCACCATGGTGTCCACCATCCAAGGAAAGGATCCCTCCATGTGGTGTTTGACTGTGGAGCCACATTTCAAGGTGCATCCTTGAATAGCGAACTGCTGCAAGGTCCTAACTTTACCAGCTCTTTGCTGGGAGTTCTTCTTCGTTTCAGGAGGGAACCAGTGGCATCCATGGGCGATATTCAGGCTATGTTTCATCAAGTAAAAGTCGCTGAGGAAGACCGAGATTTCCTTCGCTTTCTTTGGTGGCCAAATGAGGACATCACTCAGGACCTCATGGAATATCGGATGACGTTACACCTGTGCGGCGCTGTATCATCTCCTAGTTGTGCAAACTATGCACAGAGGAAAACTGCTGATGATAGAGGTCAGGAAAGATGTAACAGTAAATACCATCAGTGTGGGTGACATCTCTAGTCCTACTGACCAGCTCATTACATACTTTTCTGATTGGAGGAGGCTCAAGAGAGCAGTTGCCTGGGTCCTCAGAGAGTCGCTTGAAGAAGCAGTTGGACGCTTCTGTGGTTAATTGTCAGGAGCAAAGCAGTCAGAACAGTTCAAGGCAGGCCAAAGGAGAGTGGGTCACAACAACATCCAGGAGTGGTACTCTGACGCTGGATAAATTATTGACAGCAGAAATTGTCATAATTCAGTACTGTCAGCAGCAGAGATTTGGTGAGGAGATTTCTGCTTTATCATCTGGGAAAATGACTGGAAAGTGAACCGACGGAGTCCCATATACAGGCTGGATCCAGTTTTGGAGAATGGACTCCTGAGAGTCGGGGGAGGATTGAGTAGAGGAGCAATGCTGGAGGAAGCTAAGTATCCACTCATTCTCTTCAAAGATCAACATGTCTCTATGCTCATTCTTAGACATGTACACCAAAACCTGGGACATAGTGGGCGGACTCACACACTGTTGAAGGTTAGGAAGAAATGTATCTATACTGTACTGTAATTTGGATTATCACAACATTTGGCTCCTTTTTTTTTTTTTATCTTTCAATTGTTATGTCTGTTTGCCATTAACATTTAGGGGCCGGTGTATAGGAGCCAAATATGTTGTAATGGGTGTCTGTTTTTAAAGTGTAGTTCACGCTGTGTGTGTGTATGTGGTGTCGCCGTGCTGTCACGGGACTCAGGTATATAGGAAGCAACGTCACTGTTGTTGTCAAGTGTTTTGACCCGGAAGGGCAAATGGTTTTTGACTGCTATGGCGCTAAAATGCTTGTCACACTGGAGTTGGAATAAAACAGCCACAATTATTCATCTAAAGAAGATCGGCTGGGCTTTCATTCAGCCACCACAAACAAACAATACCGAGAGGCGCGTCAACCAGGTTACTCCGCGTCAAATGCCTCAGTAGGATGGATTATGGACTAAGCTTCTTTTAACATGGAGGATTGGGTCGAAGTAATGCAAAACTTTTACATGATGGAAAAGTTGACTTTTCCAGTTAAACTAGAATGAGATAAATTAGAGAATTTCTGGGATAACTGGGTTGATTTTGTAACACCCTTGAAAAGAGACTTCATCTGGTAAACCCCCCTTGGTTCTTGCTATAAATTGTAAATGTTCATCGTTCACAAGGTTGTGTTCCGCATTGTTCTCCAACAGGAGAGACAGCAGACAAACTAGTCCATACATTTGTTGTTTCTAGACTAGATTATTGTAACTCCTTGTTATCAGGCTGTTCCAATAAGTCTCCTTACCTTCTCCTTACCTACTCTTCAGGTATGATGGTCAGGCACCATCATATCTTGAAGAGCTCATAGTACCTTACTACCCCTCTAGAACACTGCACTCTCAGAATGCTAGGTTCCTTGTGGTTCCTATAGTCTCCAAAAGTAGATTGGGAGCCAGAACTTTCAGGTATCTTCTGTGGAACAATAGGAGGAAGAGTAGGCTTAAGATGTTCCTTTTTGATAGAACTTACAGTTAGGACTATAGTTTATTGAATTAAATTGAATTTATATTGGGCTAACTGAGAGGATGTGTCTAAGAGAACTTAATTTATATATGACTGCTTGTTTGTTTTGCCTATTATTAAAGATTATATCCAGTCATGGCTACACACAGATCCAGCTGTTGTCTGTTGAGTCTTGTTTTATCTGTCTCTTTCTCTCTAGATGCTCAATTGGCACTGGCACTAACTCAAGAGCCTCTGTGTTTATGTAAATATACAACATATAACTTAATGAAAAAGCTAAATTTGTTAACATTAGCTAACATTTGTCCATGTTTAATGACTTGCTGATGTAGTTATGCAACTATAGAACTGTACATACGACCTGTGTGTCTCTGTTTTCTTATCAGGCCTACTCACCACGGAAAATGGCGGATCAGAGACCGGAAGTGTTAGCAAAATGGATACAGTGCAGCTTATCATCTATCACTAGTGAGTAGTGTCTTTGCTATTTTTACAGTATAGCTTTTTTGGGAATGTATTTTCAGTAATTTAATAACCGTCATGTTTAGAAAAGGGTGTGCCAGTGTCAGTAAGGCTTTATTTTGTCAGTTACAAAAAATTAAATAATTAAAGTTGTAATTTTTCTGAATACCGTCAAATATTATCATTAACATAAACATTTTCAGCCAATGTTGCTTTTCTATAGTAAGATAGTATTTTATAGAAATAGTAGTAGTAAGTAAATGCTAGAGAAGGAATAAGAATATACCCCTTTTCCTCAAATTGAATTGAATTCACTTTTATTTATATAGCGCCATGTCATAACAAAAGTTATCTCATGACACTTTCCATACAGAGCAGTTCTAGACCGTACTTTTTTATAATATTTTTTTAGAGACCCAACAGTTCCAAATACAGACAGTAGACAGTAGTAAATAAAAATACAAATCAACCCCAATCCCAAATACAGGCTGGGGAAAAAAACAAGGATAGAAAGACTTTCAGTGCTATATAATGTGTGTACTAACTATAATGTACATTTCTATTGCAAGAAATCACAAGTATTCTAACTTTTTTAAACCCTTGATTTGGATTACTCATTTTAAAGGACCAGTGTGTTTAGTGGCATCCAGTGGTGTAATTGCAGATTGCAAAATGTTTTATTTTCAAACAATGTAGACTACTGTTTACCATGTTGGACTGCAGAAGAGGACCTGTGGCACCTAACTGCATCAAAATAACCATAGAGATGGGTTTGTCTTTTCATCCTTAGCAAATGGCATGTATGTGTGTTCTTCTTTGAATACACATACTAAAATGCCAATGACTAAATATGCTTTATTAAAAATATGGCATGGACTAACATGAGCCAGCTTCAAATAAACACCAGGTTCCCCCTGAGGTAATGGCCATGGCCACTTTTTGAGGAAATTCAATTGTAGTATTTGTATGGAGGTGCTTCTATAAAACACTAGAAGCTCAAGTGAAATTGGTGATAATAGACAACAAACTGACAAAGAGTTATGATATCTTACTTTACCATTATGAGGACTACCATTTCTCTTTATTAAAGTGGTCTTTCTACCCCTTTTTTACAGCAAGCTGGTTCGTAAATGGAATCGTTGGTTACGGCGTAAATGCAGAGTGTATGTAAAGTCCAGACTGTTCTACTGGTGGGTGATTGTGCTTGTCTTCTTCAATACCCTGGCCATTTCAACAGAACACCACAAACAGTCTCAGAGACTCACAAACTGGCAAGGTAAGTGCATAACACAGCTTATATGCATACATGCATGTACATAATCAGTACATGAATCAGTTTCCCTTTGAGTCACCGCAAAAGGAACAAATAATACTGGCGCTTTTAAAAGTCATGCCAAGAAAATGGCAGGCAAGACAGGTATGCTGATCTGTCTGCTGCTGCTATTTGCATTGAATTAAATGTATGGTTTGTAGTCCAGAAATATGAATTCAAAGGTTATTAAATGATGGTCAGATTAAAGAGGATTCTGTGGAAAGATGATTTAATGTTCAATTTTAATGCCAAGCTAAATAATTAATAAATAATAAATAATATACCATTATTTAGAAAGGCTGCCATAGTTTTCCATAGTTTCAGAGTATAATACCACTGTGGTAAACATAGATAGTTGTACTAAAAACTAGCCAAACATCAAGCAAGTGCAACAACACAAGACATAGCAGTCAGTTAATATTACTTACTAATTCAACAGCAAGAAGCCCAGCTCGGAGTCTGTCTTTCAGACTATCATAGTTTAGACTAAGCACAGTTGCTGTACAGTGCAATTAGAATAGAATAGAATTGATCCCTCGAGGGGAAATTCTTTTTTCACTCAAGTTATTTTACATGCATTATTATTATTACTTGCATTTTTAGCCAAAATACAACCACACACGCACACACACACACACACACACACACACACACAAAGACATGCACAGACATGCAAATGTGGAGAGAAAGTGTCAGTGGCAGTTTGAGGAACAGCAGTTATTGGCATTTCCGCAGTGGCTTCACTTCTTAGCCATGGAGGTTGCCACTTGGGAAAAACCTACGTTTTGGATTTACTCTCAATCTGGCCTTTCTCACATACCTTCTGGTTGGGGGCTGTTCGTTCACCATAGGATAAACAGGAAACAGATGCACTAGTTTGTTATCTGAGCAACAAACCATAGGAAGGGGTGAAGATCTGAAACCTGGAAATTGAACTCCACTTTGGTTAAAGTCTCCAGAAATGAGAAGGACTTTGGGTGTGATTTCTGCAGCTGTGACACCACACTGTGTAAGAGCTCACAGGCCACCATAGCAATGGCCAAGGGTGGGACGAAAACACTATTATGTGTAAGAACTCTGTGGTGATACACCATCAATAATTCCTCAATATTCCCTCTGTAGCCTGGTTAGCACTGTTAGCTCCTCAGTCTTATTGGGGATCTTACATTCTCCATGATAACAGATGGTACATGTTTTGTACCGTATTTTCAGCTTCTGGCACTAAGATCCAGCTCTGCATAGCTGTCTTCTACTCCTAATCTTCAGGTGGCTGCTTGTATGTGAATTGTCAGTAAGTTTTAGTCATTTAGAACTGTAGTTAATTGCAAATGCTAAAGCTGATTAGACATGACAATTGGATCTATAGTTTTATTTAAATTAGTTTTATCTGTAACTAGGGTAAATTACAAATTCTGGAAGCAGAAGCTAAATTGCTTTAGTAGGAGCTTCTTCATTGCTTCACTTTTAGATGTTTGATTGTAATATAAAAATGGAAAATATAGTTAATACAATGTAAATATAATTAATCACTATATAATCACGTGTTTTTAAAGTAACACAATTATTAACCACTCAAAATGTCTAAAATTGTTCATGTGGCATGTTCTAAACTCTAATTTCCATAGAGATTGGTGACTATTGATACAGTCTTAGAATACTCAATAACACATTTCTTCTCTTTTCTTCTGCTTCTTGCCTTCCTCTTCACAATGTTGCCCCCTCAATCCACCATGAACTACAACCATCAACAGACAATGCCAATAAGCTACTGCTATCTATGTTTGCCCTTGAAATGTTCATCAAGATGTATGCTCTAGGCTTGCCCTCCTACTTCATGTCTCTCTTCAACCGCTTTGACTGCTTTGTGGTGTCCACTGGCATTATGGAACTCATTCTTGTCCACATGGGCATCATGTCAGTCATGGGCATTTCTGTGCTGCGCTGCATACGCCTACTTCGCCTCCTCAAAGTCACGAGGTGAGATACCTTTTATGTGTAATGTGTTTAGGAATTATCACTGACATGATCACAGAAGGTCCTCATAAAGAATATTTCATTAGAGCAATTCATATACTTTTAGATTGGTCTACTAATTGTGTCCACTTATACATTATATAGATATAGATATATAGATTTTTTGTAATTTAAAGTTAAAACTCATAGTGTTCTTGCTAATCATGTCAGCAAGGGCTAGCTCAATTTGTGGCATCGGCAGCTAGTAGTGGCACTTGAGGCTGCCACCGACCTACCTTGGCGCTGTGCTGCTGCTGTTACGGGCATCTGTGAGTGAGATATCTTTAGTTAATGAAACCATACCACTGACATGCTATGGCAGCTACCGGTGTCTGGGGCAGCTGTGTGGGCAACAACACTGATGACTGTAAAATAAAAATAAAAACAAATGCCCATAACGGCAGCACTTTCCCACCGAACACCAATGTGGTAGCAGCTGCCTCAGACACCAGCAGCTGCTGTAGCAAGTTAGTGGCAGCTGCCCCAGACACAGGTCATATATAAAATATTAAAATGTACAGAAGATTAGAAACAATGAAGAGTCGATAATGATTCATTGCATTTCAAAAAATTGAACAGTGAAACACTATAAACAGTGAGCTTCAGAAAATTAAACAATATTTCAACCCTGCTTGCAAAATAGAAAAAAATGTAATGTGCAAAACACTGAGAATAGTACAAAGACAATTTGTTGACACAGAAAATTTACCACTGTCACCTTGTCTTTAACACTCTTTAAGCTTAAGCTGGGAACTGAGTTATCATGAAAGTGGAATGTTTGTCCATATTTGATGTAGAATTTCAGATACTCAACAGTTCAAGGTCTCCTTTAGTGTATTTGAACTTTCATAATGCACTGAACATTTTCAATATGTGACAATTTTGGGGTCTTTTGCCATGCTGTTGAAATACTCGCAGAATGTGGTTTGACATTGTCTTTCTGGCAACCATCCCCATGTTAAGGACCGCCGCTTTATTCACCCTTCGATCATTGATTTATCCGCACTTTAATTTAAACCTGTTATATTTACATACTGTTTTGAAAATATAACCCAACTAATTTTTGAGTCATAAGTAACAATGCTGATAGTATTATCAGTCATTAACAGTGCTAATCTTGGCATAATGCTAATGCCAATTCTTATGATCAAGACAACTGATGGAATAACTGATTTGTGTGCCCTAGGTATTGGACATCACTCAGTAATCTGGTGGCTTCCCTTTTGAACTCAGTCCGTTCCATTGCCTGTTTGCTGTTGCTCCTCTTCCTTTTCATTGTCATCTTCTCCCTGCTGGGTATGCAGGTGTTTGGAGGGAAGTTCAACTTTCTCAACCAACCCAAACCTCGCAGCACCTTTGACAGCTTTCCTCAGGCCCTCATAACTGTGTTCCAGGTACAAGTGGGTTTCTTTTGGCATGTACTGTTCAGAAAGTAAATGTGCTGAAACACCTAACAGCTGAAATAAATGGGGAGCAGATGCAATTCATTACATTGGAGAATCATGGATACATGGATTTTGTTGAGCGACTATCCAAACGATCAAAAAATATAGTCGCAGAGAGGCTAAGTAAGGAAAAAAAAAACCTTTACCTGGAGGCAGGTGGGCAATAAATCACGGCTCCAGAAACGCATTGCATTTGTAGGCATATTTATTTCAAGGCAAACACAAACAACGGGCGATTTCATGATGTACAATATGTCCATGCATCTTGTTGACTTTTTGGTTAATATTAAGCATGACAAAGCAAAGCGGTCAGCAAAGTAGGACTTTCCCCACTCACCCTCTCAGTTCATTCAAACCAACAAAAAAAACTGCCAGGAGAACAGCTGATATTACTACCACTGACGTAACACCCACACCATGTGACGCATATCCCCGTATGTGAAAAATAATAAACTCTCAAAGGCATGCACCCAACATCACAAACTATGAGCTGGCACCTACATACCGGCCCCATAATTATTACATTTAGCACAGTAATAATTACAAATACATAACACACATAAAAATCATACACTTTCTTGGGCCCTTCTTTTTTCTTTCATCAAAAAAAAGTTCATGGTAGATCTTGATCTCAGTCCTCTTGAATGAAGTCAATTCATATCTAAGACAGATGTTAGTAGCAATTGTCTTGAGTGAAAAGTCTGGGTCAAAACAAGTCAAAACAGTCTTCAAGACTGTGCAGACTCCTGAAGAAGGCAGATCTTGGTGACAGGTCTGCAAAGAGTACTGGTCTGGGTCTTCCCAATCCGAACCTGCCTCACTAGTCCTCTTCTATCAGGAAGTGCCTCAGTGATCCTTCCAGTGATCCAGGAATAGCTAGGTGCAGAATCATCCACTATTAACACGATGTCCCCAGGAGCGAAGTTTCTCTTGGTCTTTGTCCACTTCTGGCATTCCTGCAGTTGTGGCAATTACTCCTTAATCCACCTTTTCCAAAACAAATCAGAAATGTATTGGACTTGTCTCCATCTGCGGCATGTATAACTGTCCTCCTTGTGAAAGAGACCAGGCGGCAAACAGGGTTGGTTATTGAGAAGCAGCAGATGGTTGGGCGTAAGCGCTTCCAAGTCATTTGGGTCTGTGGATTCCTTGGTGATAGGTCTGCTATTGAGAATAGACTCAACCTCACAGAGGACTGTCTGGAGTCCCTCCTCATCCAAACTTTGCGCTCTCAAAGTAGAATTAAGAACCGATCTGATGGAACGAATTAACCTCTCCCATGCTCCACCATGATGTGATCCAGTAGGAGGATTAAAGGTCCACTTAATTCCTTTCAGTGAAAGTGTGTCATTGATCTGTTCCAGGTTCCATCCTTCAATGGCTCGTTTCAACTCGCGCTCTGCACCAACAAAATTAGTGTCATGGTCTGAGCGAAGCTCCTTAACTTGTCCTCTCCTCACAATAAAGCATCTTAGGCATTAATAAAGGAACTTGTGTCTAAAGATGATGCAACTTCAATATGCACTGCTCTTATCACCAAACAGGTGAAGATGACTCCATATCTTTTAACAAGACTCCTTCCATGCTTGATGTCAAAAGGAAAAGGAAAAATAATCTACCTCGACATAGCTGAAAGGAGGTGCATCATGTGAAACTCTGTCGACAGGCAAATCTGCCTGGTCACCACTGGTCATCTGCTGTTGACCAGTGGTTCCATGTAGCCTGCGACAAACAACACATTTGGACAAAATTCTTCTTATGGCAACACTGGCAGAAGGGATCCAATAACATTGGCGTGGCTTTGACAAAACATGGTTCCTACCACCATGGCCAACTACTTGATGAATGTGGCGTATGATGAGGTCTGAGATATGAAGATCCTTAGCTATTATAACTGGGTGTTTAGACTCTTCAGGCATAGCCGCATTACCAAGCCGACCTCCAACTCTCAAAACACCATCATCCAGCATTGGATCGAGCTTGTATATATGACTGTTTCTTTTCACACTTTCTCCTCTCTGGAGGCAGGAAATCTCTTCTGAGTACCTTTGCATTTGACAGAGCTTGATTATTTCCATTTCACTGTTTTTGATCTCTTCCAGTGAGAGATGACCACGACATGATTTGATGTCCTTCTGTTGCCTTTCGTTTGATGCAGGCTGAGGAGACTGAGCATTAACTACCTTCCTCTTCCGAATACTCAAAAGAAAAGCCTTAAGCCTCAGTATCCAGGCCATCACCCTCAAGAGACGTGTCCATGATGAGCTGCGGTTTATCAAAGATGTCTCAGCATTGTCTCTCTCTTGCTCCACAGAGACAATAGCAGAGGCTTTGACTTCTGGATCTCCAGCTGTGAGCCTTCCCAAGTCATCTGGATCCACAGGCCAAGCTTCCTTTGGTAGCAAGAGGAATAAGGGGCCACACATCCACATTTCATCCTTCAAAAAAGATTCCATTCTCACACTCCTGGAGGCAAGGTCTGCAGGATTGTATGTAGTAGACACATACCTCCATTGAGTTGGATTAGACATCCTAAGAATTTCTGACACTCTGTTCGCTACAAAGACTCGAAACCTTGAAGTTTCATTCTTGATGTATTTCAGAACGGAGGTACTATCTGACCAGAAAACAGAGTCTTGAAGCTCCATCCTCAGCTCCCTTCTCCATAGCTTGTCCATTCTAGCCACCACAACAGCCGCCGTCAGCTCCATACATGAGATTGTCACAAGCTTTAAAGGTGCCACCCTGGACTTTCCCATTATGAAGGCTGTATGTGTAAGACCTAGATGACTGTGTAACAGCAGATAAGTGACAGTCCCATATCCCTCTTCGCTTGCATCCGCAAAATGATGTAACTGGGCAGAAGTTATTTCTCCAAAATTGGGAGGTTTTAACATCTGCTGGTCCTGAAGCCATCCAATGTTTGTAGCTCTTTAACCCAGCCTCTCCATTCCTGGGCTGCAGATGTGGGAATAGTGTCATCCCATCCCAGCCCTTTGTGACAGAGGTCTTGAAGAATCCTTTTAGCTGTGAAAATCACAGGAGACAAGATTCCGAGAGGATCATAAAATGAACCAACAGTTGAGAGGATTCCTCTTCGGGTCAGCGGCCTATCTGGAAAGGTCACACTGAACCCAAAGGTATCGGACTGAGCACACCACCGCACACCCAGTGCTCTCTCCACTGGAAGGATATCCTGATCCAGATCAAGATCCTTAACTTCCATTGCTCTTTCCTCCTATGGTATTGCCACCAGCACACTGCGGCTATTACTCATCCACTTTGTTAAATTGAAGCCTCCCTTAGCATATATCGTCCTTAGGTCTTCATACAAGCGAATGGCCTCCTGTTCTGAAGGCAAAGAGGCAAGGAGGTCATCAACATAAAAACTGTGCATGATGGTTTCAAACACATGCTAGCTAAAGAACTCCTTATTATCTTCGGCACACCTACGGAGGGCAAAATTAGCACAGCTTGGGAAAGGATGTAGCCCCAAACAAATGGACAACCATCCTGTACTCCACCATATGCTGGCTAAGGTCTCCATTAGGCCACCACAGGAATCGTAACAGGTCTGCATCTTCTTCTGGCACTCGAACTTGATGAAACATTGCCTCAATGTCAGACATTAGAACAATAGGTTCCTTCCTGAACCTAGTTAAAACCCCAATTAACATGCTTGTGAGGTCCGGTCCTTGCAGGAGATGTGAATTGAGTGAGGCCTCTTTGAATGATGCTGCACAATCGAAAACAACACGCATCTTCTTTTTTTGAGGATGGTATACCCCATGATGTGGGATATACCAAACCTTGCCATTATTTCGCTCCAAGTCTGTATCTGGCACTCTCTCCGCAAATCCACTCTCTATGAGGTTAGTCATGAAGTCAACGTAGTCTTTGTGAAATGATGGCTCCTTAACAAACCTCCTCTTCAAGTAAAGAACACGTTGCTCGGCAATGATGTGGTTATTAGGCATGCTGAAGTTTCTGTCTTTCAGAGGCAAAGCAATGCTGTAATGTCCATCAACCAGTTTTGCAGATCTATCAGCCATTTCCAGGAACTTGTGGTCCTCCCTTGACATCCCCACCAATTCATCTTGGTTGTTCTCTGGGAAGTCTGTCTTGAACTGTTTATTCCACAGCTCATCAAGTGTGACAGCCAAAATTCTGTTGATAGAAACAGTTGACTGACACCCAGGACTATCATCACATCCACCAAGTGCTCCATTTAGTGTCCATCCTAACACGGTTTTGACAGCATATGGCCCTCCATCCTTGCTCCTAATAACCTCTAGAGGCTCCAAAGCATGAGGAACATTTGTGCCTATCAGAAGCTCCATGTTTGCATCTATTTCTGGCAAGCAAACATATTTCAGGTGAGGCCATTTTTCCAAGTCTTGCTGCTGTGGGATGTTGCTTCTGTCAACAGGCATCTTTTGTTGTACAAAGAGTTTTGTTATTTCAAAATACACATCTGTCCAATCCTGCAACTTCCAAATGAGATGTAACACAAGTGTCAACAACTTTCTCTTGTCCCATGGTGTGCAAAAGAATTCTTGTTTTCCTCTCAGGGAGACCCAGCTTGTCCATTAGATCCACTGTGCAGAAAGATGCAGTACTCCCTGGATCCAAAAAGGCATACGTTTTCACTGTCCTTTGCCCTTGACTGGATTTGACACTGACTGGCACGATGGCAAGTTTACAATCTTGTTCATCAGCCCCAGTGAGACCACTAGTTCGCACTTCCACCATACCACTGTCTGCTGGATTTTCTGAAATGCTCCTGTCTTTCTTCATTTCCACTTCATTTTCCCTCTGATGTATGTGCAACTTGCTGGGGTGTTGTGAGCCACATATTTTACAAGAAAGACGCTTCCTACATTCTTTGCTGATGTGCCCAGTGCACAAGCAGCCAAAGCAAACTCCATTAGTTTTCAAGAAATCCATCTTTTCGCTGTGGGCTTTCTTCTCCAATAGAATACACGACTCCATTTTCCAATTTGTCCATTTTTTTTACAGTAGAGACAAGGCTTTTCAGATTCATCCTTTTTGTTGTCTGGTTGAGTCCTTCTTTTAAACATTGTAATATTTGTGGCAAAACTGCTCCCCCAATCCTTGAACGAGTCATGGATTTTGTCCGGCCACTTGTCACCAGTGCTGGAGCATCTTGTATGTTTCCAAATACAGGATCCATCGCAATCTTTACCTGACGTTCAATAAAGTTCACAATATTACTAAACATAGGTCTGCGTCTACACCCTTCTTGTATATCACAAGCTGCTGTGCGCCACTTGTCCCTTACATTAAGCATGTTTGCTGATGTATTCAGATCACATAAATTATATACATCCTTCATGGCGTTACAACATCCACGTAAAAACAGACTGTATGCTTGTAAAGCCTTTGCATCTTCTGATTTAATTGATGGCCATGAAAATATTATGTCCATGTAAGCAGCTGCGATTACATGATCATTTCCAAAATGTTCATGGAGCAAAGTCTTTGCTGTAGCATATCCTTTCCCATCAGTCATGTGTTGACAGCTTCTGACTAGCTGTTGAGGCTGCCCTCTGGTGTACTGCTCCAGGTAATGGAGGCAGTCCATCTCATTGTTGGCCTTTTGTTCTATTGTTTGTACAAATGACTGTATGAAGGCATGATATTGCAGTGGATTGCCGTCAAATATCTGAATGTCCCTTTTTGGCAGTGATGCTAGACATTGTTGATGCACCAGCATTGATGTTATCTCATTTTGTTTTTCCAACACAGACATCATATAACTTTCACTGCTGATGTTCCTAAAAGAGGGTATATTTTCATCTTCGAAATAAGACACTGGTGGTGCTGCATCATTTGGAGTTGTGCTCTGAGGTTTTTTTGGCACCAGAGACCCCTGCTGGTGACATTTAACTCCCACCTGTTGCTTTGGCCTTGTGCCACCAAAGAGTGGCTTTAAAGTCTGTGCTTCAAGTGGTCTTCCTCCATCCTTATTGACTTTATGTGGTATAAAAGGCTCTGCATGAATATTGAGTCCCTTTTCAAAATATGATTCCATGCCATCCAGTTTCTTAGAAGCAGCACTCATCACATTTGATCCAGACTTTCTCAAAACATTTACTTTCGCCACAGATGCAGCTATCTCTGCTTTGAGTTGAAGCTGTTCTTTTCGCTTCCTTATCTGCTCTTCCTGTTCCTCCAAAGCATGTTTTTCTTTGAGCAACCTTTGGCGAGCCAGCAAAGCAGCCACATCAGCCTCAGCTCTGATACGTGCAGATGAAGTGGATGACACATTGGACTTTGTGCCATATTTACTACTGCCTTGATTTGAAATGCTGTCAAATGATGCTATTTCGTCCTGATCATCAGCAACGCGCACAACTCCGAGACAACACGCAAATTCCCACTCGGTAGCAACCAGCCCAAACTGTTTCCAATAGACCAACATAACAGCAGAACTTAATCAGTTTACATACCGCTGGTGAAACGCGATGTTGTCCGGCTGCTACGCTGTGAAGCGTCCTCGTGTGCAATCCATCTGTTAATTTCCATTCATTTGTTCCACATTCAAAGCCGTGGCTGCTCTATTTCCTTGCGGCTCCAATTCAATTCTCTTTGTCTCAATTTTGGTGACAATTGTTGAGCGACTATCCAAACGATCAAAAAATATAGTCACAGAGAGGCTAAGTAAGAAAAAAAAAACCTTTACCTGCTGGACGCGCTGGTGGGCGATAAATCACGGCTCCAGAAACGCATTGCATTTGTAGGCATATTTATTTCAAGGCAAACACAAACAACGGGCGATTTCATGATGTTCAATATGTCCATGCATCTTGTTGACTTTTAGGTAATATTAATCATGACAAAGCAAATCACCCTCTCAGTTCATTCAAACCAACAAAAAATAACGCCAGCCGATATTACTACCGCTGACGTAACACCCACACCACGTGACGTATGTGAAAAATAATAAACTCTCAAAGGCATGCACCCAACATCACAAACTATGAGCTGGCACCTACAGATTTATTTGTTCAATTTATTTTAATGTGAAATGTAAAAACTCCCGCTAGGTTGCTCTACTGCATCACATCATTGCTGGGGGGGGCAAATTCCAGCATGTCCTTCAACTCTTCTTGCTAATGAGTGGTTTACAACTTCTGGTGTAGCCTCTGTGCTTTTGTTCATGAAGTCTTTTGTGAATAATGGATTGTGACCTTCACTCCTGCCCTCTGGAGGTTGTTGTTGATGCCGCGAAAAGTTGTTTTAGGGTCTTTCTTTTCAGCTCTCACAAATGTTTCTGTTGTCCACTGCTGTTGTTTTCCTCAGTCTACCTGTTTGACGTCCGTTACATAGTACACCAGTGGTTTCTTTCTTCTTCAGGACATTCCACATGGTTGTGCTGGCTGTGGCCAGTGTTTGTACAATGGCTCTGATTGACTTTCCATCTTCTCTCAGCTTCACAATTGCTTGTTTTTCACCCATAGACAGCTCTCTGGTTTTCATGTTACATCTCTAACTATAAATGCACAGACAAAACCAAAATCTGAAACTGAGTGTAGACATTCAGTGCCAGTTGAATTGTTATTGTTTGAATAACCAATGTAACAGGAGGCTCCTGGGCAACAAAACATGATGATGATAATGATGATGATGATGATGATGATGATGATTCTTTTATCAATTCCAGAAAGTGCGAATTACGTCACATAACTTCCGCAAGAAGTTACGCAGGCTCGATTCCAGCAAGCACGACTAATTACGCCATGTAACATACACAAGTTTCACACGTGCAGTGCAATCAGTCGTAAACAATAGCACCCACTTGGTTCAAACGCTCCAAAGTTTGGCTGCATTTTACCAAAAAAGATAGCAACAGGGCGACTTGCAATCATTGCAAAGTGGACATAACGGTGTCGGGAGGGAACACGACGAACATGCAGAAATATTTGCGCACACAACATGCAATATTTTTAAATGAATGTCGTGTTTTTGACCACCTCTGCGGTTACTACGGAAGGTAACTCTGGTAAGTAACACACTGCCTACCATGTTAGCGTGATGTGCTTCTTTGTAAAACATGCTATAACAGTTAACATTAAACGAATGCCTTCTGCATTACATTTACGTTTGATGCTGATCAAACAGTTTGTTCTCCTTTTTTTCCCCAAATGAAAATCGATAAGAGAATCGATAAAGAATCGAAACATTAAGCAGAATCGATAATGGAATCGGAATCGTAAAAATCCTATCAATTCCCATCCCTAATCAGTGGGGCGTCCAATAACCCGAAGGTTGGCGTTTCAATCCCTGCTCTTGCTGCTCAAAGATTTGGTGAAGTGCTGGTGGAGTGGCAGTCCACCTCCTTGCCATGGCCAAGGTGCTCTTGAGCAAGGCACCGTACCCTCCAACATCTGCTCCCCTTGATACCCACCACTCCAGTGAATATGGCATCTGTATCCATGAGTGTGTGACCCTGTGCATGTGTATGTTTGTGTGGGTTAAATGCGGAGGAGTAATTTGATTTGTTTTCATCAACATAGTTTTGACTTAACTATGGGCTCTGTCAAAAAGGAACGTCTTACTCCTAAAATGTAGAGAGGATGTCTGTCTCTTGAACTGGAACTGGGAGCTGGTTACGCAGGAGAGGAGCTTGATAGCTGAAGGCCTCCAACATACTTTCGGAGACTCTAGGAATGTGGGAGTTAAAGGACACATCTTGATTGAAGACAACTATTAGATTCTGGAGCAAGGAGCAGCAGGCCAGGGTGATGCAATCTAGAGTAACTATAAATTTAGATAAAGAGTTTTGGAGGTTTGGGGGCCAATTACAAGAACTTCAGTTATGTGAGTTTAACATCAGAAAATATTTTTAAATGTTTTATCTTTAGCTTTTGAAATAATAAAGTGACAAATATTATAGTTTTTACATATTACTTTTGATGCTAACAAGTTCTAAAATCAGAACTATTCATCATAAACCAGTGGAACAACAATGATGATGTTCTGGTATTATTTTTTAACAATATGAATTAAAGCCTTTTAAATGAACCACACATGCTGATATCAATCATATGTAAATAAAAGTCATGTGTTTCAGATCCTGACAGGTGAGGACTGGAATGCCGTTATGTATGATGGCATAATGGCTCATGGAGGACCCAGCATGCCTGGTATCCTAGTCAGCATCTACTTCATCATCCTCTTTGTTTGTGGAAATTGTATCCTTATAAAATCTCTGTGGGTGTTGTGTGTATATATGTATATTTAACCAACACTGAACCATGATAACTGCAGCTCAATTAAAATCACTATCATAATCTTTGACTCCTCCCTTGGCCTTCAGTCATCCTTCTAAATGTCTTTCTGGCCATTGCTGTTGATAATTTGGCAGAGGCTGAGTCACTAACTTTGGCACAGAAAGAGAAAGCAGAGGAGAAAAAACGCAAGAAAGCACTCAGGTAAATCTTCTTGTTAAAAGTGAATCATATTTAGTGAATCAGAGCACATCTTCTAATGTTTTATACTGACTTGCAATCTCACACACGACTTAGTTCAGTAGCACATGTACACATTATGTGTCATAAAGTGTGTATATGTGAAAGCAAGTCATTCTGAAAATGACACTGGACTTGCAGCCTCTCTGTTGCTAGCTTAGTTACAACTCAGGTACCACACTGAAGGCTTTTTGCCATCCTCTGTTGCATTTTTTGGATCAAGATCAGGGAGATAGGGAGCCAGCAGAATTTGGGGGTTTAGTTACCCTTAAATGTTAATATTACACATACTCATAAAATATATTTTTAACTACCACTGCTACATCGCTCCCACTCTACCTTCTGAGCCACGTCTTAACATCTATTACTAGTGAGAAAGAGAAATAGAGCCTGTAGTTCGCCAGCTGTTGACATACAGATGTAGCAACTCAAAAGTTCCCGTGTTTCCGTGATGGGTCCTTGGCTGGTCCTTGGCTGGTCCTTGACTGGTCCTTGACCAGTCCTTCGCAGGTCCCCTAAGCAGCCTGGGCGAAAACCAGCTGCAATGCCTCATTTGTCCACGGGGAGGAGCAGTGATTTTAATGTTCTGCTCTCACCGTAGACTGTATAGAGACACATCCGAACAGATACGCCGGGGTGAGCGCGTGAGCCGATCAGCTGAGACAGAGCACAATCATGGATGTGGCTAGTGGTGCAACGGATCATTATTGATCCGCGATCCGTTCAGATCGCTCCCCACAGACCGGCACCAAGTGATCCGCGGATCGTTTGATGGAAAAAATAAGTTGTGATAAGATACGAGAGAGAGAGAGAGAGGCTGCAGAGAGAGAGGCTGCAGCCTCGTATCTGCAACTCTATGTCGCGCACAAGCTCTTTCTGACAGGAAAGATCAAATAAACTGGTAATTAAAAAAAAAAAAAAAAAAAAAACTCCACTTGTGTCGGCAGGTCTGACGCGGCAGCCCGTAACGTCTGATGGACCGTGTTTTTTTTTTTTGTAACTTTTTTTAAGGGCCATATCTGTTTGATGCTTTCTGAAGCCTATGAAACACACTTGATTTATGAGTACTTATTCCTCAGACTGTCATAGCAGTTATAGTGATGGCTATATGAACAGCTGTTATAGACCGGTGTGCCCAGCTGTGCACTACACGCATTAGGAGCGAGCGAGGAGAGAGAGAGTGCGCGAGAGAAGAGACGCATCATTATGTAAAGACAGAATGAGATGCTGTTGATTTAGTAAACAGTGACATGTTAGATATAAACACTGCAAATACTCATCCTCCATTAGAATGACTATTGAATAATAACATAACTAGGTTACATTATGCGTTGTCAGTTTTGGACAAGAAGGGCCATTTGCTTTTTTTTTTTGTAATTTTTTTTTTTTTTCATTTAGGCCTACTGTATCTTAATTTTTGTCCATCCCATAGGTTAAATCCTGCATAAATAAATTGAACCATAAATGAAACTCCACGCAGCAAGAAAGCATGAATTTCCATTTAAAGAAGAGGAATTACAGGTGATTAACAGCCTTTTGGAAGGCCAGGTGAGCCCATACAAACACCTCATTAGCATTCTCATGGCTCAACCTTTTGTTTGCACTTAGTGGGCTTTTTGGTCTCCCAGTGTCACACAGATCACAGAGCCGAACATGAAGCTGGTTTGACTACTGTATACTATCCTGTAGCCTTGTGATTTAAGTGTGTTCATGAACAGGAGGATGACTCGTTTACTGTATTTTCATTTTTGTTCATCCCATAGGCGTAATTGTAACTCCATGAAGCAAGAACCTTTTTTTCAATATTTATGTATACCGATACATACTCAGCAAAGGCACGCAAATGAAACCAAAAAAAGAACACATTGTCCTAGAGCGACAGAAGCCAGTGCACTGTCTCTTCAGGTCAGCCTGTCGGGGACTCCTTAGTGTTTCGTTTATTTGGTTTTGGACCTTTTTGGGATGTGGGGGTGCTGAGTGGTGAGAGTCTCAGTGGGGGTTGAGAGGGTGGTGGTGAACTGGTTAGGGGGGAGGAGTGGGCTGGTGGGGGCCAGGTCAAGGTGGCAGGCTGAGGTGTGGAGGGGGAGAATGAAACTCCATGCAGCAAAAACTGTTTTTAAATTTATATGCAGACCAATACACACTCAGCAAAGGCAAGCAAATCAATCAAAAAATAGTAGGAAAAATTAACAAATACGTTGTCGTTTAGCAACAGTAGCGATGCCGCTGTGACTCAGAGTCAGTCTTCCGGGGACTTCTATGTCTTTCATTTATGAAAATACAGTAAATAAGTCATCCTCCTGTTCATGAACACACTCAAATCACAAGGCTACTGCATAGTATACAGTAGTCAAACCAGCTGCAATCTGTGATCTGTGTGACACTGGGAGACCAAAAAGCCCAATAAGTGCAAACAAAAGGTTGAGCAATGAGAATGCTAATGAGGTGTTTGTATGGGCTCACCTGGCCTAAAGCTGAATAACCTGCACAACTACAAAAGTATTCCAAAAGCCTGTTAATCACCTGTAATTCTTCCTCTTTCAATGGAAATTCACAAAAAAAAAAGTTCTTGCTGCATTGAGTTTCATTTATGGTTCAATTTATTTATGCAGGATTAGGCCTATAGGATGAACAAAAATGAAAATACAGTAAATGAAAAAAAAGAAAAACATAAATTACAAAAAAAAAAAAAAAAAAAAAAGCAAACAGCCCTTCTTGTCCAAAACTGCCGACACATAATGTAGCCTACGTCCACATAGACTGATGATTGTACTGGACTGGAAAGCAGCCGACAGATTTATTAGGCTATGTAGTCATTCAATAGTCATAAAGGAGGGAGAGTATTTGTGGTGTCTACATCTAACATGTCACTGTTTACTAAATCAACAACATCTAGGCTATTCTAGGCTATCCTTACATAATTACTAATGCTTCCCTTCTCTTGTGCTCGCGCACTCTATACTGTATAGTATATGCTAGTCAAACCAGCTGCATTTTCCGCTCTGTGATCTGTGTGACACTGGGAGACCAAAAAGCCCAGTAAGTGCAAACAAAAGGTTGAGCAATGAGAATGCTAATGAGGTGTGTAAGCTACGTCATCTCCAGGTAGAACAACTGTAAAAAGATTCTGTGAGAGAAGCGCCATCTTCAGGTCATACCCTGTAATTAAACAAATAGGTGGAGTTACAGTAAAAAATAGACACGCCCAGGAGAAGGAGGGGGATCATTCCAGCCGCTGGAATTTGGCAGGCAGTTGGTTGGAAGTCGGCTGGAAGACGGCTGCCATTCGGCTTGGATGGGAACTTTTGAGTTGCTATTACTGTACTGTATTCTAGTTAACTAGTGTTGTAGGCTAGCAAAATAAAAGTTAAAACAGATATGTGTAAATATCAAGGAAGGAATCTGTCGCAAATCTCGAGAACCATTCCCTTACCATCTAAGAGGCTTCACTCTTGGCAAGTGTATTACAGAGAATCCAAGGTAGTGCAGTGTCAAATTTGGGATTTGACGAGATTGTAGATTTAGCACAGATCTGGAAAACGTCCAAATGCAAATAGAGCAAACAGAACTACACAAGTGTTTTTCAGGCAATAGAGGGTGCTGTAGCATCATCTAATTATATGGGAAGGAATCTGTCAGTTTATATGTATGCATGCATATCTGTCTGTTCTTTGTCTATCTTGAGAACTGTTAATCTGATTGACTTCTCACTGCTGAGGACCAGAAGGAGTGCAGTGCTGAGTGTGAAGTTGGTTGGATAAGCAGTTCTTAGGGAATGCTGCAAGCCGCCATACCTACAATTCACTATCAGTGCACTCAGTTGTCATTGTATGTTATGTGTCACAAAGTTACTATAAAGAAAAGTATCTTTTAGAACATGTTTTAATATTTTAAACAAATTATTGTGTCGTCCAAACCACTACTAAAATGACTAAATTATTATGAAGATAAACATATTGGATCTTGCGTTGAACCAAAGCGCATTCTGTCAAGGTACATGGGTTGGAATCCACTTCAGTACAGTTATACATCATGAAAGTTAATAGGACAAAAAATACAATGATATAAAAATGCAGTAGTAGAGAAAAGACAAACAAGAATGGAAACCTAAAACAAGTAACATGATAAATTCAGTGTCAAGGGTTAGGGTTAGTCACATGTCTACAATATGTATGTGTATACACACATTCACAAAAACTAAAAGTGTATAATACATATAATCTTACTGTAATCCTACCCCACACTTGAATCATTTCGTTTTGTTTTGACAAAACAAGCACCAACTTTCAAACAGTAAAATGACAATGCAATCTGATCAATATTAAAGCCTACTTGTTCAACCAACTAAAGTATGCTGACATAACTTAAACATTACCAAAATTGTTAAATGTGGTTTATTATGGACTGGTCAACTTGGAGGTTATGCTTGTTGAAAATGTCAAGAACTACACTGTGTGATATAGGCAGTGCTGCAGAGGTAAGAATGAAATGTAACTACTCAAGCAAGCCATCAATTGCTGAACATGGTAGATGTGAAAACACCTCTAATTTCAAAACAATTTGCTAGTTTTTGAATGATTGTTTCTTGCAAGTTCTCATATGGTGATTCTGTTTAAATGAAATTATGGCAGTCTGATCATAATGACCATGCTTCAAATCATAGTGTCAAGTAAGCCATTAATTGCTTAGCATGGATTGCTGATTCCACAGAGTCCACTCTTCAACTCCAACTTAATGAAATCCAACTCCATCACTTTGGTAAAAGTGTACCACAGGTGACAGTGTCAAGTAATATAATTACAAACCAACAAAATGATTTCTTGACACTTAACAGTTGTGTCCAGCACCAGTCCACAGTCCAAAAGCACTTTTTTTAGTTTTTGCCTTGTGTAAGGATGAGCAGAAATCCAGTGTAGTTCTTATCCACAGTCTTGATGGTGATTTTACTCATGCAGATTGATTTTGAGGACCTGCACCTTAGTGGAGAACTTATTCCCATCCAGTCCATCAAATCCAATTAACTGAAGCACAAGTTATCTATGTCAATCAATGGAATGATAGTACTTACTTACATGAGAGTATTTCTTCACAATATCTACAACCATCACATTTCAGTTCTGAATCCTAACACATCAACTAATGCAAAGCCACACTACATTTTTGCTAACTGCAGCACCCCCAAGTGGCCGAATTGAACCAAATTTGGCCTGTCCCCTCAAGATGGGGTCTCGATACGTACGAGCAAATTTGATGTCGATACGGTCCCGAGATATAAGCTTGCATCCCATTTGGTGCCTTCGCTGCCGATTTCGATAGGCTGTAGCGGGCGAACAAAGCCGAAATTGAAAAATCCATCTCATAAGTTTTGTGCGGTTTGGTCTGAAGATCGTGTCTGCCGATTTTTGTGAGAATTGGCCAGATTTTGAAACAGCTGAAACTTTAGATTCACTTTCGCCAAAATCCAATATGGCCGCCATAATCTTATGCCGAGGTAAAAAATGTTGACAGGACCTGAACTGCGACCTTCCACAATATTAAGAGACCTGAAAATGTAGTGTTAAATACAAACATGCCAAAGTGAAAAAGCAAAAATGCAATTTTGTTAATTACAGCGCCCCCCTTGAAATGACACAAATTTTTTTGGCTCACTTCGGGGCGGGTCCCGATGCATCTGACCAAATTTAGTCTTCGGAAGTCAAAGCGTCGCCGACATATGAGCAAACTTCCTGTTTGGTGGCGTTGCCGCCAAAGGCGATTGGCGAACATGAAAAGTTGGCATCAACTGCCAACGGGGCAACCCACAGTATCTGTGGATATCACAATTTCATTTCAAATAGAAACACATCGAGAGATTTGAGCAAAAACAATGTTTTGCTAATCATAGCACCCCCTAGAGACGAAATGACACCATATTTGTTTCCTGCACTTTGGACAGAGCCTCGAAGCATGCCATCAAATTTGATTTCGTTTCGCCAAAGTGTTCCTGAGATATGAGCTCACATCGAAATCGGCACCTTCACCGCTGATTTCGATTGGCTGTAGCGGGCAAACGAAGACGAAACTGAAAAATCCATCTCATAAGTTTTGTGCGAATTGAATATAGATAATATAATATAGTCTGTCGATTTTCGTGAGAATCCGTCAAAATTTGCTACCGCTGAAACGTTTTTTTCACTTTCAATAAAATCCAAGATGGCGGAAAATCCATCATGATGCATTATGACGTTGTAGGGCTTTGTACTCGGTATGATCCAAGGAATCCAACGATACCTTGTTTTTGAAAATCGGGCTAACGGTTCAAAAGTTACATGCACAAAAGTACCTTAAACTTTGACCCGTTGCTGGCGCTAGACCACATACTGGCAACATGTAACGTAGTGAAATTAAAGATGCAATTGTCCTTAATCAATGTGCAGAATTTCACAACTTTTTACCATACGGTTCTATGGGCTGCCATAGACTCCAATGGCAGAAGAAGGAATAATAATTAAAGATGCAAGCAGCATTGGATGGGGCCCTCGCACCTCCATGCCCGTCGGGGGGGTGGCACGTCGGGGGGCACAGGCCTGACACGCAAGCCGTATTTTTGAAAATTTCTAGGGGACGCTACAGAGCCGTTTTACATCGGGCAATCTAGCTCAAAGAGACTTTTTTGTAGCCCTTGTGATCGTACACGTGTACGCCAAATTTCAGACACGTAGGTGAAACACTGTGGCGGGCCTGCTTCGTTAAATGTATCTAGGTGGCGCTGTTGCTCATCGCAAAAATTCAAATGCAGATGTGTTCAGGGCCGAAATCTCATCAATGCATTGAAATTTGGGGCAGGTCAGACCACGTACGCGTACGTTAGAGCAACATTTAGTTATGGCGAGACATCGATATTCGACGCGCCGTCACGGCCACGCCTTCTGATGAAAAGTTGAAATTATTTCTCAAATGTCAACACCAAAGCCTTGACAACATCCACACCTAGTTTGAGGTGGATATACTCAAACACTTTGGAGAAGGCTATCATCAAGTAAAGTATGACACTTCCTGCCGCCAACAGGTGGTGCTGTATCCATAACTGAATATTGTTGTATAAATTTGTTCAGGCCTGGACTACAATCAAACATGTGAAATTTCAGTCTGATTCAACAATGTACACTACCGGTCAAAAGTTTTAGAACACCACACTTTTTCAAGTTTTTTACTGAAAATTATTCAGTTTATTGTGCCATTGCACTCTGAAATGAAAGGATAGAACAAATAAGCAATGTGAGTTGAAAAAGAAATCATAGAATCAATTTATAGACCAAAATGTATTCTAAACTTTTGACTCATCAAAGTAGCCACCTTTGGCAGATATAACAGCTGAACACACTCGTGGCATTCTTTCTACAAGAGAAATCAAATATTCTTCAGAAAGTTCTTTCAAGCTTACCCTCTTGTTCTTTTTTCCTGAGGTAGTTTTGGCATAGCTTAGCCTTGTGTTTTGGGTCATTATCTTGCTGTAAGATGAACCTCTGACCAACTAGGCACATACCAGAGGGTATTGCATGGCGCTGCAGAATGCTGTGATAGCCGTTTTGGTTCAGGGTGCCTGCTCAGGCCCTAATAAATAAATAATAATAAACATTAGAAATTCAATAGGGCCTTGCACCGCCAGTGCTCGTGCCCTAATAATAATAAAAAATAAATAAATAAACATTACTCCCAGAAGCAGTGAATGTTTGTCCCAACAGACAATTTACATTTGATGCAAGACGGAGAGGTCCGCTTATCTATCTTGTTAAGAATGAATGGTGTTATGTGGGATCTATGGAGTATCTTATATTGGGTTTCTCTCATTCGGTTGCAAATAAATGTGGTTTTGGCAGAGACTATTGCTACATGCCAGTCATCTTTGATAAATTGCCCCTCAAGGTTGCGTTCCCACTTCTGTATCACCTTCCTTATATCTGACAGATCTGAGGAGTAGAGCAGCAAATAGGAATGAGAGAGAAAATGTCTTGTTCAGTTCATGGATGTGCTTGTCAAGCGTGACCACCCAGTATTCAGGTATTCTTGTGTTCAGTCTAGTTTGAGTTATTTTTGATCATCTTTGAGAGCATCTTTAGTTTTTTTTGTATCCTCCCTGAGAACGCTTTCGCTGCCCGAACGTTGTTCGGCACTCGGGCCCTAATAAGAATAATCCTAAGGATACAATAGGGTTTTCGCTGCCTGAACGTTGTTTGACGCTCGGGCCCTAATTACTCTCGGTAAACACACAAGTAATAAAAGACCAAAACAGAAGAAGCGAAAAAGCTGCCACTTAAATAGAGGAGCTGGACATATGGAGCACTGCTGCAAACAACACAACACTGAAAAGGACTGAAGGCATTTGTTGACAAACTGAATGGAGTCCAGATCCAGAAGAAATAATCTGCGGATATACGGTGTGCCGGAGGGTGCAGAAGGCAGCTCAGTACCCCAGTTTTGGAAGAAACTACTGAGAAATGAAATGTTAATCCCTGAAGGGACAGATTTACAGATTGATTTACAGCCCACAGAGCCCTGGCACAGAAACCAAGCCCTATTTCACCTCCATGATCCATCATTGTTAAATTTCTCCAGTATAACGTTAAGTAGGTGTTTGACGGTTGTCAAAAAGGCATAGCAAAACAAAATTCACCTGAGAGATCAAATCATTTGACAACACCTTGAATGTATGTAGGGTAGGGGTAATGAGCTTAGGCTAGTACAATACTTCTTGGTTAAATTAACATGCCTTTTACCTATTTCAGGTTCCGGAAACTCTGCCATCGTATTATCAATGCAACTACTTTTACCAACATCATCCTCCTCTTCATTTTACTGTCATCTATTTCATTAGCTGCTGAGGATCCCATTGACCCTATGTCCTTCAGAAACCAGGTAAAGTATGTATTTCATTGTAATTGTAAGTATTTCATTGTAATTTTAGCCTTGAATTGCACTGCACTTGAAAAATTAAAATTAAATGCCTATTATATAAATTGTGTATGTTTTGGTCATTGGATTTTACGTTCAGAAAAGGATATTAAAAAACAAAAAATAAGTGGTTATTTGATTTTCATTTTAAAATTCAAAAATGAAAATTGAAATTCAAGATATTTTTCTTTATCAGAGTCAAGAAAGGATTAACAAAACTTTAAACACTGGTTAGTTTTCCTTTCCTGTTTCTAAAAACAAAAGATAAAATCATTGGAAGACAGAAACAAAAATCACCCATTTTTTCATATTGTGCGGTGCTGTATATGAGAGAGAGAATTTCAGCGCTGCTGTGAAAGTTGGACATTGATCAGTACATTGTTTTTTGCAACAATAAAAGAGTGTGTCTCAGGGAAGAGGACATGACTGCAGAAAAACTAAGCTGCATATTTCAGGCAAAATTCCTGATTATATGTAGTTATTTTTAGTTTTTACCTGAAATATGCATCTTAGTTTTTTATTTCAGGTTCAGTTTTTCTGCAGTCATGTCCTCTTCCCTGAGAGACACTCTTTTCGAAAAACAATATACTGATCCATGTCCACCAACTATCACAGCAGCGCCGAAATTCTTTCTCTCATACGCAGCACCATCCTCATATGCGCTCTTACGGCAACTTCTGGTTGCACAATATGAAAAAACGGGTGCTTTTTTGTTTCTGTCCTCTAACGATTTTATCTTTTGTTTTTAAAAACAGGAAAATGAAAATCAACTGTTTTTTAAAGTTGTGTTGATGCCTTCTTGACCCTGATAAAGAAAAAATCTTTAATTTCAATTTTAGTTTTTGAACTTTAAAATGAAAATCAAATAACTACTCATTTTTTTAATATTCTTTTTTGAATGGAAAATCCAATGACCAAAACATATACGGACTATGTAAATATATGTTATCATTTTTAGGTGTTGGCTTATGCTGATATAGTGTTCACTTCGGTGTTTACAGCAGAAATTGTGCTCAAGGTAATTATCTATCTATCTATCTATCTATCTATCTATCTATCTATCTATCTATCTATCTATCTATCTATCTAGTGTTTTTTAAAATGTGAGTAAAACTCTATATATATCTAAATATTTTTTTAAATTTATTTTTTATTTCCATTCATTGGGAATACTGCACATTGTATTTTACATCAAAACATGAAGAAAAAAGTATCAGTATTTTAATTACTTTACAGAAAATCAAGGAAAAAATTAGATTGGGCTGTTCAAAATAATAGCAGGGTCTGCATTTTTCTTTACACACTCAAATATTTACTCAATAAACTGAAAAAAAATGTTAAGAAGCATTCCTGTGAATCACTAAACTAATATTAGTTAATATAGTTTTATAACCACAGATGCTTCACATCTGTGCTACATGGAGTCGACCAACTTCTGGCACCTGTAAACAGGTATTCCAGCCCAGGATGATTTGACAACCTTCCACAATTCCTCTGCATTTCTTGGTTTTGCCACAGAAACACCATTTTTGATGTCACTCCACAAGTTTTCTATTGGATTAAGGTCTGGGGATTGGGCTGGCCACTCCATAACCTTAATTTTGTTGGTCTGGAGCCAAGATGCTGCTCAGTTACTGGTGTGTTTGGGGTTGCTGTCTTGTTGAATGACCTCCTCAAGTATTTTGATATAAGCAAATTGATCCATGATCCCTAAATAAATAGGCCCCACACCATAGTAAGAGAAACAGCCCCATATCATGATGCTTGCACCACCATGCTTCATGGTCTTCAGAGTGTACTGTGGCTTGAATTCAGTGTTTGGGGGACAAACTGTCTGCGGCCCTTGGACCCAAAAAGAACAATCTTACTTTCATCAGTCCACAACATGTTTCTCCATTTCTCTTTAGGACAGTCGATATGTTCTTTGGCAAATTGTATCCTCTTCAGCACGTCTTTTTTCTAACAGTGGGACTTGGCAGGGGCTAGATTAGCCTCACACAAGCGTCTTCTAATTGTCACAGTACTCACAGGTAACATGTCCTGTCTGGGACCGTCTCTGATCTCCCTGGAGCTGATCATTGGTCTTTGCCACTCTGGCTATTGTTTGATCCATTCGAGTGGTAGTCTTCCGTTTTCTTCTACGAGAGATGGAGATGAGATCATTTTAGCTGAGCAGCCTATCATTTCTGCACTTCTTTATATGTTTCCCCCTCTCCAATCAACGTTTTAATTAAAGCACACTGTTCTTCTGAACAATGTCTAGCACAATCCATCTTTCTCAGGTTTTCAGAGAGAATTGCATGTACAACATGTGCTGGCTTCATCCTTAAATAAAGGCCACCTGAATGACACCTGTTTCTTCACATAATGAATGACCTTACTGATTGAACTCCACACTGCTATTATTTTGAACACGCCCCTTTCACTTAATTATTCAATTACACAGACTCAGGAGCATTCATATCATGAATTGGGTTGGGTCTGTTGGTTTCTCTGACTTTACTACACCTACTGGTAAATTATTTGCCATGTAATAATATGATTTATACCAAAAACACTGATTGATCTGGTTAGTCATGTTGGACTGCTATTATTTTGAACACAACTGTATCTATCTATCTAACTATCTATCTATCTGTCTGTCTGCCTGTCTGCCTATGAGTTTTGCTATAGCACTCAAGCTCTCTTACCAAAGAAGAGCTTAGGAAACTACTTCAGTGGATTTAATTACTGTTTGTTTTTTTTATATATTATTTTTGATTATTTTTTTTGGCCTTTCCAAGCTTCATTAGATAGAGACAGCTGAAGAGTGACAGGAAATATGGGGATAGAGAGATGGGGAATGACTTGAGGGAAAGGGCCACAGGTCAGGACTCGAACCCGGGCTAGCCGCAGCAAGCCTTAGCATATGGGGCAGCCGCTCTACTGACTGAACTAAGCGCTGCCTCAGGGGCACCACATTCTAAGACGAAAATTAATAACAAAATAAATACAGTGAAAGCAGGTAATCAGCCCAGATTATACACTATAGACAAGGGGAAAAGTAACTTTGTGGAAAAGGGAAAAAATTAAGTGCAATCAAAAGATGTGACTAAAAGAGTAAATAGTGTAAAAGAACTGAAAGAGCATAAGAAAGCCTGAGGGAAAGGGCAAACTATCTTTGTCCTCCGGGCTACTGTGGTAACTGTTCACCACCAATAGGGACTCTTCTCTCTTCTTCCTTTGTATCCATTTTCCACTATGACCCATTAAACACTAAAACAAAATATATGAATTGAACATTACTGTTAATGAAATTAAAACAACAACATCAACATCTGTCATATCAACAGAATTCTTCTGTATATTGGTCTGACAGGAGACGGGGGGTTGTGTGTTTTATGGAACAGGAATGTGACTGTAAATGGACTGTACTTATATAGCGCCTTTCTAGTCTTCCGACCACTCAAAGCGCTTTTACAGGACATATCTCATTCACCCATTCACACACATTCATACACTGATGGCATTGGCTGCCATGCAAGGTGCCAACTGCTCATCAGTTTGAGGAGCTAACCATTCACCCACATTCACACGCCGATGGCGCAGCCTTCAGGAGCAATTTGGGGTTCAGTATCTTGCCCAAGGACACTTCGACATGCAGACTGGAGGGGATCGAACCAGGGATCGAACCACCGATCTTCTGATTAGTGAACGACCCGCTCTACCTCTGAGCCACAGCCGCCCTGTACCATTCCTACTCAACTGATGGAGTGTTACTGACTATCAAATGTAGACTTCACTTTCTACCAAAGGATTTTATATCATTCATTATCACAGCAGTTATCACACCTTAGGGAAGTACAGAAGCTCCTCAACTGGACATGTCAATCTATCATCACAGAACTTCTGGAGTCATATGTCCAAACCTGGCAACATACCTTGTGTGGCCCCTATTCAGACATGCAGTGATGAAACATAGTGGCACTCACCTCTGTACCTGCTTTTACTGGCTGGTCAAGGTCTATCACTCCCTCCAGGAAATAAGCAACACTAGTTCTGGATACAGATGGATTTATTCCTCCCTCTCTCTCTTTCATGGTCAACAATCCACCGTCGAACTGTTACAGGACATATACAAATAAACATCCATCCATTCATTCAACATAAAATTGACACGCTAAATACTAATTAACATGACAAGCAACATAAATAAACATACCTCGCTGGCTGCATACAAACCAGGGGGAATGAGTCTTCTTAAACAAAAAAAAATCTTCAAAGATCAAAAAATAGGAAATACAATGATCACCTTGAAACACTTGAAACAACTTAAAAAACAGCATAAACTTCTGAAAAACTTTCCTTTTGCTAGATTCCCGCAATTCACTGTGTCCCTTGAGCAACAGGCAACAAATATTAGTTCCCACCCAGTGCACAATACAAATGAATCTTCACAAAAAATAAACCACATAAATAATAAATGTAAACAAACACTGAAATTATTATAAACAACATCTATGGCAGTTATACTCCCACCAAATCACATTTTTTGTGTGATTTCACTTCACCATTTTAATTCACTTTCATTTCAATCTCACAAATTAACTTGTGGAGAATAACCCTGACCTCTATTCTGCTTCAAGTAGTAGAACAGTCTTATGTACAAGTCTATCAAGATAGACTGGCTTAGTAGTGCGTTTTCCTTTGTTGTCTAAAGTCGAGTCACTAGCTAACAGCTTCACCTTTCTAACTCTTCCATCAGAGCTAGGGTACACTTCTGTCACTCTTGCCAATCTCCATCGATTTCTTGGAGAACTGTCCTCATGAAGGATGACAATGTCATTAACCTTTGTATTTCTCCTGTCTCTTTGCCATTTTTGTCTTTGCTGGAGATTAAGGAGGTACTCCTTCTTCCACCTTCCCCAGAATTTATTTGCCAAGAACTGCACCTGGCGCCATCTCTTGCGGAGGTATAGGTCCTGTTTCACAAACAGACCAGGAGGGGGCAGTATTATGCTGGACTTCATCATGAGAATGTGGTTGGGCGTGAGAGGTTTGAGACTTGTTGGATCATTTAAGTGTTCGGTTGTCAGAGGTCTGCTATTTATGATAGCCATCACTTCATACAGAAATGTCCTGAGTGAGGCACTGTCAAGTCTCCTGGATGACTGATCCTGGATTGCAGTTAGAACACTTCTAATCGTCCTTATTTGCCTCTCCCATATACCTCCCATGTGACTTGAAGATGGGACGTTCATTACAAACTCACATCCATGTTCCTTTAGCTGTTCATGATCCAGGTCTTTCATTGCGTTCATGGACTCTCTTTTTGCACCTACAAAATTTGTGCCTTGGTCACATCTGAGCTGTCTCACATTTCCACGTATTGCAATGAATGTACGCAGTGCATTTATGAAAGCATCTGTGGTGAGATCATCAAGCATTTCAATATGTATAGCTCTAGAACACATACAGGTGAAAAGAAGACCATACTTTTTCAGTTCCTTTCTCACTTCCTTCACGTAGAACAGTCCGAAGCAATCCATGCCACAATATGTGAATGGAGGTGTCATTTCCATTCTTTCTTCTGGCAAATCTGCCATCTTTGGATCTTGTGCATTTCTTCTATACTTTCTGCACATGGTACACTTGTAAATGTGAGAAGCAACTGCACTGCTACATCCTATGATCCATATTCCATTTGATCTCAATTCATTTACAGTTATTCGTCTTCCCTGATGATGGACCTTTTCATGATAGTGCTTGATAAGTAGTAACGACACATGACTTGCCTTTGGTATTATGGCGGGATGCTTGACATGTGGGTGAAGGCCTGATCTTGTCAAGCGCCCTCCAACCCTGAGTACACCACACTCATCAATGAATGGACTTAGCTTGTGTAGATTGTTTGATTTGTCTTTCAGCTCTACATCCTTGTTTTGCTTTAAACCTTTCATTTCACTGCTGAATGCTTCTGTTTGGACCAGTTTGATTATGAAACCTTCTGCTTCCTGTCTTTCCTCAATATTTGTGGCTTCACTGGTTTTAGGTTTGAGCCCTTTAATTTGCTTAGCTCGGCGCTTGAGACGAGCAATAGCTTTGACAGCTCTCTTCCAGTCAGAGAACTTTGTCAGGCGGTCTAACAATGTCCTGTCTTCCTTTGCTCTGGTGTTGAGCACCTGGGCCTTTCGAAGTTCTGGATCATTGTCAATGACCTCTCTCACATCACCTACGAGTAGCTCCTTTTTCCACAGAAAGTCTGGACCAGTGAACCAATTTGAAGCACCAAGTTGATCTGCCATGAGTCCTCTTGAAGCATGATCTGCAGGATTATCTTCAAAATGTACAAATTGCCATTGCTTGGGATCTGCCTTGCCACGATCTGTTTGTCACGAACAAATGGAAGCGTCTGGCATCATTGTTTATATATCCCAGGACGACCTTTGAATCAGTCCAAAAATATTCTTGAAGGCCATCTATTTCAAGCTCATTTCTGAGCATTGCACTTGTCTTTGCTGCTACCACTGCTGCTGATAGCTCAAGCCGTGGTACTGTGGTTACCTTGGTGGGGGCAACACGCGCCTTCCCCATGACTAGTGAGCAATGGACGTCACCCTCGGTGTTGACTGCTCTCAGATAGGTACATGAGCCATATCCTGTGTTGCTGGCGTCCGAGAAGTGATGAAGCTCATACTGCTTGACATCTGTGAAGGTTGTTGGAGTGTAGCACCTACTGATCTTTACTTTAGACAGGTTTTGAAGATCCTGTAGCCATGCTTCCCACTGTGTTCTGAGCTCTTCTGGGAGTGGCTCGTCCCAACCAACCTTGTCTCGACACAACTGTTGTAAGATTTGCTTGCCTTGAAGAATGAAAGGTGCTACAAACCCTAACAGGTCGTAGATGGAAGCTACTGTAGATAGCACTCCTCTTCTGGTTAATGGGTGTGACTTAACAACTCTGAACTGGAAATCATCGGAGGACACACACCATTGAACACCGAGAGCTCTTTCCATGAGCGGCTTGCCCAGAGCCATATCCAGTTCTTTGACACTTTCAGCACACTCTTCCTTTGGTATTGATTTCAATACCTTCTTGCTGTTTGAAATGAACTTATGTAGTCTTAGCTTGCCTGTGCTACAAAGACATCTGGCCTCCTTGATAAGCTGGATCGCCTCAGTGTCAGATGGTACACTCACCAGTCCGTCATCAACATAAAAATTCCTCTGGATGAATTTGACAGCATCTTGGTTGAATTGATTCTGCCCTTCAGTGGCTAGATGCTTGAGACCAAAATTGGCACAACTGGGTGAGGAGGCTGCCCCAAACAGATGGACTTCATCCTAAAGACTGATGGTGGAGACTCTCCTACCATAAGAACCTCAGGTAGTCTTTATGAAACCTACAAAGAACTCCCACCAAGGTGTTTGTAAGCTCTGGCCCAGTAAGAAGGTGGTCGTTCAATGATGTATCGTTGAACCTTGCTGAACAATCGAAGACAACACAGATCTTTCTCGGCTTGTGAGGGTGGTATACGTCATGGTGTGGAATATACCAAACTGGTTGGTTTCCAAGTTCCTCTTCTGGGACCCTCTCTGCATCACCACAATTGATAATTTCCTTCATAAAGCTCAGATAGTCCGAGCAATATTTTTGGTCTCTCTTGAGCTTTCGTTCCAAACACATTAGACACTGAATAGCACATGACTTATTATCAGGTAGATTTGGTCTGTCTTGTCTGAAAGGTAAGGGCATTTCATAATGACCATCTTGTTTGTGTTTGATACCATTTTTCAGCTTCGTCAAGAAGATCTTCCTGTGAGACAGTTGTTTCTTCTCCACATCTTTCACTGAAGTCAGATTCTAACACCTTGAGTACATCATCTGGAGTGAAGATTTTCCTGATCTGAGTCTTGCAAACATAGTGAACTTCACCTTTGAGTCTTACTGTCGGTATGGGTTCAGGCATCACTTGTCTTACAATGATACGATGACTTACTCCAATTGCATCACTGCAATGCTCACTTGGATCACCATAGCTCACTATGCTCCAACCTAGGTCGGTTTTCTGCGCAAAGGGTTGATTTTCCTCTCCATATACAACTTCTCTAGGCATCAGAGCTTGTGGGCAGTTGTAACCGATCAGCAGACCGATTTCACAATCTTTCTGTGGAGCAACGTGTTCTGCAAGATGCTCCAAATGAGGCCACGCCTTGACGGTCTCAGGAGTCGGGATGTGCGTTCAATTAGCAGGAATTAATTCATGAGTGTAGACTGTCGGCACTGTGATCTTCTTAGAAGAGAATATTCCTCTAATTTGTAGGCTTCTGAGTCTTTTACAGGGCACAATTGTCCTTTTGGATGACATTGTAGATTTAGATAGTTTCAGCTTCACTTGTTCAGTGTTAGCATCTAGAACATCTGCAACTTCCTCAAGAATGAATGAAGAGTCACTTTGTGAGTCGAGCAGGGCATATACGAGAACTTCCTTGTTCAAGTTGCTAGGCGTTGACACATAGACAGGCACTATCGCTGAAGTCTGAGTACTGTTGCCATCTTGTACAACTCTGTTGGATGTGATTTCCTTCATGGTGTCTTGTCGCTGTGATGACTGTAGCTTTCCTTCTTTATTGTAACTCACCTCCTTAGACTGTTCGTTTTTTGATTCTTGTTTTGAGCTATCTTCATGTAGGCATGTGGGGTGGCGTTTTGAGCAAGTTTCACGGACCATCCGGTTATTGCAGCTCTTGGATTGATGGCCTGGACTTAAACAGCCAAAGCACAGTCTCTCACTCTGAATAAATTTGAGTCAGTCGGCAACTGACCTTTCCATGAACTTGCAACACTTCTGTAAGCTGTGTCCTATTTTCTTACAAAACACACATGTGACTATGTTTCTTTCACTGGTGTTGGTTGTGAAGATCTTGGAACCAACTGTTTGATTCTTGGAAACCACTGTGTTTTGGTTCCTAATCTTTGCCTTATCAGGTTCACTTTGCCGTAAACCATGGAAAGATGTTATAGGATTGCAAGCAATACTAGCTTCCATTGATAGGAATGTCATAAAATAACTGAAGTTTGGGAACCTTCTGTGTTCTAGTTGGTATTGTGTGGTCTTTCGATTCCATCTGGTACTTAACCAGTTGGGTAGTTTGGCAGTAAGTTTCTGGTTCTCAATTCCATCATTAAGAACATTTAAGCTCTTATTGTGGGCAATGGCAGATTCACAACTGCATAGAAAGTCCACAAACTTTCGCAACTCAGCACTCTCTCTCGAGGCTATTTTTGGCCAGGCATATAACTTGTCTCGGAAGGCTTTGGCGATTACAAAGTACTCACCATATTGTTCATTTAGCAGGTCCCATGCTGCGTTATACGAGTCTTCTGAATCAAGCAGGAAATAACCTTCTATATATATTATATTATATATATCTATATTTTTCCTCTCAATCAGTGCCTGAAAGGATGACTTCCAATGATTAAACTTAAGTGGATCTCCACTAAAGATTGTTGGCTCTGGAATGGGTAGCCTGTTTGCTGATATAGCCTCAGCCAAGACCTTTACAAGCTCTCCTGAGTCATCTTGGAGTGTTGGCCTTGGAGCCATGTCTCTCAGTGGTTGTGAATACAAAGGCACCGAATTCACCTGATTACTTTCTGGTACAGCTGTAGGTAGTATGGAGTTCTGTAGTGCATGTTCTTGGTCTGGATAGAATTCAGCTCCATCATACACCTTAAGCTTTGCTTTGGCAGCATTCAGCCTTTTCAGCTCCTCCAGATGCTGAAGCTCTCTTTTCAAGTTTTCTAGAGACCTTTTTCTTGCAGCGCTCTCTTCTTGCTGTTTCTTTAAGAGAGCAGCCTCTTGTCTTTCCTTTTCTATCCTACGTTCAGTCTCTTCCATTTCTCTTTGAAGACTGCGAGTTAATGCAGCTACTTCTTGGTCTGCGACTATTTGCCGTTCCTCAGCCTCAAGTTTTAGCAGTTTATCTTGGTAGCCTTCTTGCTCAGCCATAATCTTTAGTACAGCTCGAGTGGCTTCATACTCAGCAGCAGCTTCTTGCCTTTTAAGTCAAGATACATTAGAGTGAATGGAATTATCTTTAGAACAATTATAGGCTGGAAGTAACACACTAGAGATTGAAGATGCAAACACAGAATTGTCTTCAGGCCAGCACAGCTCCTCTCTTGTATCTTGAATTTGTGACTGAGCATTTTTTACTACAATCCTGGTGACTGATACACAGTTGTCCAGCTTGCGGCGCATATCATGACATGGGCTGTCCATCCTTCTCTATTCATCATAAACAATGTTCAGCTCAGACAATTCTCTTTGAATACTGCTGATGTGCTCTTGTAGGATGTTACTTGGATCCTGTCTTATTACAGATTTCTTAGCTACCTTAGTTAGAGCCTTCCATCGTTCATAAATACTGTCAAAATGAAGTTGTAGTCTGCTAATTTTTTCTTGCTGAAATTCCCTTCCCTTTTCTGTTAATCTGCGGGCTCGCTCACCTCTACGAGGCTCTTCAGACTGTACTGCTGGTTGTACAACTCCTGACTCATCTGTCTGCTCTGGCTCTGCTGCTTGTTCTGTAGAAGCTGCTGCATAACCAATCTCTTCACTTGTTTGTAACATTTTAGCTTATTTGGAAATTACTTTTATACAATGTACTTATCTCAAATAAGTAGAGTAGTTAATAACGAACATTTCCACAAAAATATGTTTAAATCAAAAGGAAAATTAAGTTAAATCAGATTACTGCCTTTAAAGCAACCATTAAAAATAAGTATTGACAAGGCCCTTATGGCGACACTTCAATGAGTTTGCATAGAAATATTTAACCATGAATAGGAAACTTCTAGCTTAAATATGAACTTAGTTACATGTACACACAAAATTTCTCTCTTCTTCAAAATAAATCAGTTACCCTTGCTCAATTGAATTGTTAAGGATTAATATACAAAGATGCAAATAAATCAATTACATCAATGCTCCTTCATATCTTGTGAAACACTGTTCTTACACACAGTCCCTTATAGGTTTTCAATTCTTGTGTCCCTTTTCAGTACACAAACTTAAGTGTCTGACTTATGGACGTATTCATAAAACCTATTGAACTTATGAGTCCTCAACGCTGAACAGTGGCTTATCTGTATTTCCCGTCTTGGCGAACCGTCGACGCGAGCCGGTCACAGAGAGTTCACACAGGTCAGAGTTCGACTATCACTCCCTCCAGGAAATAAGCGACACTAGTTCTGGATACAGATGGATTTATTCCTCCCTCTCTCTCTCTCTCTTTCATGGTCAACAATCCACCGTTGAACTGTTACAGGACATATACAAATAAACATCCATTCATTCAACATAAAATTGACACGCTAAATACTAATTAACATGACAAGCAACGTAAATAAACATACCTCGCTGGCTGCATACAAACCAGGGGGAATGAGTCTTCTTAAACAAAAAAAAATCTTCAAAGATCAAAAAATAGGAAATACAACGATCACCTTGAAACACTTGAAACAACTTAAAAAACAGCATAAACTTCTGAAAAACTTTCCTTTTGCTAGATTCCCGCAATTCACTGTGTCCCTTGCGCAACAGGCAACAAACATTAGTTCCCACCCAGTGCACAATACAAATGAATCTTCACAAAAAATAAACCACATAAATAATAAATGTAAACAAACACTGAAATTATTATAAACAACATCTATGGCAGTTATAAGGTCATTAGCCACTACAGTGGTCTCACTACCGTTTGCTTACTTTCCCTACTGATCAACAGAAGACACCATAGAGTTCAGCATTTCAGACCATAGTCCCCTCCAGGGTGGTCCCAAAGCTCAAGCACCTTGGACTAATAACAAACCTCAAACCTCATCCACGATAGCAGTACTGAACAAGGCTGCAAGATGGTTCGTTCAGCTGCGCTAGCCTGTCTAAAAGATGAAAATAGTTAAGGATCTCAGTGGCCTTTTCTGGATACACCAGGCCAGCACTGATGAATTTCAGGAAGAACTTCTACCCTAGATCAGGTTTAAGGCACATTACTAAGACAATGTCAAAAAACATATCAAAAATATCAAAAAAGCAAAAGTGTCTCCCAGAACATGTACCAACTTTTTTTTTTCCAAAAATGATGTTAAATGAAGACAAAATTGAGCTTAAGCTGAATTGCCATGTTGTTCTGTAGTACAGTCATGGTCTTTGTAATGCATCACAAGTGTTCTTTTTTAGATGACAACATATGGTGCCATTCTTCACAAAGGTTCTTTCTGCCGGAACTCTTTCAACATCTTGGATCTTCTGGTGGTCAGTGTATCCCTCCTCTCAATGGGCATGGAGTAAGTGGAGTCTAAAAATATAACCCCTCCCATGCAAAGAGCTGTGTTCTTCAAGTTTTTGACTCCTGCATTTAATAAAGCAATGACTCCCTACTCTTCCCACTCCCAAGCCCTTTACACACATTTAACACAGAAAACTCTAATAGCAACACACAGAACTAGCTATGCTAGCTTATTGTTATTAATGGCAGAGGTGAAGGAGACTAAAGAGGTTTGACAAGCTTGACAAAGCCAAACTTCCTTTGCACGAGCTGGCTCAACAAAATCTAAAACCTCATCAGAGACAATCAGTATCATCATGGTGGTTATCAATTTTATCCAGGTTTGCTTCTTCAGGATCTAGGAACATTTTCATTAAAAGGGGCATTTGATACATAATTTCAGTTTTCTTCTGCACAAAATGGAGTGATTGTGTGCTGTGTAATTCAGTCAGGAGGAACAGGTTGTTTTAATGGAGACCTATAGGTCTCCATTAAAACAATGGCATCCTCAATGGCATCCTCAAAGCATCCTCATTCTACCAGGAGGAACAGGTTGTTTTAATGGAGACCTCTCCATTAAAACAACCTGTTCCTCCTGGTAGAATGAGGATGCTACCAGAAAATTGCTAATTGTTTAATTTTAGTTAGTTATTACCAGTTATATTTGATAACTAGATGCAATTAGCATAATTTACAAGATGGAATCCAACTGTATACATCCTTTTAACACCTGTCAGTGGAACCAGATAAAAATAATCACAATGGGACATTGAAAACTCTCGCTTTAGGTTCCATGTGCCTCATTAACCCTTTAAACTTGCTTCATAGTACATCACTCAGGTTAATGTCAGCTGGAATTTAAAAATGTCATCCATTGGTCCAATCCAGAGGCACCAATGCCTATGAATGAACCAAATAATAGGGTGCTGTCTGTTTCTTGTCACCCTTACACACATTCTAAGGGCAGGACAAAGATTTGTCACATCAAAACAAACTAGACCGAAAGTCATAACACTGCATTGGCCATAGAATAGACCAGAATAAAAATGATACATGGGTATATGTCGTGTGCCTCTGTTTTTATCACCCAGATCCAGTGCCATCTCAGTGGTGAAGATTCTTAGAGTGTTAAGGGTGCTCCGGCCTCTGAGGGCTATTAACAGAGCAAAGGGACTCAAGGTATGACATACCTATTCTAAATAGACAGGCAGTTTTGAAAATGGCCTCATACTGACTTCTCTTATCATCTCTTTGTCATATCTCTGCCTTTGTAGCATGTGGTCCAGTGTGTATTTGTTGCTGTCAAGACCATTGGAAATATTGTACTGGTCACCATGCTACTGGATTTCATGTTTGCCTGCATTGGAGTCCAACTTTTCAAAGTGAGAAGAGAAAGAAATTACATATGCTGATTCTTAAAGTATTTGGTAATATAAATAACATTGTCTATCTGCTTTCTTATGAAGTAACTTTTGTTGCTTTCCCAAGGGCAAGTTCTATGCCTGCACGGATCCTGACAAAATGACTGAGGAAACATGCAAGTAAGGACTTGTTATGTATATTAGAACAGAGTTTTGTTTTTCTTTCTTCTGTTTTCTGTGTCTATGATGATGCAGTGGAATTCAGTGTTTCAATATTAAACAGGAAGTTGTTATGACTTTAGTGTGCATATTCAAATCTGCTCCAGAATTAAAATGTTTGATGAGTTCAAGCCTACAGTAAATGCCAATATACAGTCATAGTCATGATTCCACTGAATGCCAACAAGAAGTTATGGGTTTATACTCTCACAAATGACCCCTAATATGTTAACCAGGGGGACCTCATATGTCCATCAGTGTGCCTGTAAGACCTTAATTAAATCTATAGTGAAGCTTTTAGGGAAGTGTTAGTGTTTTGCACCACAGGGTGTTGGACCACCTTCAGCCAGTTCATGCCAAATCACTGGCTCCAAAACAGCTATGCTAATTATGTGAGCTCAGGAAACTGAAAGCTTTCTGTTAGGAAACCACTACAAATCTGCACCCAAAGACAGATGAGTTATATTTTTCATCAGTTACTAATTAATGAGTATATAAATAAATAAGACTAGATAATAATTGTTTAACAGTATTTATTCACTTTTTCATTTCACCACTTTCTCATAATCATCATGGCCAGTCCCAGGCTGGTACATTGCTTTTACCACTGGACATAACATGGCAAACTGAAAACACCATCTGGAATTTATAATACTACAGTACGTCCTGGGAGAGGGATCCCTCCTCTGTGGCTCTTCCTGAGGTTTCTTCCACCTTTTTTCCCTGTTAAAGGGTTTTTTGTGGGCAAGTTTTTCCTCACTTGAACCGAGGGTCTAAGGACAGAGGGTGTCACTCCCTGTACAGATTGTAAAGCCCTCTGAGGCAAAATGTGTTTTGTGATTTTGGGCTATATAAATAGAATTTGATTTGATTTGATTTGATTTTTGTAAAGAGTTAATATTGTTGGCGTGTTGCTTCTTCACTCAGAACTCCTACAGGAGTCTTCACATCTTCTCTGAAACACATTTAAGGGACTGGAAATTTAACATTAAAAACACAGGTTTAATTGAGGATATGAAAGGGATAGTGATTTCCATATCGTGCAAATGATATTTCCCTCTGACCAATCAGTGGTATCAGTATCAATCAGTAGGCTGATGTGATACCAAAAAATGTACCAGGTAAAATCACTTTTGCCACTAAGAAACTAAAATAGAATTGTTCCAAGCAGGTAAAGTTGAGCAAAGCCGTATCTTGCAGTGGAAATGAGGCAATGTAGTCCCTTTTGGCAAAACCAAGGCCCTCATCTCTATTTGGACTTCAACGGGTTATCTGCAGACATGAAAAGTCTTTAATTTAATGTGCAAAGTCTTAACATTTTCTAGTGTTTACTGTAGGCAGTAATGTTAGCTATTTAATGTCTAATTGAGGAGTGTTCAATTCTTTGTATTGTTCATACTATTTAGTCATCATCATCAAAACTGCAGCTAACCCCATTTGGGACTCCCAGAGAAAAGTTTGGTGAAGGAGTTGTAAAGCACAAGGGGAAAATTAGGTTTTATCCGCAATGTTTTCAAACAGCATGTCATATCAGTTTTACAAGAGAGAGACTTATAAGGGTGAATATTAACTGGTTGGTTTGACCAAAACTACATGACACTACAAAACCAAATGAGCTAGAAAGCTCACCATCTTATAATGTGCAAGTGTCAAATGTTTTCAAGATATAAGTAAACTTATTAATGAACAAATTAATCATTTCATTTGGCCTATCCATTATTATCTGGGCCATTAATTTAACTGGAAATACTTTGGCTCTTATTTCAGTGAAGCAGATATTACATTTCATTCTATGTTGTATAAAGCTTTTCCATAGCAGCCATATTTACATGAAATAGTAGGGTGTTACCTATTCAGGTAATTCAGTCTGCAACATGGTGTAAATAGTATTGAGAATACATGCATTGACCCTTCATGTCAATAAATAACTGTGAAAAATGTGTATTAAAGAGATTTTAAAGTCATGAATTTAACTTGGTGAACCCCACACAAAGCCTGTTATGCTAATACTGACTATATCTCATCTCGCCACTCTGTCTTTGCCTTTCACTTTGTGGCTCAGAGGCTGGTATATAAAGTTCCAGGAAGGAGCACTTCATGAAGTGGAGGTCCGTAAGAGAGAATGGACCAACTCAGAACTAAACTTTGATAACATCCTCAATGGCATGCTGGCTCTCTTTACCATTTCTACATTCGAAGGATGGCCAAAGTGAGTCATTATTTGTTCTCTGACAATTTTTTGGTTTCAATTCATTTTAGCATTTAAAGCTTGAAATGTATTTCTCTGCATATGCATATACAGATATTGAATAAATCCACACTTTCATTTTCAGTATATTCTATTATTCTAGCTATAAAGTATCAAGGACTAAAAGTGCCAAAATTGAAGAAATAAATACAGTATTATATATATGTAATATTATATATATATATATTATATATATAATATATATGTGTATATGTATGTAAATGTGTGTATATATATATATATATATATATGTGTGTGTGTGTGTGTGTGTGTGTGTGTGTGTATGTATATATATGTGTATGTGTATGTATGTGTATATATATATATATATATATATGTGTGTGTGTGTATATGTATATATATGTGTATGTAAAAAAAAAAAATCACCTTCTCACCCCGGCAGGGGGTGGTATCTGTGTCATCCTCAAGCTCGGGTCCTCTACCAGAGGCCTGGGAGTCTGAGGGTTCTGCGCAGTATCTTTGATGTTCCTAGAACTGCACTCTTCTGGACTGAGGCTTCAGTTGTTGTTCCTGGGATTTGTTGGATCCACTCTCCCAGTTTGGGGGTCACTGCACCAAGTGCCCCCAGTACCACGGGGACCACGCTACCCTTGACCTTCCACATCCGTTCCAGCTGTTCTTTCAACCCTTGATACTTCTCAAGTTTCTCATGTTCCTTCTTCCTGATGTTGGCGTCAGCTGGGATCGCCATATCTATCACCACCACCCTCTTCTGCTCTTTGTCCACCACCACTATGTCCGGTTGGTTAGCCAGGATCTGTTTGTCAGTCTGGAAGCTGAAGTCCCACAGAACCTTGGCCCTGTTGTTCTCAGCCACCTTCTGTGGTATGGCCCATTGGGATTTGGGTACTTCAATTCCATACTGGTTGCAGATGTTCCTGTATACTATCCCAGCCACTTGGTTGTGCCTCTCCATGTACGCTGATCCAGCTAGCATCTTACACCCTGCTACTATGTGCTGGACTGTCTCAGGGGCTTCTTTGCACAGTCTGCATCTTGGATCCGATCCACTCATCCTGGCCTCTATGGCTCTTGTGCTTATGGCCTGTTCTTGCGCTGCCATGATTAGTGCCTCTGTGCTGTCTGTCAGTCCTGCATTATCCACTGGTAGGATTTCTTGATATCAGCCACTTCCTCTATCTGACGGTGGGACATGCCATGTAGGGGTTTGTCTCTCCAGGTTGTTTCTTCCTGGGGAATGACATGCGGGAAAGAGCCACAGGTCAGATTCAAACTTTGGGCCGCCATGACAAGGAGTGAGCCTTTGTACATCAGGCGGATGCTCTACCAACTGAGCTAAACATTACAAATTGGTATTTTAATAAATTAATGACACTTTAATAACACATTTATGTATTTAATTCCAATTTTGATTAATAAATGACCCATTTAAGTATTTTTTTAAGGATGTATTTAAGCATTTAATTTTGGCACTTTAACTCCTCCATTATTAAGTAGATTTGTGTATTTTATTTTATTTTTGTTATGTTACTTTTTGCATGTACATGGGACTTTTTTTTTTATTCACCCAGGATACTATATAAAGCCATTGATTCAAACTTGGAGGATAAAGGCCCTGTTTACAATCACAGAGTTGCCATATCAATCTTCTTTATTATCTACCTCATCCTCATTGCTTTCTTCATGATGAATATATTTGTGGGCTTCGTAATTGTCACCTTCCAAGAGCAAGGAGAGCAGGAGTATAAGAACTGTGAGCTGGACAAAAACCAGGTAGGTTAAAAATGACTGAATGGGCACCAAACAGTGTAGCTGTAATCAATTAGCGTTTGCAGTTATCAAAGATAACCATCAATAATAACTTTAATATTAAAGTTTCTTAGGGTTCCACCCTTACCACTGAATTCCACCAAACACAGTTGCAACATGATCTGACTCCACTGGAGCTAATCATGGCCATTCTAGACAATGATTATGATCCCACCATAAGCACCACAGCACATTTCAGAAGCATCCCAGAAGTGGCTCTTCACTCTGCTATGCCAAGAATATGCAGCTGTTTTGATGAACACTGTGGCTAGCTGCAGCAATCAGCACAGAAGAAATCTAACACACAACAGGCCTAAAGAATTTGGTCAACTATTAAAATAAAAGGTAACGCTTTATAATGAGTACACACTAAAAAGCATTACTTAAGCATTAATATATACTGAATCCATCATTTCTAACACATGAATACTCATTAGTGTGTAGTTTATAAACACAGTTATAAATGTTTTAATCTTCTGTACTAATGGTTAGTGAGTGTGTGAGTTGATGTTTTATAAAAACTCAAATTCCATTTCCAATGGATGACCTATAAACAGTTATTAATGCAGAAATTCATGAATTCAGGCAGTTGCAAAGCACTTACTGTTACAAGGCACGGACGCAGGACTCAACTGCAGGACTCGGGAGGCAGATACAGGAGGTAACCAGTCTTTAATAACAGGCAAAGGATCGGTACACGGGAAATCAGTCAGGTAAGGCAGGCAAACAATCCAAAGGAGTAAGACAAGAGCAAGGTCGAAGAACAGGCGAGGGTCAAAACCGAGAAGCACACTGGGGAAACGCTGGAGAGTAGGATACATAGTTCACTAACAATCTGGCACTGGAGAAGGGGAAACAGGGGGTTTAAATACACAGGTAATAGGGGCGTGACAGAGACAAGGCGGGAAACCGGGAGGCTGGAGTAGGCGGAGCAGAGACTGACTGTGACACTTACTACTTGTTAATTAAGTATTTTGTGTGAGCTCATCTAAAGTGGGCACTATCTATGCCTTATAAAGCATTTACAAATGAGATAGATTTAAAGGCTGGCAATGCCTCAAGACTCACAAAAGTTTGTTATCTTAACAAAAAGGGATATAGAACATATTTCATTAATATTTATTGCAACTTCCCAATATATTTTGCCACGAGCAGCCTGTGTCAATTTATTAACACAGAGAACTTCGAGTGGGCGGAAGCCAGAGACAGAAAAAGAATTTGGTGGATTTTCAAAATAAAATACCCCGCGCAAACTGCCGGTCGTAAAAACAGACAAAAGAGAAACTAATTAACTACGTAGCATATTTATACATGTAGAAGCATATTTACACATGCAGAAGCATATAAACCACGAAAATGACCAAGTATGAGCAAGTAAATGAAGTCTGGTAGGCTAAACTCTCCTCTTCTGAAATGCTCTTGGTTAGGTTTGAAATCACTGCAGGATGGACCAAAACAGCATTGCAGCCACTGACTCCATATCCATCTCCACAGCCACCTTCCTTTTGGCCCGCATCCACCTCATTCGGCGATTTTGGTCAGTTCTCCATCTTCATCTCTCCATTCATCTTAGCTGCACTGATCGGAAACGTCTGCTCCTTGGAGCGTTGTTAAGAGCAGGATGTGCAGGTTTAATGTAAACATCCCAAACCCAAACAAATGAGATGCACTTTCGTAAAAATTCCTTTTCCTGTATTATCATGTGTTGAATATATTTACTTTATCTGTCTCAAATAATTTTTAGACTTTTCTTGAAGATAGGACCCACCGAACATGCCCATCCTGCAGCGACTTCAAACCCCACCAAGAGCGTTTCAGAAGGGGAGCGTTTAGCCTGCCGGACTTCGCTTACTTGCTCATGTTTGGTCATTTTCTTGGTTTATATGCTGCCGCATGCGTAAATATACTTCTATGTGTGTAAATGTGCTACATAGTTAATTAGGGCCCAAGCTCCGAACAACGTTCGGGCAGCGAAAGCCCTATTGTATCCTTAGGATTTTTCTTTCTTTTTTTTTTCCTTGGTGCCTCTTCGGGGGCATTTTTGAGGGGCTAAACACGTTTGAAAACTCACCAAACGAAAAACTCACGTAGTAAAGTATGCTGAAATTTTTAGAATCCGGAACTCTCACGGGCGCTCGGACCAAGATGGCTCCACAGCGCCACCTACAAAATCTTGTACGGAGCCTCTGCCATTGACAAAATTTCGCATAGAGACATGGTTTTTGGTGTCCACATGTATCTCCCCCAGGCCTACAAAAAAGTCTCTTGGTGACCCAGGCTACAACAAAGCGTATTTCCAGGGGTCCTATTTGAACAAACTCCTCCTAGGGATTTCATCCTATCTGTCTGAAACTTGGCGTGTGTGTTCTTAAGGCCTTGACAATGAAAAGTTATCAAAATTCGGCATGTTTTCATTTAATTTGGACGTGCTATAACTTTGTGAAAAATGCTCCAATCTTCCCCAAACCTCTGATATACAATGGCAGTCTGGCCTGGAACACATTTCCATAACAATATTTGGTGATTTTCACAGCACCTCCTAGTGGTGATAGAAAAAAAACACTTTTTCGAGATGACGTACAGCTCGGACGATATTGACCGTACGGTGCTGAAAGTGAGTGGAAATATCAGAAACAACCTTGGGAAGAAGCCCTTCAAAAATGGTGAGTTTTTGAGAAACTATGTAGACACAACGGCCCGTGAAAGTCGAAAACGCCAATTTTTTCAAAAAAAAAAATTGTGACTCAAAACATCAATGGAGTTCCAGATTTTTTTGAAAAAATCGGCACTGTTGACTTTAACGGGCCGCCACGGCCACGCCCTCTGAGGAAAAGTTGAAATTCTTTCTCAAATGTCAACACCAAGGCCTTGACAACATCCACACCTAGTTTGAGGTGGATGTACTCAAACACTTTGGAGAAAGCTATGGTCAAGTAAAATGGACACTTCCTGTCGCCAACAGGTGGCGCTGTGAAAATCACCAAATGTTGACATGAAAATGTGTTCTAGGCCAGACTGCCATTATATATCAGAAGTTTGGGGAAGATTGGAGCATTCTTCGCAAAGTTATAACACGTCGAAATTTCATGAAAACACGCCGAATTTTGTGGCCCCACCCCTCCCACACAGTAAATCCAAAACTCACGATTTTGATAACTTTTCATTAACGAGGCCTTTCATGGAGTCAACTCCACCAAGAGACTTTTTTGTAGGCCTGGGGGAGATACATGTGGACACCAAAAACCATGTCTCTACGCAAAATTTTGTCAATGGCAGAGGCTCCGTACAAGATTTTGTAGGTGGCGCTGTGGAGCCATCTTGGTCCGAGTGCCCGTGAGAGTTCCGGATTCTAAATATTCAATTCCATTGACTTTTTGGCTAGTTTTTAAGGCAAAAGTGTTGGGCTTTCATATCCTTTCTCAGAGCTGTCTGAAACTTCTTGTGGTTATTAAGACCAATGTCATGCTAAATTCGGCTGCATAATTAATTAGGGGGAGGGACAAAATCGCTCTATAGCGCCCCCTTGAACTTTTCTTTGAGGCAGCCCTGCCACAGTTTTGGACACAGAGTTATGAGACCTCAGCCGACTTGTAGATCATGGGAAGACCTACAAAAAAGTCTCTTGGAGCAATGGGCTAAAATCAACAGGAAGCAAGATATTTAAGAATGAAAATCACCATTTTTGATGTTGGTTGGCTGGTTGAGATTTGAACGAACTCCTCCTAGGGATTTTATCCAATTGACTTCAAACTTGGTAGGTGTGTTCATATAGACTTCCTGAGTAAAAGTTATCAAAATTGTGAATTTTGAGGAAACTTCTTTTTCTTCCCCAAAGTAAATCGCATTTTAGACAGCCTAAATGTACTCGAAAACTCACAAAAATTTGCCTATCCCCCCAAAGTCAGGCGTAAAATTACGTATTTTAGGGGTCTCACGCATGGGCATACAAAAATGGCCCTACAGCGCCACCTAGGTTTATGTTTTTGGAGGGGCCCCTCGACACAGTTTCATCCAAGTGTACGAAATTTGGAGGGAGTATGTAACATACCGAGACACACAAGACACTCTTGGTGACCTGGGCTACAGCGAAGCGTACGGCGTCCATTTTGTTTCAAAGTTGGAGTTTTCGTGTTTTTGGGGTCATTTCCAGGGGTCATATTTGAAAGAACTCCTCCTAGGGCTTTCATCCTATCTGTTTGATACGTGGTGTGTGTGTTCTTAAGGTTTTGACAATGAAAAGTTATCAAAATCGTGAGTTTTGGATTTACTGTGTGGGAGGGGCGGGGCCACGAAATTCGGCGTGTTTTCATGAAATTTCGACGTGCTATAACTTTGTGAAAAATGCTCCAATCTTCCCCAAACCTCTGATATATAATGGCAGTCTGGCCTAGAACACATTTCTATGTCAACATTTGGCGACTTTCACAGTGCCACCTGTTGGCGACAGGAAGTGTCCATTTTACTTGACGATAGCTTTCTCCGAAGTGTTTGAGTATATCCACGTCAGACTAGGTGTGGATGTTGTCAAGGCCTTGGTGTTGACATCTGAGAAATAATTTCAACTTTTACTCAGAGGGCGTGGCCGCGGCGGCCCATTAAAGTCAACAGTGCCAATTTTTTCGAAAAAATCTGTAACTCCATTGACTTTTTGGCTGATTTTCAGGCAAAAGTGTTGGGCTTTCATATACTTTCTCCGAGCTGTCTGAAACTTCTTGTGGTTATTAAGACCAATATTATGCAAATTTCGGCTGCAAACTTAATTAAGGGGCGGGTCAAAATCACTCTATAGTGCCCTCTTTTTGAGGCAGCCCCACCACAGTTTTGGACACAGAGTTATGAAAATTCAGCCAAATTGTAGAACACGACAAGACCTACAAAAAAGTCTCTTGGAGCAATGGGCTAAAATTAACAGGAAGCAAGATATTTAAGAATGAAAGTCACCATTTTTAGTGTTTCGGGCTGGTTGAGAAGGGGTCCTATTTGAACGAACTCCTCCTAGGTATTTTATCCAATTGACTTCAAACTTGGTAGGTGCATTCATATAGACTTCCTGAGTAAAAGTTATCAAAATTATGAATTTTGATGAAACGGTGTGGGCGTGGTGCTCCATTAAGTTTGACCATTTGACCGAATTCTGGCAAATGTGTGTGGTCAATTTGAACAAACTACTTCGAAGGCTTTGAAGGCTCGTGTGTTTTGCCAGCCCCCCCGATGGGCGTGGAGGTTTGAGGGCCCGACCAATGCTGCTTGCAGTTTTAATTTTTTTTTTTATTTTCCTCGGTTCCTTTTCGGGGCCATTTTTCAGGGGCTTAAACGCGCTCGAAAAGTCACAAAATGAAAAACTCAAGCAGTAAAGTATGCTGAAAGTTTTAGAATCCGGAAGTCTCACGGGCGCTCGGACCAAGATGGCTCCACAGCGCCACCTACAAAATCTTGTACGGAGCCTCTTCCATTGACAAAATTTCGCGTAGAGACATGGTTTTTGGTGTTCACATGTATCTCCCCCAGGCCTACAAAAAAGTCTCTTGGTGACCCAGGCTACAACGAAGCGTATGGCATCCATTTTGTTTCAAAGTTGGCGTTTTCGTGTTTTTAGGGTCATTTCCAGGGGTCGTATTTGAACAAACTCCTCCTAGGGCTTTCATCCTATCTGAAACTTTGAAACTTGGCGTGTATGTTCTTAAGGCTTTGACAATGGAAAGTTATCAAAATCGTGAGTTTTGGATTTACTGTGTGGGAGGTGCGGGGCCACAAAATTTGGCGTGTTTTCATGAAATTTTGACGTGCTATAACTTTGCGGAAAATACTCCAATCTTCTCCAAACCCCTGATCTATAATGACAGTCTGGCTTAGAACACATTTCCATAACAATATTTGTTGGTTTTCACAGCGCCTCTGAGTGGCGATAGAAAAAAAAACACTTTTTCGAGATGACGTCCAGCTCGGATAGTATTGACTGTACGGTGCTGAAACTGAGTGAAAGTATCAGAAACAACCTTGGGAAGAAACCCTCCAAAAATTGTGAGTTTTTGAGAAACTATGTAGACACAACGGCCCATCAAAGTCAAAAACGCCAATTTTTTCGATAAAAAATGTGACTCCATTGACTTTTTGGGTTGATTTTCAGGCAAAAGTGTTGGGCTTTCATATACTTTCTCAGAGCTGTCTGAAACTTCTTGTGTTCTTATTAAGACCATTAAGTTGCAAATTTCAGCTGCATAATTAATTAGGGGACGGGGCAAGATCGCTCTATAGCACCCCCTTGAACTTTTCTTTGAGGCAGCCCCGCCACTGTTTTGGACACAGAGTTAAGAAACCTCAGCCAAATTGTAGAACATGGGAAGACGTGGTGTTTCAGGCTGGTTTCGGGCTGGTTGAGAAGGGGTCATATTTGAATGAACTTCTCCTAGGGATTTTATCTAGTTGAGTTCAAACTTGGTAGGTCTGTTCATATAGACTTCCTGAGTAAAAGTTATCAAAATTATGAATTTTGAGGAAACTGTGTGGGCGTGGCGCTCCATCAAATTTGACCCTTTGACCCAATTCTGGCAAATGTGTGTGGACTATTTTGACAAACTCCTACTAGGGATTTTATCCAAGTCATTTCAAACTTGGCAGGTGTGTTCATATAGACCTGAAGATTAAAAGTTATCAAAATTATTAATTTTGATGAAACGTGTGGGTGTGGCTATTTTGTCAAATTTGACCCCATGAGAAAAATGTGGTAGCTTTTTATATTCTGTTTTAACAGACCCCTCCCAGGGATTTCATCTGATTGACTTAAAACTTGCCCGACGTGCGCACATACCAACGTATGTACATGCGCGAGGGCCTGTTCAACGCTGCTTGCGGCTTTCATTAGTTTTGCTTTTGTCTGTTATTACAACAGGCAGTTTGCACAGGGTATTTTATTTTGAAAATCCACTGGATTCTTTCCTGTGTCTGGCTTCTGCCCGCTCAAGGTGCTCTGTGTTAATAAACTGATGCAGGCTGCTCGCGTGTCCGTCAAAAATAGAACAGTCGCGTATTTCACACATTTTTTTCAAACAGATTGTACTTTTGTGATCTACTGTTGGTGTTGGCAAGTTTTTATTCAACTTTGTTTACCCTTGCTCATCTTTTTACATCAACAGAACAGTTGTACAGTTAGAATATGTTGGGAAGTTGCAATAAATATCATATCAATAAAATAATGAAATATGTTCTATATCCTTTTGTGTTAAGATAACTGAAACTTTTGTGAGTCTTGAGGCATTGCCAGCCTTTAAATCTCCTTTGTAAATGCTTTATAAGGCATAGATACTGCCCACTTTAGATGAGCTCACACAAAATACTTAATTAACGAGTAGTAAGTGCTTTGTAACTACCTGAACTCATGAGTTCCTGCATTATTAACTGTTAATAGGTCATCCATTGGAAATGGAATTTGTGAGTTTTTATAAAACATCTACTCACACACTCATTAACCATTAGTACAGAAGAGTAAAACATTTATAACTGTGATTATAAACCATATACTAATGAGTATTTACATCAGAAACATGCTTTATAAATGATGAATTCAGTATTTACTAATCCATAACTACTGTGCTTATCAATGATGAGTAAAACTTTTATATCTGTGTTTATGAACTACATACTAATGAGTATTCATGTGTTATAAATGATGAATTCAGTATATATTAATGCTTAACTAATGCTTTTTAGTGTGTACTTATTTTAAAGTGGTCCCAAATAAAACAGCCAAAAGAGAAATAATTAAACTACATAGCATATTTACTCATGGTAGTGTCACAGACTGGCTCAAAGTCTTCAGGGAGTAGAAAAGTAGGGAGACGACGTGGTAGCAAAGAAAATTTATAAATCAAAGCAGGAAAATGACTAGCCATGATCCATCATCGAGCATGTATGGGTTGGTGGGAATGGGTGACTGAGTGCGTGAAGAGAATGCAAGAAAACACATGCTGTCATCATGCCAGTGCCAGAACCAGAGAGCTAAAACCAAAACATCAGAGAGCTAGAGGCAGAGCAGAGCAGCAGAGAGCATCTACAGGAATAAGGAGGCCTTCATGGGGTGGCACAGACTGCCCCAGAGGCAGCTCATCTTGGTAATGACACCTCTATTCAGCATCTGCCAAATCACAAGGACAACATTGGGGACACCTAGTGAACAAGTGGAGGAGAAAAATGAGGAGTAGGAAGGCATCATTGCATTTATTAAAAGAAATAATGATGAACCAGGAATATTTCAACTCCTCTGGTTAATATTCCTTCTTTTCACCATATACATAGTCTCTACCACCATTTCATGAATCATCTCATAGCCACTGAGGGAATACATCCTTCTCAAAAAGTTTCATCATCATAATTTACCCCTTAATTGACTTACACCATCCAGGCAGCAGGCAAATGGGGGACCTGGTCATGCTTCTTCCCATCATCACAGACTAGTCCTCAGGACATAGAATGTCACTGTACTGGCGAGAAAGGAACCAGATCTGCTGTGGGAGGTGGAGCGTTACTAACTAGATATAGTTGGGCTTACCTCCACGCACAGCACTGGTTAAGGAACCAAAATTGGAAGGCCTGTTGATCTAAACCCAAGCCGTACTTTGTTATTGGACTTCTGTGGTAGTCATGGATTGGCCATAACAAACACCATGTTTGTACTTGGTACTGGAGCACTTGGACACTCTAGTGAAGAGAGTACCAGAGCTGTCAACTGATCACCACCTGGTGGTGAGTTGGATCAGGTGACAGGGAAATTTACCAGACAAACCTGGTAAACCCAAACATGTAGTGGGGGTGAACTTGGAATGTCTGGTGGAGGCCCCCTGTTCGCGAACTCACACCTCTGGAGGAACTTTTCGTGTATCAGGGGAGATTGGGGACATGGAATCCAAGTGGGCCATGTTCAAAACTATTGTTTTTACAATTGCTAGGAGTTGTGGTCAGAAGGTCACCAGTGCCAGTCGTGGTGGCAACCTAACAACCCGCTGGTAGACACTGGCGGTGAAGGTGGCCGTCAAGCTGAAGAAGGAGGCCTTTAGTGTTTGGTTGGCCCAGGGGTCTCCTGAGGCAGCAGACTTTCGGTTGGCCATCCAATGACTGAAGAAGGGGAAACAGGGCTTGGCCTGAGCTGTGTATAGCCAACTGCTGACTCAGACTGGAGATATGTTGGCTGGTGAAAGGAGCATTTTGAGGAAATCCTGTCCTCTGTGGGGGAGGCAGAGATCGCCAAGGTAGCTCTTTTGTGGCAAGGCAAGGTGTGGATGAAATGCTGAAGGCTTTGGACATTATTGGGCTGTCTTGGTTGACATGCCCTTTCAACATCGCATGGAGGACAGGTACAGTACCTGCAGAGCGGGGTGGTGGTCCCCATTTTCAGAAAAGAGGATCGGAGGGTGTGTTCCAATTGTAGGGGTATCACACTGCTCAGCCTCTGAGGTAAAGTTTATTCTAGGGTGCTAGAAAAGAGGCTCCAACCAATTGTCAAATCCCAGGTTCAGGACGAGCAATGTGGATTCCATCCTGGCCCCGGAACAATGCACCATCTCTTTACCTTTGCAGGGGTGCTGAGGGGGTCATGGGAATCTACATATGCTCTGTAGATTTGGAAAAGGCTTATGACCATGTCCCTCACCTGAGAGTTGTATTCGTATTCTCGACAAGTCAAACACGTTCTCAGTGGGTGTTCGACTTTGGCAGGGCTGCCCCTTGTCCCCAATCTTGTTGTTGATCCATTCCATGATATTCATGCAGTGGTTCTCAAGGCACAGCCAGGGTGAAGAGGGTGTCCAGTTTGGGAACCTCTGGCTTGCATCTCTGCTGTTTGCAGATGATGTGGTTCTGTTGGAATTGTAGCCAAGTGTGAAGTGGCAGGAATGAGGGTCACCGCCTCTAAGTCTAAGGCCATGGTTCTCTGCTGGTGAAAGTGAATTATCTCAGGATCTTGTTAGGAGTGATGGGAAAATGCAACGTGAGAAATTAGCTTCCTCCATAAGGCTGGGCTCAGCCTTAGAGATAGGGTAAAAATCTCAGACATCCTGGGGGAGCTTGGTGTAGAGGTGCTGCTCCTTCGTGTAGAAAGGAGCCAGCTGAGGTGATTCAGGCATGTGATTAGCACGCCCCCTGGGTGCTTCCCTTTGGAGATATTCCAAGGGAGGTGAGATGTGCCACAGGGTAGACCAAGAATCCACTGGAGGGACTACATAGCCCATAGCCTGGGAATGCCTTGGGATCCTTTAGGAGGAGCTGGAATGTGTTGCTGGGGAGAAGGGTGTCCCGAGTGCCCTGCTAAACCTTCTGACCCCAGATAAGCGGAAGAGAATGGATGGATGCAATTTACTTATATACACACACCAAAGTACACACCACAGATATACATTCCCATACCAGCAGCTACCAGGTGTAGTTTTTCATATACTAATATCCATGTATGGCTTAGTACTGTATGTATGCATGATTTGTTTGTTAATTGTCAAAAATCCATAATTTTGATTTCCAGCGTCAGTGTGTGCAGTATGCTCTCAAGGCCCGTCCCCTGCGATGTTATATTCCCAAAAACCCCTACCAGTATCAGGTTTGGTACATCGTCACCTCCTGCTATTTTGAGTACCTTATGTTCCTCCTTATTATGCTCAACACCATGTGTCTTGGAATGCAGGTATGAATACAACACATGTTGCATATATAACACATATGTCTGTCTGTCTCTATGAAGAACATATTGCTCTTGTAAACACTCTTGTGCTTTTGGAAAGTCCACTAGAAGCACCATCAGTGTGTGAATGTGTATGAATGATTAGCTCCTCAAACTGATGAGCAGTTGGCACCTTGCATGGCAGCTAATGCTAGTGTATAAATGTGTGTGAACTGGTGAATGAGATATGAGAATGAAATTTTGCTATATGGCTCATATCTAACATAGTACAATCACTCACTTTAAATTTATGAAACTGTCAAACTGTAACTCTTTAACCCACAGCACTGTAACCAGTCAGACCACGTCACTCACCTGTCTGACATGCTGAACGTGATTTTTACTGTGCTCTTCACCGTGGAGATGATCCTTAAACTCATGGCCTTCAAAGCAAAGGTTAGTCAAACTTCAATATCTCATCACATTTTCCAGATAAATCATGTAAGGGGTGAATCTGTAATTCAGTAATAGTAAATTTACCAAAAAAGTTCAACCGTGATTGGGAGAAGCCCACTGTGATCCATTTCATACAAATTTAGAGTGACAACGAATACACATATTCATTTAAAGTCTGTGTAAAGTCAAAATAAATATGTGTTTTGAGTTTGTCAGACTAAAGAAGAAAGTGTTATTAACCACCCAGCCAAAGTTGAATGATCAAAAATAACGACAGGTTTATGAAATTAGGTGTCAAAATGAGGTAAAAATGAGCAGAATTCTGTGGGGGACTGTGGGGGCGTGTCCACTGAATGTGCGAAGCCACGCCCACTCAGGGGAGCGCAATACAATATGCAAATTTTATGGTAATGATCACCGTGTGACATCACACGATCTCGTTTTAGGACCGTAATAAGCACAATATGGATGCTACAGCTAGCAGTATTATTGGTATTATTCAGCCCTATATGTTTGAGCCACCAGAACCACAATCTGACTCACTCATTTATTCCCCGTCATAGCAACAAGCTGCTGTTGCATAGAGACGTCCCGTGTCCTGTTACCGGTGTATTTTCCTCTGGATTTCGCAAGAACAGTCTAACGTTACATGCACTGACATTACATGAAAATGATGAGAGACTGTAACGTGATTATGTTAGTACACGATGTAAAATCACGTTGCTGTGCACTAAGTCACCTAACGTTATGGCTGGATGGCTCGACGGGAAGTTGAAGATGAAGACCAGGGATGGAGATGGTCGGTGCGGCCCCATCCGACAGTACAAGCGGATGGTCCATAAAACCCATCTGTCTCTGGTCATTTTTTGGAAAGTGATGGAGATGATGTGAACATTTTGGCATCCAGGAAAGACGCATTTTTGGAATTTTGAAGGCATAACTAGCTAGCAAAGGCAGTGATAACTGAGTACGTATATTGCAATTAAAAAACAAGCAGTTGGACTACCGTTAAGGTACCGTTAAGTCTTCTGTATCGTGCTAGGGGGCGGGGTTTATGCTAATTTTATGTTAATTGGAATTTTGTTTTTCACCAGTTTTCAGTCCAGGATTTTGTGGGCGGCCCTAAGTCTTTTCACGTGTTCTCAGAAACTATTGTCCAACATATTTATTGTGTTTTGAAAGAAAACATGGAATTGCCTTTACACAGACTTTAAGCAAAACACACATACACTACATTCATCAGTCATTCAGGCCACATAATCTATTTCTTTTCTTATCTGTTCAGATTGGATCTAGTTTTAATTAGTCTAATCTATTAGAATTTGTTTTATTGAGAAGCAAAAAATATAGATAAAAGTTGGATGTTAAGCTGTGATGTTAGGCCTGTTACATCCATTCATGAAAAGTAGTAGAATGTTCCAGTTTTGGACTAGTCAACAGGATAGTAAAAGATTTTAAAAAATGTTCTAATAAGGTTAAATCATAGTTATAGCTATAGAGTGTGGGTTGAATATAATCAGCTACACATAATTTGCATGATTACGGCTCTTGTATTTCCTAAATGTCTAATTGTCTAATTGTAGATTGAGTTGCTTATGCTTAGTGTAATAGATTGAGTAATGAAATAGCTGTCTCAATTCAGACTGCTAGATTTTCATGTTTAATGTCTATACAGGTTAGTGACCAGTGACATGAGTTAGTTTGCTCAGAGGGTCTTTATTGTTGTTTAACAATAGGGTGATTAATTGCTGTATACATGCTAAGTAGAACTGATGGTGAGTCATAATATATCATTATATATCATACCACTGATATACAGTAGAGCTTAATTTATAGGCTTTTTAGGGGTTTTTTGGGGGTTTTTTTTAATTGTCACGTTATAATGATGTACAGCAGCAACATACATGCACAGCAAATGTAATATTTCTATGTACTCCCAAAAGGCACAACTTTGATCATGTTGAAGCGGTTTAATAACATTAATTAGGCACTGAGAAAAGAAAAAAATGACTTTCTACTTTTGCACGCATACATTGTTCATGGTAAGACATCCCAAGACACACATCCACTTATCTTGTTTTCTCAAAGGGTTATTTTGGCGATCCCTGGAATGTCTTTGACTTTGTCATTGTCATTGGAAGTGTTGTGGATGTGATGCTGAGCGAAATTGATGTGAGTACCCCCACACGCACACACACTCTCTCTCACACACTTTCTGATAATAAGTTGAAGGCTAGGGTAATGGATCGGTTCACCACCCTACCAGTTTACTGCAGGATAAACTACCTGGTGTAGGTAGCTGCCAGTTTACCCCACCTGCATCCTACATTGACCTGGTTATAAGGGAAAACAGGTGTGCATTGCCATGGTCATCCACCAAAGGCCAATAAGCCACCAAGCTGGAGGCTAGTTCTAAAACATCACCAAAGATATGGTGATGGACATCTTCTAGTTGGTCCATGTTTTCGGGGTTATAGCATCTAGGCTATGTTATCAATAGCAGGTGTTCTAATTCCCTCTCCCAGGTCATCGATTGTTTAATCAGAATTTTTGCATTGTCCGGATCTGTTGTACATTGATCTATGTTCTGTCGATGGAGGAAGAGTGGATCATACTGACTTGCCAGAGTTCGATACATCTTTCTCATTGTTGCTTTTCAACAGTTAATACTCAAGTTTTTGTATTGCAAAATGTTTGCAGCTTGTAGATTAAGTTCTGGACCTACTCAACTGGAAGGAACTCTGCAGGCAATGTTCTATTTAGAAGCACAGAATCTTGAGAATCTTACATCTTCTCCAGGTTTGCTGTGCATAAGGATATGTTAGTGAAGGGCAAAGGAAGAGGTCGGCAACCTTTGGCCTTGGCACGCGGCAGCATAATCATCAAAACAAAAAACAACAACAAAAAAAAAAACATTCCCCATAGCACTGACCCATGTGTCAGTATGTGTTGTGTAAAGATATACGCTACTCATTTTAAGATCTAGTCCAGCAATGGACTAGGGCATTTCAGCCCTTGTGGACTGAAGAGTTTGCTTTTGTGTTTTTGAAAGACCGTGCTGTGTGCGCCATATGTTGTAAGAATGTTGTGTGCCAAATGTCAAGTGTTAAGCAGCATTTTGAGACAAAGCACGAGAAGACATTCAAAGACCAAACAGATAAAGCAGTATCAATTAAGCGTGCTGTGTCCAGGTATGAAAAACAAGCCAGATCCCTCAAAGTTTTTGCTAAGGCTCAAAATCACGCCACAGAAGCAAGTTATCGCATTGCTCACTGCATTACTAAACATGGAAAGCCCTTCACTGATGGTGAATATATAAAGGAGGCTTTTCTCAGTTGCTCAGATACTCAGATAATCTAAACAAGGATAAATGACATTCAAACATCAGGTAGAACTGTTCAGCACCGTATCAATGAAATGGCGGAAAATGTCAGAACGCAGCAAACAGCTGGGTTGAAAGATGCTACGGTGTTTAGCGTAGCACTTAATGAAAGCGTGGACATGAATGACATTCCACACTTGGCTGTCATGGCAAGATACTGCGATTCATCTGATCAGATCAGAGAGGAACTCTGCTGCTTGAGGCCTATGCCTGACACAACAAAAGGTGAGGACGTAGCTGAGGCGTTAATTGAACATTTTGAGGAACAAGGGATTAACATTGGCAAAGTGTTTGCAGTGACAACACATGGCGCACCCGCCATGGTTGGGAGACCAAAAGGAGTTGTCAATCTGATTGAAGAAAAAGTCGGCCACCCCATCATGAAGCTCCATTGTATAATACACCAAGAAAATCTGTGTGCAAAAATGTTAAATTCAGATCTGAATGAAGCTATGGCTACGGTGGCAAAGGTTATTAACTTCATAGTTAAACAATCTGTGTTAACACACCGACATTTTTGATCCCTGCTCGAGGACATGGACAGCACATACACGAATCTCCCTCTCCACTCAGCAGTGTGATGGCTGAGCTGCGGAAAAGTATTGGAGCGATTTGTCAGCAGCATTGATGCTGTCAAGGCATTTCTGGATGAGAAGGGCCAAAATTATCCACAACTGGAGGACGAGAAGTGGATTGTGAAACTTATGTTTCTTGCTGACATTACGGGACACCTCAATGAGCTCATTCTCAGACTGCAAGGTGCAGGACAAACTGTTTTGGACATATTTGAGACATGGTCTACTTTTGTCGGTAAGCTTGCGGTATTCTCAGGTGACATTGCTTCCTCCACTTTCCACTACTTCCGACACTTGAGGGAGTTGTCCACACAGTGCAACATCAGCACAGCTGAAATAGCCGCATACAGTAGTAGCAACTCAAAAATTCCCCTCCAAGCCGAAAGCCAGCCGAATGGCAGCCGACTTCCAGCCAACTACCTGCCAAGTTCCAGCGGCTGGAATGACCCCGCTCCTTCTCCTGGGCGTGTCTATTTTTTACTGTAACTCCACCTATTTGTTTAATTACAGGGTATGACCAGAAGATGGCGCTTCTCTCACAGAACCTTTTTACAGTTGTTCTACCTGGAGATGACGTAGCTTACACACCTCATTAGCATTCTCATTGCTCAACCTTTTGTTTGCACTTACTGGGCTTTTTGGTCTCCCAGTGTCACACAGATCACAGAGCGGAAAATGCAGCTGGTTTGACTACCGTATACTATACAGTATAGAGTGAGAAGGGAAGCATTAGTAATTATGTAAGGATAGCCTAGAATAGCCTAGATGTTGCTGATTTAGTAAACAGTGACATGTTAGATATAAACACCATAAATACTCTCCCTCCTTTATGACTCTGTCGACTGCTTTCCAGTCCAGTACAATCATCAGTCTATGCGAGTGTAGGCTACATTATGTGTCGTCAATTTTGGACAAGAAGGGCCGTTTGCTTTTTTTTTTTTTTTTATATATATATAATTTATGTTTTTTTTTCATTTACTGTATTTTCATTTTTGTTCATCCCATAGGCCTAATCCTGCATAAATAAATTGAACCATAAATGAAACATGAAAGACACTTTTTTTGTGTGAATTTCCATTTAACCCTTTGGGGTCTGAGCCCATTTTGGCCGTTTTTGAATACTTTTGATTTTGCCTTTACATACCACATACTGTGTACAGTAGTATACAGACTACTGTATACTATACAGTAGCCTTGTGATTTGAGTGTGTTCATGAACAGGAGGATGACTTATTTACTGTATTTTCATAAATGAAAGACTTAGAAGTCCCCGGAAGACTGACCCTGAGTCACAGTGGCATTGCTACTGTTGTTAAACAACAACGTATTTATTTATTTTTTATACTATTTTTTGTTTGATTTGCTTGCCTTTGCCGAGTGTGTATTGGTCTGCATATAAATTTTTAAAAAGTTTTTGCTGCATGGAGTTTCACCCCCATTAGCCTCAGCCCACACTTATTTTTAGTTAGGCCTAAATATGTTGCTGTTTGCCTGTGTCTTTAAAATATTGTGGCCGTTTTGTTCTGATGTACGCTGATTTTTTTTTTTTTTAATGAGTTGCTGCATAACACTGTGCAATATGTTTTAAAGAAGGTTCTAAGAGCAGTATTTTGAAATTAGATCCAGGCCCTCTTGTGAATACTGTAATATATGGCGGCGCACACACAGAGACGCAGTGGCTTACAGCTCTCCGTATTTGTGCACCTTTTTGTGTCTTTTGTGTGTTGTTTTTGCATGTTGTACCTCATTTATGGACTTTAACAAACACTACAACCGTATGGACTTGCTGGACATCGGTTTCCAACACAAGATGACAATTTCTAGCGAATTCTTCTTCCATTGCACTCACAACATTCCGGATGAGATAGCGAGACCAGCGGGATCTCCGTGGATTGTTATCGGGTTTGGCAGGCGACGGAGTTTGTATCACGAGAGGAAGCAAAAATGTGGCTGTAGGGCTGGCCTGCTGGCTAAGCTAAGGAAACAGCCACTTAAATGGTACACAATGTTACCAAAACGGACGATTTGGAATTACAGCTGGCTGGAAATCGTTACGTACGAGAATGCTGCACGCTTATCACAGAGACGTGGCTACATGCACAAATCCCCGATGCTGCAGTGCAGCTAGCATGCCTATCCAAATGGTGTTCACATTATTGCAGGGGACTTTAATAAGGCGAATCTCAAATCTGTTTTCCTGAAATTTCACCAACATGTGAAATGCCCAACAAGAGGGGACCATGTGTATTCTAACATCAAGTGTGCATACAGAGCCATACCCCTCCCCCACCTGGGCCAGTTACACCGCCTCTCCCTGTTCCTCACCCCCGCATACACCCCCCTGACTGACCCCCTGTACATCAACAGCGAACGTGTGGAGCGTGTGGAGTCCTTCAAATTCCTTGGAGTCCACATCTTGGAGTAACTACACACGAGCCTGCTGGTGACCTTCTATCGTTCCACCATCGAGAGCATGCTGACCTACGCTGTGTCAGTGTTGCACTCCAGCTGCACAGAGGCTGACAGAAAGAGACTGCAGAGGGTGACCAACACCACACAAAAAATCATTGGCTGCCTTCTGCCTTCCATAACTTCCATCTACAACTCCCGCTGTCTCAGCAGGGCCAGGAACATTCTAAAGGACAATACCCACCCCGGTTTCCATCTCTTTAACCTGTTGCCTTCCAGCAGGCGTTTCAGGTCCATACCAGCCAGAACAAAAAGACTTAGGGACAGTTTCTATCCCAAAGCTGTCACCATACTTAACTAAAAACTGTCATATTACATAATACAAACCATTATTGCACCTCGCCACTTTACACTCAGGTCTGTTTGGTCTGGATATTTGTCTGTTTTACCTGTTTTGTCTGTCTGTCTGTGTATTTTAGCAGGTTTAGTAGTTTTGTAGTAGTTTTTAGTAGTTTTTTTATATTGTACATTATTTACACTTTGCGCTGTGTGCACTTTTAAGGAGCTGCTTTAAATCTCATTGTACTCTGTATAATGACAATAAAGGCTTTCTATTTCTATTCTAATGGGAATATCTTTGAAATGTGATTTAATGTGGCCTATGTATAATAAAATTATTGTTGATACTGGCACACTCATTGACAAGAAAAATTCAAATTGGCACTCAATGTCACAAAGGTTGCCGACCCCTGACATAGACAAAGGGAAGGGTTTTGGTGGCTGAGCTCACCAGGCATGCACCTGAGGGTGTTACATTTGACATGCTTCTTCTTCAGGGTACTTTTAACCACTTGATGTGGTCTTCCATCGGTTTGTCTTCATTTGATTTGAACCTTATCAAAGCATTCAAAGGTGGGTCATTTCAATAGCTTAAGTTGGCCTTTCCTCTTGACTGACACATCCTCTGAGCCATGGGGTATGATGGACATGCATGGGACTCCTTTTGAATTCAGCTGTCCTTCTGGCTTCTGGTTGTCCTTTTTGGCTTTCCTTTTGGCTGGTTTCTAACGTGGCTATCTTGGGCACATGGTTCCAAATGAAACAAGTTTTTTTTTTTTTTGGTTGTTTACCAAAATATATTTAAGATTTAGTGCACTCTCTCAGCTTTAAATTGACAAAATTCTTAGGAATTACAGCTCCCTCTTTTCCAAGAGACAAAAAGTAATTGGATAGTTGACTCAAAAGCATGGACAGATGCGAGCTATTCTTTTATTATATCTTCATCAATTAAGCAGCTAAAAGGTCTAGAGTTGATTCCAGGTGTGACATTTGAATTTGGAAATTCTTGCTGTAATCCCACAACAGGCAGTCAAAAGTGCTCTCAATGCAAATTAAACAGACCATCCTTAGGCTATAACAAAAGAGAAAATACATTAGAGAGACCACCATAGACTACCATAAAGAGAAAACTTTACAAGAGCAAATACAGAGGGTTCACCACAGGGTGCAAACCATTCATAGCCCTCAAGAATGGAAAGGCCAGATTAGTCTCTGTCAAAAATTTGAAAAAGCCAGTCCAGTTCTGGAACAACATTCTTTGGACAGATGAAAATAAGATCAACCTGAACCTGAATGATTGGAAGAAAAAAGTATGGGGAAGGTTTGGACCAGCTCCTGATCTGAAGCATACCACATCAACTGTAAAACACAGTGGAGGCAGTGTGTGGCATGGGCATGCATGGTTTGCAGTAGCACTGGGTCACTAGTGTTTGTTGATGATGTGACAGAGGACAGTAGCAGCTGGATAAATTCTGAAGTGTATAGATATACTGTTAAAACAAATTCAGCAAAGTTGACTGGATGGTGCTTCATTTTACAAACGAGCAATGATCCAAAACATTTTGAAGGATTTTTTTAAGACAAAGAAGTGTAATATTCTGTGATTCTGCAATGATCAAGTCAATCATCTGATCTCAACCTGATCAAGCATGCATTTCAATTGCTTAAGACAAAACTTACACTACTCACAAAAAGTTAGGGATATTCAACTTTTGGGTATAATTTATGGAACATGGAAAAAGTTCATGCTACAGTGATATTATATCATGAAAGTAGGGCATTTAACTAGAAGCATGCAATGGTAATTTCGTCATCTCAAACTGTTTATTGAAACAAAAGTGGTGGGTATACCACCGAAAGCTGGATATCCGAGAACTTTTTGTGAGTAGTGTAAGTTACCGGAATCCTTCTTTGTTAGATCAAGGATAGTAGTGGTGGGACCCAAAATCTTTGTTTTTATTGCTATAACATAAGGCTGCTTGTGGGGTTTGAGTGAATTAGTTTCATATTAAAAGATGTTGTGTCTGGCATTTGGTGTTAGCTATCATCAAGGGTGATTTGATTAGTGAAGCTTCCAGTCTTTGCTCTCTCAAAAGCTGTACTTCACCCATAATCTTGTCCATCATAGCAATTATCATGTTCCCTTTACAGTAAAGACTCTGAGGTGAAGAAGCCATGCAGTGACTAACAGTACTGCCAGGCTGCACTTACTGTGTGTGGAAAAGGTGTAGTACCCCCATACCTTGAGTTTTTTAAGGATAGGGAAATGGACTGGTTCACCGTCCTACCAGTTCTGCTGCAGGATAAACTACCTTGTCTAGGAAGCTGTCAGTTCATCCCATGAGCTCTGCAGGCTGAGACAGGCAATAATAGAAACATTAAAAATTATTTCATGTCAAAAATAAGGTTGAGGGTATAAATAAGTATGGGAATTTTATTATTATTATTATTATTATTATTATTATTATTATTATTATTAGTAGTAGTAGTAGTATTATAATATTAGGTCTTGCATATACAAGTGAATATTTTTTTTGCTCTTTGTATCATAGGCTTAGGGGTAGTCCAGCAGAGCTGGCCAGTCTTCACCAGTTTGTTGTGTCTTTTTCTGTCCCTCTCAGTGTTTCCTCCTCCCTAGCAGAAGGCTGAAGTTTCTTGAGGCAGCAACCTTCATACCCAAAAAGCCAAAATTTTAGCCAATTAATTGATTGAGTCTTAGCCTCATAAATTACACTAACCTATTCATTTGTAATTGATCAATAATTAAATCAGCTGGGATCAGCTTCAGACCCCCATGCCCTGGATATGGATAGATACATACATGCTCTATCATGCCTTCATCTTTCACTGTCACTTCATTTTGCCACACACCTTTACAGCCTCTTTGTTTCTCATTTCCTGAATTTGTGTTTCCCTCCCACAGGGAGCATTGGCGTCGTCTGGGGGACTTTACTGTCTCCATGGCTGCAATGTAACTATTCACTTGCTTCAGTTTTGCATGACATTCACATATTGCATAGGATATGTTTGAACAAAGCACGGACTGACAGTTTTCAACACAGTGGGCCCTGTCCTGAAAATCATAAGGCTAAAAAGGTCTTGAAATGCATCTTATCAACCCTCTTAAGCTTATGAGGTTTTAACTTGCAGAGGCTTGACCTACTTTGTAACAACAAAGGGGCGGCTGTGGCTCTGAGTTAGAGCGGGTCGTCCACTAATCAGAAGATCGGTGGTTCGATCCCCTCCGGTCTGCATGTCAAAGTGTCCTTGGGCAAGATACTGAACCCCAAATTGCTGCTGAAGGCTGTGCCATCGGTGTGTGAATGTGTATGAATGGTTAGTTCCTTGAACTGATGAGCAGTTGGCACCTTGCATGGCAGCCAATGCCATCAGTGTATGAATGTGTGTGAATGGGTGAATGACATATGCACTGTAAAGCACTTTGAGTGGTCGGAAGACTAGAAAGGCGCTATATAAGTACAGTCCATTTACCATTTAACAAGGCAAAGGCAATGAACAGTTTAGTTGAAAGTAAATGTATTACACCATCAAGCATTGACTGTTAAGCCAACATGTTTACTGCTTGTATTAAGTATAATACACAACCAAGACAGTGACTATGCAGTGTGAGAGATGAGAATACATGCAACATGTAATACTGTCATTGCCATTATGCACAGACATTCACTGTCTACCTTAAAACTGATCAGACTATTACAGTACAACAATTTCTTCAACAATCTTATCAGCCCAAGTAGTCTCATGTGTGAAATGAAATGGAATATAATCTACATGACAGTTTTATACTAGTGCATATTTCATTAGTGTTTAATCACCTGTAAATAAGTCTGGATAAACTAATGGGCTAACTAGACACTGGCTATAGGTATAGATCTGTTGTGTGTTTTATGGCCATTGAAGTTTTTCCTTCTGCTAGGAAGGAGAGTGTGAAGTGAGAAGGTTGCAGTTAACAACTACACTGCTACTGTAGATGCCACTAAATCTTGCAGACTAGATCTTTAAATTATTGCATGCTACATTTTTTAAAATTGGCTTCTAGAAAATTAAATTAAATTCACTGTCGGGATTCCAAGAATCTCATCAACATTTACAGTAGAAACAGAGATCACCTTTTTAGCTCTAGTAAAACTGTGTACGGTGTAATGGTACAGTGTAATTTTAGGGAGGATTTGATTGAAAGTGGGGGAGAGAGACAGGATGACATGCAGCTAAGAGCAGCAGGTTGGAATTGCACCTTGGTTGCTGTGTCCCATGTCAGGTACCAAGGTGGGGTGGTAGTTCAGGTTATTAGTTGAGACCGCAGGCAATCTTTGATGTGTCATTGACTAGAGGTTAGTATAAAATGAGGTGATGATGAGGATAAGTAGTAACAGTTAATGGATGGATTCCTTACCTTAAAAAATCAGCTTTGAGTGGTCATTCTTAGTCGTATAAGAGTGCCACCAACATATATACACACACAGGATACTAACTTCTACTGACATTTACTGCACATATTAATGAAAATTGTTCTCACATAAATACCATGCAAAATCAATTCCTTCAGTTTACTGGACACTGTGACTACTATACTTTTTCCCCCAGCTTTTCTTTAGCACTAATTTTTGTCTGCATGTTGAATATCTTTGTTGATACTAAAAAAATTGCAATGTTGTTATAATTCAAATCTTTGAATTGAAATTGTGTTTATTTAAGCCATTTGTCAGAAGGCAATAGTAGAAAAACACATTTGTTTCTGCAGGCAGTGGATCCCATGCAAGCGATTGCGGTGAGTTGTGTTAAGTTTAATTGAATTTGGAGAATTTAGCAGTTGGCACAATGTAATGTCCAATTTGTCCTCTCTCTCTGAAGTCTTCTGAGAACATGAGTGTATCGGTCACATTCTTCAGACTGTTTCGTGTCATGCGTTTAGTGAAACTTTTGAATCGCTCTGAGGGCATACGGAATCTTCTGTGGACCTTCATCAAATCTCTTCAGGTCAGTATCATCATTCAGCATAATGGGGCCAAATCAGGACCAAAAGTTTTTATCATTTGCACGACATTGAAAAACAAAAATTTGAAACTGAAAGTTTGATCTTGAACGTGTAGAAGTGTAGAAAATTGTTCCATTAGATTCTAAAATTCTTTTGAATAGATAATTTGCCCAGATAAAGTTTTTGTCTTTTATAGTACTATCTGTGTTAATGTCACCTTTTGTTAGTTAATATAACCTTTGCTTTCTGTTTTGTTGTTGTATTGTGATACAATTATGTGTATATTATCATCATTATCAACATCATTATTGGCAAGACATTGATGCGGTCAGGCTATGCGGTAAGTCACAAATACATCGCTATAGCTTCACAATGCATGTGAAGTGCACAGACGTGGCTAAATCTTTCTATGGAAAAATATCTTTTTCAGCAGACATCTTAGTGACTACAAGACTGAACTAGCAAAGTAGTTTAGTGTTTTTATGTGCAGTATTTATTTAGTATATTCAGAAACTCCACAGTCTCTTTGACATGATTAGAAAGTGTCTCAGTTGCTAGGTCTTTACTAAGACTCAGACTACTTTATGGAGTAATAAATTGTTTGCTGTTTGCTGTGACTGATTATTTTCCAGTCAGACCTCAAAAATATCATATCAAAATATGAATATTGTTTGGTTATATATTTTACTTAGGTTGGTAATTGTATATTTACAATATTACATTCAAGGGTGGGCTGGCACAGACTTATATCAATGAGACTTTATTTGTATAACACTTTTCATAGAAAACATTGTAACAAAGTGCTTCACATAAGGCTTAAACAGGGTTAAACACATGTATTAAACCATTAAAATATATAATAGTAAAATAAAAGAACTCATCAAAAATGTATACATAGTTAGATAAAATAGAATAAAAGTAAATAAAAGTATAATAATAGCTAAAAATACAGGTTAAGATATATAAATAGACAAACAAATACAAAATAAATAAATCCAAGTGAAAATGGTGTAACAGATTTAAATAAATAAAGAATTATAAATACAGTTCCAGTAAAGGTCAGATTAAAAAGATTTGTCTAAATTTACTTCTCTCACTCAGAATCTCTAAAGTGAATCTGCAGAGCTTTGATTTAAGTGAGTTGATGAATCCGGATCAGGGGGTTCTTCCTACAGAGACAGAAGCATACAGGACTCAAGAGGCCCGTGGAGTGGATGAGTGGATCCTCCACACAGCACAAAACAAGGCAGATTCAGACTCAATGGATTTCAGGGAGTGGTGTCGTCATGCTCTGCATACTGTGTGCACTGATGATTTGAAGACTTCCTCCAGTCAAATGTAATAAGATAAATACAGCAACCAAGATGATAGATACTTTTAAAGCACAAACACCTGTTTTTGTGTAGCTGAGGCTAATATAGTTCATAAACTAAAAACAAGGTAAGAGAAGCATAACATGATTAACGTAATTTTAACTGCAGCATCATATGTCATAAATGATAATGGTCTTATTGCCGCACAAATTTGTTGGCTTGTTTTTGTGTATCCAAGGCTAATACATTTTAGAGGCTAGGCTCATATAGCCTAAACAATGTGAGGGGGTCATTTTAATTGCAGCATTATGCATTAGTGTAATCTGTCGTCAATAATGATGACCACGCAGAAGTGCTGAGTGGTCAGAAGACTAGAAAGGAGATATAGAAGTACAGTCCATTTATCCTAATTATGGGTTTATATTCACCACATTTCTATTATCTGAAGTGTTCACAGCACACAGACTGAACTGTTGATGCATGTAATGTATGAAAGAGAAATACTGACATGTAGGTTAACCTACTAGCTTACTAGCAGATGTATTTTTTGTGTCAGCAGAATATAATACCAGCTAAGTATAAACATATGTAATTACTTACAGCCTCATAGTTAATTTTACAGAAAATTTTAATAAGTAAAATAAGAAAATACAAAGTTTTATTTCCTGCTTAAAAATTTCAAACAGTAGACTGCCCTCCTCATAGAATAGCTCTCAAATTTGAATTTATTTAGCCTATTTGTAGTAAATTCCACACCTAAAGACAACTTTTCCTTCATGTATGTCCCTGTGTTACACAAATGTGCCATCATTATAATATTCAGGATCATTTCCAGACCATCTATTTAAACTGATAACACTGAGCTCTAACATCAGGTGGTTGTTCTGGTGGAGCAGGCACCATCTCTACTAAACACTGCGTTCACAGTGATCTGACAGTCAGCATTTATACTGCATCTGTTGAACTGCGCAATCTAGCATTATTTATTGATAATAAATAATAAGGGGCATCAAACTCAAATGCACAGTGGGCTGACATTAAAAAATTGCTACAAGTCAAGGGCCGGATGGGTTCAGTGTTTATTGAAAACTTATTGAAACGACCTCATTGCACATATTGAACCTGGAACTAACAAGGCCTATAGATTATTGCCTATAAATCAACATTAGTTATGAAATAAATAAAAGTAATAAATAATAAATAAATAAAAATAAAAGAAATAAAATCTGTTTCATTAATTTCTTATGGCTCTATCTGCAGATTTTCCGGAGTAATTTCAAATGAAAACATTTTCTACAGGCAAACAACAGCCAAAAGTAATTTACTTCAAAGAAAAACCAGATGTCCTGTAGTAGGTGGCATTGCAAACTGTAATCATGCAGTTTTTGACCAATTCCCCTTCGGTAATGGCCGGGCTGATTTTGCATCTCTGCTGCCACAGTAAAACTGGCCTTAACAGCAGCCTCGCTTTGTCATTTGGCTTTAGTGAACATAGCCTGCTGTGACACCAGACTTCTTCTTAACTCTTCTACCTTCTGTAGCCCTCGTGTCAGTTGGTAGGAATGACTTCCTGTAACGGTCCTTTCTACAGTGGAGCTGCAAGAGTCTCCAACTGGAACTGCTCCGTTGTTTGAGCAGGAAGTCATGTAGTGCATAGTAATTAGTTAGTTATTGTCCATGATACTAAGAACATTGTGCAGCCTCAGTGTTGCAGCTCCAGTCCAGTCAGTGTAAATATGGTGTAAAAAGAAGTGTTGAGTCATACTTCTCACAGTACCTATGTTTCCTGAAGGTAACATTGACTGAGGAAGGTCCTCATCTTTCCTTTGTATGCTGTCACTCATGACTCCACACCCTCTCAGTTGAAAGTGAAGAAAAAATTCTCAAGCAGAAAAAAATATATATTTTCCTACACTTATTTTTATTTTGAATACATTGTTGTATTTGTAGTTCATGATCAAAACTTAACTTTCGGTTTCAATTTTCGTTTTTTAAATTACTTTTTTTTTCAGCTGATCACAACTTTTGGCCCTGTTTTGTTTTGTTGTTTTATTTCATTTTTTTCATTGTTGTGTCATTGGTCTTTATGTTCTTTCCTAGGCTCTTCCCTATGTGGCTCTTCTCATTCTCATGCTGTTCTTTATATATGCTGTGGTCGGAATGCAGGTACATGCACACACATGCTCTCATATGGTGATGCTTACACCAAGGCCACTGAGAATATTCAATTCTGTTTTTGTAAAGTATACCTATGATGTATGTGTTTGATTATGAGTTAGAAAATTTAACCACCAACAAATATTGAAAAAAGGATGGATAGATTTTCATTTAGAAGCACACTAATTTAATTTAAAACATACAGATATTTGCGTCAACCTGGATGTCAAAGGACAAAGAGGATCTAACTAACATTTGTCACAGTGAAGCTGGTAACTTCAATTGTTTATTACTGCTTTGAGGGGTACTCAACATTATTACTGAAAGACAGACTTAATACTATCAAACAGCAAAATATAGGACTACTCTTGATATTGTCCGCAATCAATTCAGCTAGATGTTTCTAAGCAATGCAAAGACCAGGCACTATATTTTTAGATATTATTTTGGTCAGGAAAGGCAAGTTAAGTAAAGAATGTTTATTATGTAGTGCAGTGACGTGCGGTGAGGTTCATGGCTGGTGAAGCACTGACGTCATCAGTCAGATTTACAAACATATGAACTCTACAGAGTAGCTTATTCACCATTTGATTGGCAACAGTTAACGTGTTTTGTTTAAAATTTCATTTCAACTTTTTTTTCCATATACAAACTGTAACAGAAAAAAGCACAAAAAAACGTTATCATCTTACCTTTACTTATAAATGAAGTCCATGCACCGCTCCTTTTGAAGAAAAGAATCGATAACTTGTTTGTAGAAGTGTTCCTTTTCTTTCTTCAGTTTTAAAAGTGTCTCTGTCTCAATGGAGATCACTGCCAGTGAAGAAAGTCGTACTTGATCAGTCCTGTTCCGACTGTATGTTTTCAGTCTTTTCAGCACTAAGAATGACCACTTCACCAACGCTGTAGTAGCTGGAACATTAACAGTGAGCACGAGCTGGAGCAACTTTGCCACCTCAGGAACAGCTGGGATAAGATCCTTCTGGGCCAAAAAGCTGAGAAGCTGTCCAGGAAATTTACATTCATCCCTCACTGTTTGTGAGCTATACAGTCCAACGAGATCCACATTTAGTTTCACAAAGTCAAAGAATTTCGCAGATTTTGACAGGCTCTGAAGTTTCGCGTCATCAAAATGTTGCAACATTTCACTGAATTTCGTGCAGTCTACCAAACCAAGGAAAGCCACCTCACCAAAATGATCAAACTTGGCCTTCATTTGACAGCTTACAGTATCCAGAATGTTACAAAACACTCATTTTTGTTCACATTTAACCGACTGTCTGTCTCCACTCTCTGTCAAGCCCAGTGCGCTGCATTTCTGCTCAAATCGGTCACAGAAACTGTTGAACTTCAGTTTCATGTACTCGAGAGCTGCAACGGTGTCACGGATGCGTGCACGACAATATTCAATGTCCATTACTTTGTTTTGCAGCACTCTAAAAAATGTCCTCATATATCATAAGGAGAAAGCAGGTTGATGCTTTTAAGAGCCGATTGTTTCCTGCTGCCATCATCAGTGTCATTATCCCAGTTGTCAGCATTTTCCATAATTACATGGAATAAGGTGCGCAGATCATTTTGGTGCATGCTTATTGTCTGGAGCAGCCTAGAGTTAGAGCTCCATCTCGTAGGTGCTGCTCAGCGCTTGACAACATCATCCAGTAAGTGAGTGCGCTTTGTGGACTTCCCTCATGGACGTCCCTCAGCTGTTTTAAAAAAAGTGCAACATTCCAGCATGCACTTTACTGAATGCATGAGCACCAAGTTCAGCTTGTGTGCGTAACAGTGCGTAAACTTGACTTCGAGCACTTTTTCTTTAACTTTAGCTTACACGCCATTAAGCTCTGAGGCCATTACAGCAGCACCATCATACATCTGAACGATAAGCTTGTCAGTACAGTCATACTTCTCCAACACTCCCAGGAGAACTGCGTGCCTCACCTAGTGCCTCTTCGCAGGCGTTTTATGATCGCTCAGCACAAGAAACACGTTACACACATACAGTTGATGATAAAAAACAGTGTACATCATATACATCAGCTAAACTATGTAAATTCAGCTCATATAGTACAAGTGGTTGAACATTTTAATACTGACATACAGAGAGACAGCAATACTGTCTTATTGCATAGTCATTGCGCAATCCATGGTGGGGCCCAGCGGGCTGCTGCCTCACCGCACGTCTCTTCTTAGTATCTGAACGGTAAATGTGGAAATTCAGCGATTAAAAAAAAAAAACATCCAAAAATGGTGAATTTAAATGGAAAATAACTGTAAAGCACACATTACTGAATAAATAATAATCATAATCATTTAATTATTTTTTTTTCTTTCCATAATGACAGGTGAGGCCTCCCCTGACTGCATGTCACTGATGTAGTGGATGATATATGATTCAGTGGATCTCACATTGAACTAAATACCAGCAACCAGACCTATTTTGCATTGTGGCTTATAGTGGTGCACATCCACGCAATAACAAAGTGACGATTGTTTCAGGTTTTAGTGACAGAGAAACACAGTATATATATAGAGCCTGGTAGATTCTAAAGCTGGTTCAATTGAGGGGGAACCACCATGATTGCTATGATTGCTGACTGGCTTTTGGGACTTCTGAGACTACTGAATGCCTGGAAATTGAAATGTAATAGATAATTAACAATTAGCATGACCTGGCATATTGCAGGCTGTGATGAAATTATAAAAAAAGAAAAAGATATCCAATACATTACAAAAACAGCCAAATGACTGGCAAACAGAAACACTGTTATTTTACATATATTCCCTGAAATATTATGACTAAACACCTTTAATGAAGTGATGACTGTGGAGTTTGTGTGTGTGTGTTGCTGTGGAAAACTATTACTGTATTTTCAGTTTCTCTGGGGGCAATTCCTTCTGCTGCTTCTCGTGGACACAAAACTTAGAAACTTATGAAGCAAATACATATATAAATGATTTTTATTTATTTAGAACCTTTATTTAACCAGATAAAAAAACCCATTGAGATCAAGACCTCTTTCACAAGGGTGACCTGGCCAAGAAAGGCAGCAGCACACGTCATAACAATCAAGACAGACAAACATCAACAACAACAAACAAGTAAAGAACCAAACACAAAAACATTAAAATACTAAAGTGCGAGTAAATAGGCAAATGAAGCACAAAAGATATAGATACAGTAACAAATTAAGATCATAGGCACTGTTCAAAAGATTTCCATTAATGGTTTCTTAAAGTATTCAGATTAGAGGGCATTCCAAGCAGAGGGGGCAGAGCTTTTTTTACACGTTTCAGTCCAAACACGAGAAACAGAAAAATGCAGAATGTCATTTGAACTTAAGGCATAACGGCTTCCAGTTCTCTGAAGAAAAGTGCATAAATATGTGGGAACCAAGCCAAGAAGAGCCTTATAGTCTAGAGTCATCCAGTGTGTATAGCGTCTTACATTAAGGGAAGGCACACCAGCTTTTGCATACAGTTCACAGTGGTGGGTGAGGCGGCTACAAGTGATAAACCTCAGAGGACAGTGATAGACAGGAACTAAATGTGGAGTTTATACATAATGAATAAAAAATAAGACCAGATAAAAACAGATAAACATACATGAACAGTGACATTGGTTAAAGGAAAAAGAACATTGCTTAGTGAATAAATGATTTAGAGTACTGGTTAGTTTTACAAGCAAGCCACCCTCTGATGGCAACAGAGAAAATTTGAAAATATTTGTTACAAAAATGCTTCACTCCAGTGATCTAAAGCAGATTTTAACGGTAGTGTTCAGGCTGTTTATGTTTTCTGAGGCTGTGAAAGCAACAGATAAAAGAAAAAGAGTTTGGACAGTTATCTCAATGTTCAAATTTAAGCTGCATCCACATTTCCACAGTTCTCTGAACTCAAAATCAGCAGGTTGGTGAGACAAATTAAAATCTCAATACAATGCATGCAGCTGCATCATAAAAAACTTTGCATCCTCCACACCTCTACCTGCCTGCTAGACAAATTGCAATGGATCAAGTTTTCCACAGCTGACAGGACAAAGTTTGAACAATTTCCTTATTCATCTCATTATTAATGATGTGGTCAGAAATCATTAAGTTATCTAGGGTTTGTGACCTTTAGGACAGGTATCAAGGAAGATTTTCAGATTGCAGAGTTTTGTCAAGTGACATCTGAAAGATCCTTTGGAGGACTTCATTTGTCCCATTAATTTCAAAAAATCTCCTGTCATAGCACTGCAAGCAGACCGCTACTATACTTTAGTCTACTTACTTATCTCATATCCTACTTATTTGTTAATTTCTTTCTTTTCCTGGCTGTTCCTTGTATATAAACTGGATTTTTTTTTTCTTATTTTTGAGGTGTTGTATTTCTTTTGAGACCCACAGTGTGTTACTAGTATATTTTAAAAAGATATGTAGGAGAAAAACTGTTAAGGCCAGTTCATTTAAGTCAGAGCATGAGCTGTAGAAGACATCCCAGTCTGTACAATCAAACCAGGCTTGTAAGATTACAATGTCGCTATGCGTCCAGCATTTCACTGTTTTTATTGTTTGCTTTTGTCGCTTACAAATGGGCTTGTAGATTGGCAGACGTACACTTTTTTTTTTGAGACACTACACTACATTACACTTTTTTAATTGAACCACTGCGAGTGAGACATACTGTAGCATCCATACAACTTTTCTAAACATAATTCCAACACCCCACCCCCCTCCCGGCAGCATCCCTCCCTCACCTCCCGGGTCTCCCTTAGACCAGTCAAACATCGTCAAGTGTCAGCAGTATTGTAGTGATGTTAGTAGTAGTGGTGTTCCTCTGTTCACAATCCAAGACGTTTATCTGCCGTCCTTTATCTGCGAAGCCGCACCCAACCACATCTCCAAAGTGGAAGCTTTGGCATTATTAATCCGTGCAGTAGACAACTCAAGTAACACTATGTCATGAAAGTAAATCAACCATGTCCTAGTACTAAGATCATGAGGTGGTAGCCACTTTTCAATCAGTACATTCATGTTGTACCACAAGGGGGCATCATTATGCCACTTTAAGTTCCCCTTCAAGTCTTTCTCAACAACTCTCAAATTCCTGATTGTGTTGGCAATAATAGGACCACAGTGTAATATACAGTACTGATCTTTTATGACAGAAAATAAGATGTCCTCCAATCTCCTATGGTGAACTAGGTTCTTCTCTAAAGATTTCCATGAGACACATGAGCAGCCGTCAAGCCAAGCCATGATAGGACGTAGCTGGAAGGATTGATGATATATTTTGAAATTTTGAAACCTCTGTCCGGGTCTTTCTTTTCCTTGATGGAAATCCTGTGATGAGATCAGCAAGACAACTTCTTCTTCTGCTGGGTTTTCCTCCATCTCTGTAAGGTAGAGGGGGAGCTGCAGTGGTCGTGGCGAGCCACCCTTGTGATTGACATCTCATTGTATGTGATACACCGAAATACTATTATTTTTCTATTTTTTTAATTTATTTATTTTCAATACAATATAACACACAGAAAAAAAAACTACTTGTGGTTGTGATCTTCTTTGCTCTGCTCACTCAATGCTCATTGCTGAGACTAAATAATTATTCTGAATCTCCCAGTCTTTATCACTACGCTGTTAGAGCTGCAGCAGGTTACACCAGTCATGTCATGCTTCTATCTGGTGTAAGCCTCCAGTTCATCCATCTTCTTGCAAATGGGGTATTTAAGGCACTACTTCACAGCAACTGGAGAAAATGCAGATTATGTGCAACAAGTACAACAAAAATTCCAAATTGACTCTCCATACAGTATATATCCTATAGAGTTTCTGTGGAGGATTCTGGAATGATGCACTACATGGTAGTGATTAATTGCATTTTCGGGTTTTTTGGGTGTGTGGTTCAGGTTAATGTTTATTCATAATTTTTGGTTTGTTTGTTATATTGCCAGTGCAACTGCAGCTAGTGGTATTAGGTCACCATAATGACTTTGCTCCCTTGTCCCATGATGCTCTCACACACTCATTGCATGTATTTTAGAATATGATGAGTCATATAATGAGTCAATATGTCATGTTCTGCACTTGTGCCATTAATGTGTATTTCTGTTGGCACAGGGGTTGGTTGGCACACATATATTTTCTCGTCTTTTGAAGGTCACAGAAACTAAAATGTAACATCAAATCTTTGATTTCCTGAATCAAGTTTTTAATTAAAGCAGCATTACATAAGATTTGAGATTACATGAGATTTGATATTTGTTATATTTAATATAGCAAATTAACACAAATATAAAATGTGTGTTAATTTGTTATATTAAATATAACAAATATCCAGTCACTAATTTTGCTATCACAGCCAAACACAAAACATAGCAGCCAGCTAATACTACCTACTAGTCCAACATCCAGAAGCCCAGCTCAGCATCTGTCTTTCAGTCTTTAAATCCGGGACTGACTTTTAGTCATTAGTGAGAGCCTTGTCAAATCACTCTTGTCTGGGAGCTTCTTGCTCTGTCGCGCTCTCATTTTCTCTCCTTAACTTCTTCTGCCAACATCTGTTCTCTTCACGTCTGAGCCCAGTTACATCACCCTCCCAACATATCGCTAACATCATCTTCTTTTTTTTCTGCAGATTTTTGGTAAAATTGCATTGGTAGATGGAACATACATCAACAGGAACAACAACTTCCAGACATTCCCACAGGCTGTTCTGCTGTTATTCAGGTTGGTGGTCTATCTTTGTCTATTAATGCTGAAATTTTGCAATTTTGACCCAGTCCAAGAAAATCCTCATAAAAGTGTCTATGCCAAATTTGGAACTCCAGATCTGTTTAGAATATATAAACAGTCCTGTTTACCTAAGATAAAAAACACAACAGCTATAATGATTTAAATATTTTTATTGATACCTAAAATGGCAAGAACATTCTGAAACTGTTATAATATAACCACGTATAACCATTGTAACCATTAGACTGTCCTTTCTGACACATCCTCCTCCGAATTACTATCAGCTTCCTCATTGTGGAAGATCTGATGGCAAAACTTCTAATTTGTCTATTTTTAGATTATGTTGTTAGATTGCAGGTTCAGGTGTGGTTGTCTGTGTCGAGGCACCCTCTGACCTCTGTATGACCTTTGTTTACCATATATGGCCTATCCTGTTTAACTATGTCACTGTTTCAAGGCTCCCCCCTGACCCCCTGGGAACCTGGCCACCTGCAGTAGGAACAAAATAGTAAACAGGGTTAAACACGATTATTTTAGTGTTTGCACTTAACTGTTTAAGATGATTTTTTGATTATTTAGAGGTGGTGATGTTGTGTCCACAGATTGTCACAGGTTGAAATTTGTTGGCAAGCCAGCTCTTATCTATTATGCACTGCCACAGGTCAGATAGCCAAAAGTAGGCAATGGATAATAACCCTCATCGCTGAAGTGTATGGTTTATCTTTCATCTTGCATGAGAAGAGAATCAAAGTGGGCTGGGTAGTACTACGAGTCCTACCTATGCTGTGAAATTTAAAAAATGCATATCAATAATCAGTCATTAGATTTGTATCCACTATGGTTAAATAAAAACACACCCAAGAATGAACTTTTTTCTAAAGGTCCATAAATAAAAAATAATAGTCAGGGGGTGCCCTGTTAGCTCACCTGGTAGAGCATGTGCCACAGGGTTTGATTCTGACCTGTGGTCATTTGCTGCATGCTGCATGCATGTTAACACAGGCTCAAGTTGGATAAATGAAAAAAGACAGTGACAGCAGCTGGTTTTCAGTTGGTCATGACTGGATAGCACAAAATTAAATCTCTTGTTAAAATCAATTGAGAGAATTAATATCAGACTAACTGACTCAGTGGTTAATGATGACAACTTTTCAGTGAGCATATCAGGCTAGATGTGTGATTTAAGGTGTTTTGATTTGATTTCTGTTATGCAGATGTGCTACAGGGGAGGCATGGCATGAAGTGATGTTGGCGTGTATGTATGGGAAGAAGTGTGACCCAAAGTCTGACTACCTGCCTGGTGAAGAGTACACCTGTGGATCCAACTTTGCAATCATCTACTTCATGAGTTTCTATATGCTCTGTGCCTTTCTGGTAAAACAACACAAACATTCTCACACTGAAAGCACGTTTCAGCTAAAACAGTCTACCTTCCATTTCAGGTTTTCTTTGGCAGAAGGCAAAGGCTTTTAAAGTTATGAATTTATTAGTTATATATATATTGGAGATTTTCATCCCAACCATTGATCCAATTCATTTGCTTGCAGGCAAATTTGTTTCAAAAGTGGCAACACAGGGTGTCAACGTGGACAGTGGGCAGCAACACACAGGCCAAAACAACTGTTTCAAAAAAACAGCATGTTGGCTGTAGTATTGTTGTCAAGAAGACAGTATTTCAATTACCATGTTTCTTTAATCACCGATGACACAGCATGTAATTTTGCTTGGAAAAAATAGTCCAATAGTCCAATAATGGTAAAAAAAATTGGTACTGCAGCGCAAATTCAGAATATTGGAGAGTTGCCTCTGTCCCAGAAAACATCCTCCGACTCAGACGCAGTGAGAGTCAGGTAGGGTCGATAACTTTTACAATGTCTTTACTTTCCATGATGCACTTTGGATCAGGGTCTCCCTCTCAACACAATCTTACAACATCCATTAAAAACAGGTTACTATGGTGGAGTGTTGACATGGGCTGTGCATGGTATGGGTGGACACAACATGGTTATTATATGATTTAATACTATATCTTATACTGTTCCTTTAACATATATAGTAAATACTGTGTCTTGCTGGAAACATGAAACTATGAAATAAGAGATATGGAATTGTGTAGTAAACAAAGCATTTATATTTTATATAGTTCAAAATAGCTACCTTTTGCTTGGATGACAGCTTGCATCCTGTTGGATTTTCTCAATCAGCTTCATATAGTAGTCACATAGGACAAGTAATCCAACAGTCCTAAAAGAGTTTCCATATATGCTGAGATTCAAGATTCAAGAAGCTTTAATTATCCCGAGGGAAATTGCTGTGCAACAGTTGCGATACAAAGTGGTGAAGTAATACAAGAGAAAGATAAAATAGCTAGACTAACATAAAATACATAAGAAACTAACTAAATGCACAAAATGACAGTTGGTATATACAGTATACAACTATGCACTACACACTGTACGATTTGGCATATATTGGAATAAAGTAAGTACAAATAGTAAAATAAGTACAAACTAAATAAAGTGATAAAGTGAAATTATGAAAAGTGACATGCGATAAAGCGACATTCAGAATCAGGACACAGTGTCTCCACTGTCTCTCTCGCGACCAGAGGCAGATGAATTATACAGTTGGATGGGCACAGGAAGAAAGGGGGTGGGGGGTTGAGTCTGTTGCTGTGGGTGCTCCTGTGCGAGGTTATCACCTGGTGGAGAGGGTGGGCATTGTTGTCCACGATACTATGCAGTTTAAACAGCATCCTTCCCTCAGACACCTCCAACAAAGAGTCTAGTCGGACCCCCAGTATGGAGCCAGCCTTTCTGATGATCTTGTTGATCTTGTTGGGGTCTGCTGCCCTCAGCCCGCTACCCCAGCACACAACACCAAAGAAGATGGCACTAGCTACCACCGACTGGTAGAACATCCTCGGCATGATGTTACATACACTGAATGAGCCTCTTCAGGAAATAGAGTCTACTCTGGCCCTTCTTGTAAACAGCCTCAGTGTTCTTGGCCCAGACCAGTTTGTTATCCAGGTGTACTCCAAGGTATTTGTAATTCTGGACAACGTCCACAGTCACACCGTTGATGGAAATGGGTATGGGAGCAGATTTCCTCCTGCGGAAATCCACCATCAGTTCCTTTGGTGGGTCTTAGTGGTGTTGAGAAACAGATGGTTAGTCTCACACCAGACGCCGAAGGAGTCCACAACAGCCCTCTACTCCTCGTCCTTCCCTTCACTGACACAGCCAACAATTGCAGAGTTGTCCACAAATTTCTGCAGGTGACAGGACTTAGAGTGGAACTGAAAGTCTGAGGTGTACAGGGTGAACAGAAAGGGGAAAATAACGGTTCCCTGTGGGGACCCAGTGCTGCTGATCACAGTGTCCGACACACAGTCCTGCAGTCTGACATACTGTGGTCGATCGATCAAATAGTCTAATCCAGGAAACCAGGGGAGGGTCCACCTACATTGCCGCCACCTTACTCCCCAGCATGGCAGACCGGATGGTATTGAACACACACAGAAGTCAAAGAACATAATTCTCACGGTGCTTCCAGGTCTGTCCAGGTGGGCGTAGGCACGGTGAAGCAGGAAGATGATGGCATCCTCCGCTCCCAGTTTTGGCTGGTAGGCAAACTGGAGTGGGTCCAGCAAAGAGCTGACCAAGGGCCGAAGAAGTAACAGAACCAGCCTCTCCAGGGCCTTCATCACGTGGGACGTCAGCGCCACCAGTCTGTAATCATTGGAAGTGACGCACCTGGGCAGAGTCTGCACACCTCCTTCCTCATCTGCTGTGCTGTGAAAGTCTGTGTGCCATGTGTGTTGCCGGAGGAGGGGGGGGGGGTGATGGTGGGGGAGAGAGAACAGGTAAGGCGTAGTCCGGAAGGAACGAAGGGGGAGGGGGGACAGCAGGGCTGGAGGTTTGGAGGTGGATGGTTGTCTATTGAAAAACAGATTCAGCTCGTTGGCTCATTCAGTATCCCCTCCTGATGTCTGGCTGCCAGATTATTTGTAGCCAGTGATGCTCCTCATGCCGCTCCACACGTCCTTCAAGTTGTTCTGCTGGAGTTTGTGCTCCAGCTTTCTCCTGTAGTTGTCTTTGCCCTGTTGGATCCTCTCCTTAAGCTCCCTCTGAACCAGCCTCATCTGCTCCCTGTGCCCATTTCTGAAGGCCCTCCTCTTCTCATTTAGCAGAACCTTGATGTCTCTGGTAACCCTGGCTTGTAGTTGGGGATACAGCGTACAGTCACTGCAGAAACAACACTGTCCAACAGAAGTTGATGTACCCTGGTATACAGTCCCTGAGATCATCAAGGTCCTCTCCATGCAAATTACAGAGCAACTCCAAGTCTGTTAGCTCAAAGCAGCCCTGCAGAGCTTTGTCGGTCTCTTATGACCATCTCTTCACAGTCCTAGTGGTCAGAGGAAGCCGCTGGACTTGGGGCTTCCTTAACACTGGTGTACAGCAGGTCCAGTGTCTTGTTTTCCCTGGTGGGACAGTCCACAAACTGCTTGAAGCTGGGCAGTGTTGCAGGCGGGCTGACTTGATTGAAGTCCCCAGATATCGCAATGAATGTGTCTGGGTGCTGTGTCTGAAGGAATGTAAACAACGTCAGGAAAAACTGTCCCAAGAATGAGCCACACGGACAAAAAACATGTAAGAAAGTTCACAAACAAAACTTATTGAATAAAACAAACGCTGTTCCCTTAAGTCTCTTAGGACCTGGCAGCTAATTCAGAATGCTGCTGCACGTGTTCTGACAGGAACCAAGATCAGAGATCATATTTCTCTCTTTTTGGCTTCTTTGTATTGGCTACCTGTTAAATCTAGAATAGAATTTAAAATTCTTCTCCTTACATACAAAGCTCTTCATGGCCAGGCACCATCATATCTAAAAGAACTCATAGTACCTTACTACCCCTCTAGATCACTGCGCTCTCAGGATGCTGGGTTCCTTGTGGTTCCTATAGTTTCCAAAAGTAGATTGGGAGCCAGAGCTTTCAGCTATCAAGCTCCTCTTCTGTGGAACAAATTGGGTTCTGGAGGCAGATATGGTCAACACTTTTAAGAGTAGACTTAAGGCTTTCCTTTTTGATAGAGCTTATAGTTAGGGCTAAGGTCATCCCTTAGTTATGTTGCTATAGGACTAGATTGCCGGGGGACTTCAAACGGTAAATGGACTGTACTTATATATCTCCTTTCTAGTTTTCTGACCACTCAAAGCATTTTTACACCAGCTCCTAAAACTGATGAGCAGTTGACACCTTGCATGGCAGCTAGTGCCATCAGTGTATGAATGGGTGAATGAGCTATGTAGTGTAAAAATGCTTTGAGTGGTTGGAAGACTAGAAAGGTGCTATACATCCCATTTACCATATGACTAAAGGTAGTGATAACAATAATGATAATACTAGTATTTGTAGTGGATATAAGGACCACAGATGAGGCTCAACCAATCGTTGATCTAGGTGTAGCCACGATCCATGACACATGAGACATCTGAGAAAACAGAAACGCTCTATGGAGGAAGCTAGTAGAAGTTAGTAGCATGCAGTCGAGTCTAGGCCTATAGAAGCTATACAGATGTAGCAACTCCTAAGTTCCCATGTTTCTCAGGGTCAGCCTTTCGGGGGACTCCTTAGTGTTTCATTTATTTGGTTTCGAACCTTTTTGGGATGTGAGGGTGATAAGTGGTGAGAGTCTCAGTGGGGGTTGAGAGGGAAGTGGTGAACTGGTGAGGAGGGAGGAGTGGGCTGGTGGGGGTAAGGTGTTGACACTGGGAGACCAAAAAGCCCATTAAGTGTAAACAAAAGGTTGAGCAATGAGAATGCTAATGAGGTGTTTGTACAGGCTTACCTGGCCTAAAGCATGCACTGAATACCTGCACAACTGCAAAAATCTTCCAAAAGGCTGTTAATCACCTGTAATTCTTCCTCTTTAAATGGAAATTTTAAAAAAGGTTCTTGCTGCATGGAGTTTCATTTAATTTATTTATGCAGGATTAGGCCTATGGGATGAACAAAAATGAAAATACAGTAAATGAGTCATCCTCCTGTTCATGAACACACTCAAATCATAAGGCTACTGTATAGTATACGGTAACAACTGTAAAAAAAAAAAAAAAAAGAGAGAGAGAGAAAAAAGCGCCATCTTCTGGTCATACCCTGTAATTAAATGAATAGGTGGAGTTACAGTAAAAAATAGATATGCCCAGGAGAAGGAGCCACATCTTAAGCCTTCTCTTATTTTCAGCTTCTGAAGGAGGGCATGCCAGCCTCAGCTCAAACCATTTGGTGCCACAATAATACTCATGCAAATATAGAGTAAACACATATTGGTTCTATCCATCATAGATCATCAACCTATTTGTGGCTGTCATCATGGATAACTTTGACTACTTGACACGTGATTGGTCCATACTTGGCCCCCAGCACTTGGATGAGTTCAAGAAAATCTGGGCAGAATATGATCCTGAGGCCACGTAAGTGTTTGTGTTTGTGTATTTATAACCCCAATTCCAAAAAAGTTGGGATGCTGTATAAAATGTAAATAAAAACAGAATGCAATTATTTGCAAATCTCACAAACCCACATTTTATTCCCAACAGAACATAAACAAAATATCATGTGTTGAAACTGAGACAGGAAAATATTAGCTCATTTTGAAATTGATGGCAGCAACACATTTCAAGTTGGGACAGAGCGCTGCTCACCATTGTGTAGCATCCCCTCGTCTTTTAACAATTGTCTGTACATGTCTGCGAAGTGAGAAGATCACTTGCTGGAGTTTTGGGAGAAGAATGTTGTCCCTTTCTTGTCTAGTGCAGGATTCTAACTGCTCAACAGTCCTGGGCCTTTGTTGCTTTGATTTTTCGTTTTCTCTGGTGAAAGGTCTGGACTGCAGGCAGGTCAGTTCAGCACCCATACTCTTCTCCTGCAAAGCCACAATGCTGTGAAGGATGTAGTATGTGGTTTAGCTTTGTCTTGCTGAAACATAAAAGGCTTTCCCTGAAAGAAATGTCTGGATGCGAGCATATGTTGCTCCCAGTGACGTGCGGTGAGGTTCATGGCTGGTGAGGCACTGACGTCATCAGCCCTACAGAGTAGCTTTTTCACCATTTGATTGGCAACAGTTAACGTGTTTTGTTTAAAATTTCATTTCAACATTGTTTTCCATATACAAACTGTAGCATAGAAAAAAACGTTATTATCGTCTTACCTTTACTTATAAATGTAGTAGCACACCTAACACCGACGTTGGTCTCCCTTTAATAATTATCTCCTGCTTCGATTGAAAGTCCAATTTGGAAAATTTCCTGAATTTAGATATGTAACCCTCCATTTTGAAAATGAGGCTAAACAATATGAAAGAATAACTGGATGGCTGCACTTGCTAACTATTTACTGTAGTTTGCTACCACTAATTCTATTATTCTTTAGCCGAGGCGTCGTAATCTCTAGGATCACCAGCACCTAGCATGAGGCAGGAGAACTGCGTGCCTCACCTAGTGCCTCTTCGCAGGCGTTTTATGATCGCTCAGCACACGTTACAGTTGTTGATTAAAAAAAACACTGTACATCAGGGGTGCTCAATACGTCGATCGCGATCTACCAGTCGATCGCAAAGGTAGTATTGGTAGATCGCATGACATTAAAAAAAATATACGTCAGCCGCTGTTTGCCGTGCCGTAGGCTCGCTGATCTGGGGTCCGACGTGATGACGTAGCGAGTGGCGTTCCATTTCTTAGGGAAGGATTTCCCTAAAAAACGTCTTGTGTGTTTTTTTAATGGATGATAGGCTGACGGTCAGCCTATCATCCATCCTGTCACTTGATTGATATACAGGGCAGCCAGTCGGACGACAACTGAATTTTTCTGACATTTAGGTCACCGCTCATGCGCAAACAACGGCGCTAAGTGCAGTAAAGCTAACAAGCTAGTCAGCGAGTTACCTCCAATTTTAAGCCCTCGCTTTTTCCTTTTAAACTAAAGAAAACGTAATGTCATCACAAATGAGTGGGGGAGCTGGACCAAGTAAGAAGACAAAAACGTGTCACTTTCAAACGGAATGGGAGGAGGACTTTTTTTTCACGATGTCATTTTCAAAGTGTGTTTGCCTCATCTGCCAGTCTACCGTCGCAATACCAAAGAAGGGAAATGTGGAGCGGCATTTTTGGACTGCTCATGAAAAAAAATGTTCATAGTTAATTATTTTGTGTTGTGTAATATTGGCTGCCGTTATGCAAGGTACATCAACATACATTGTACAAATAAAGAATCCTCAATATATTTGAAAATAAATATATGTTTTTTCATTTTTGTAGTGGGTATGTAGATCATTTTGACTTGGTCATTTTATAAGTAGCTCGCATGCTGAAAAAGTATGAGCACCCCTGCTGTACATCATATACATCAGCTAAACTATGTAAATTCAGCTCATATAGTACAAGTGGTTGAACATTTTAATACCGACATACAGAGAGACAGCAATACTGTCTTATTGCATAGTCATTGCGCAATCCATGGTGGGGCCCAGCGGGCTGCTGCCTCACCGCACGTCTCTTCTTAGTATCTGAACGGTAAATGTGGAAATTCAGCGATTAAAAAAAAAAAAAAACATCCAAAATTGGTGAATTTAAATGGAAAATAACTATAAAGCACACATTACTGAATACGGCCTCACCTGCCTCCCCTGACTGCACGTCACTGGTTGCTCCAAAGCCTCTGTGTACTTTTCAGCGTTGATGGTACCTCTCCAGATGTGTAAGCTGCCCATGCCATATGCACTAATGCAACCCCTCGGAGAGAGCCCAGTAGTCTCCTCTGCGCCCAGCCTTCCAAATGTGTACCACACGTTTATGCCTTTATGTTCGATGCAAAATGAAATTCAGTACAAGACTAAGCAGTTGTGTTTTGTGTTATTTTGTTCAATTTTAACGACACAGAACAGCTCGGAGAAGAAACTGCTGATGAGCTAACGACCGGAGAGTTCACTCAGCAGTACGTGAGTACGCATGCGGGTCTACATCCGAAACACAGCGGTTGCTATGGTGATCGGTGCATGACCGGGACCATGCAACACCAGAAGTCGCATTAATATTACGAAGTATTTTATTTACTATTGGTTAGCTTCAGTATAACAACGTTATTAAAAATAATAAATTCAGAGACTTATTATATCTCTACTAAAATTGTTGGTCTTACTTAAAAATGCACACGCATTTATTTGTACTCAGTGTTAACAAATATTATATGGCTATCACGGAAATACATTTTAAAATATGTGGCTTTCATGGCTCTCTCAGCCAAAAAGGTTCCTGACCCCTGTCCTGTTGGGAATAAAATATGGGTTTCTGAGATTTCCAAATCATTGCATTCTGTTTTTATATACATTTTGCACAGCGTCCCAACTTTTTTGGAATTGGGGCTGTAGCTCTAACAGGAATGTTTGTGAAATTCACTGTTTTTGTTTGAGACCTGTGGTGGAATCATTACAGTGGTTCATACAGGATTGTGGATGGGACCTGCTTCTTGGTTTTGGTGTGTCTTTCTGTGTGGTATGCCACAAAAAATACAGTATGGCAGTAACTGTAATAATAAAAGTAAAAGGTGCTAGCTCGCCATCAGACAGGATGAGGCACCGCACAGTGTGGCGTCAAATGTCCTGCTTCCATCAAATTCATTTTCCAAAAACATGTCAACGTGACATTTTTTTATTGACATTTTACATAGCATGTAAACTTTTTTGGAAGCAGGACTGTAAAACATATGTTTTGTTTACACAATCCCAAATGTCTTATTCGATAGTGCTGAATTTGGTGGCCCAGTGCTGATGATAAACTCATCCTTATAATCCAGGGTGTTTTTTATGTTTTATGTCTTAGCTCTAATGACTAGATCAGATTAATATGTTCTTGAAGGTAGCTTTGGTCTAGGTTTGTAGTTTGATTATATGCCGGGGCAGATGTGGCTTGGAGGTAGAGCCGGTTCGATCCCCGGCTCCTCCAGTCTGCATGTTGAAGTGTCCTTGGGTAAGATACTGACCTCCAAATTGCTCCCAAAGGCTGTGCCAACGGTGTGTGAATGTGTATGAATAGTTAGCTCCTATCAGCGTATGAATGTGTGTGAACGGGTGAATGAGATATGTAGTGTAAGTGGTCGGAAAGGCGCTAGACAATGCAACCTACAGATTCTTTCAATTCTATGCTTATGAGTATAGTCCATACCATTATTTTCTTAACTTGAGAAAGATTCTTTGTCTGTGACTGTGTGTATGACATAATTTTCATTTGAATTCTTTCTTACAGGGGACGTATTAAGCATCTTGATGTAGTGACACTCCTACGAAGAATACCTCCTCCTTTGGGCTTTGGAAAGTTTTGTCCTCATCGTATAGCCTGCAAAGTAAGAAAAATGTTCAGCTTAATGTCTAGTGTCACAGTAATGCAGTAATGTTTTTGAATTCAACCTCAATGTCTCCATTGCCCAAAAAGAGGCAAAACAATCACAAAATATTTGATTTGATTTAATTTGCATTTCTCTGGACATTTTGATAATTGCACAGTCGTTGGCTACAAATCTGGTCAAGGTTATGGATGTGTTGTGTTTTGTTTCTACAGAGGTTGGTCTCCATGAACATGCCTCTCAACAGTGATGGAACAGTCACCTTCAACGCCACACTGTTTGCTCTGGTTAGAACTGCATTGAAAATCAAGACAGAAGGTGTGTGTTATCAACAATGTATGTTTTACATAGTCTTGTTTGTCATTTCTGATCTTTGATGCATCCAGCTACCGTGGGGTTTGAAATGTTTTTGTGGTTGTTTACACCGACTTACTGAATGCAATGATCATAGTATTGGTGTTTTGTGAATATTCCACCTACTTCACAGACCATTAATAATATTTATTTAATTAATTAATTATTGATAATTAATTACATAGATAGATAGATAGATAGATAGATAGATCGATAGATAGATAGATAGATAGTCTATTGTGCCTCCTGCCATCACTGAGAGCTGTTGTACTGTCTGATGGCCAGGGGGACAAAAGAATTATTGAGTCTGTTGAAGGAACAGGATTGAGACAGCAGTCTGCGACTGAACACACTCCTCTGCCTGATGCAGGTGTTGTGGGCGTGGGTGGTGGGCGTTGTCCTGGGTCCTTCTCTCTGTCACAGTCACAAGAGAATCCAACTCTGTGCCCACCACTGAGCCACCCTCATCACCATCATCTGTCCAGTTGGGCAGCATCCCTCCTTTTGCTTCCTCCCCAGCAAACCACTGCATAAAAGAGGACACTGGCCACCACCGACTCTATCCTTTCCTGTGGACAGAGTCCATGTTTGCTGTCCAGTCCAACCTGTTGTCCAGCTGCAGCCCCAGATATTTTATAAGTCCTGACCACCTCCACATCGCCCACCTCGTTGGACACAGGTGGGAGATGTGGCTTCTTCCTTTTGCAATCCACCACCATTTTCTTGGTCTTGGAGGTGTTCAGCTGCTGGTGGTTGGACCTGCACCACCCCACAAAGTCCTCAACCAGGCTCCCTCTACTCCCCCTCCCATCCATCCTTGATACAGCCAAATATCGCAGTGTCATCTGAGTATTTCTGCATGTGGCAGAGCCCAGAGTTGTATTGTAAGTCAGATGTGTACAAGGTGAAGAGGACGGAAAAGAGCACAGTCCCTTGTGGTGCTCTGGACACAAATCAAATCAAACTTTTTCGTGTCATTATATTTTGTGGCTTAAATTGCAAGTCGGACTCAGCTTTAGAAGCTGGTACATGAAATAAACAAGGTGAGAACACACACACAAGTAGATGATCAGAGTTCAGTCCGTGAATCCACCTGGATAGTCTCTGCTTCAGAGACATTTCAGGCTGTCTATGGAGGTTTGGCCGATCTGAGTGTCTGATTGGCTGCTGGAGCGTGACGTGGGACAAAAGTTGAATCTGGCTCAACTTCTCTCCCGGACGCCGCCAATGTTTTTTGCAGCAACGCCTGCATTGCGGGCTGCCAGTGCGGAAACATACGACCCCTACTGAAATTAATTGAAAAACACAGCCGGCATCCGGTTTGCCTGTCTCTGTCTGAACACCCATAAATCAAAGAACGTGATTCTCACAGCACCGCTGTCCTTGTCCAGATGAGAGTAAGCCGTGTGTAACAGATAGAGGATGGCATCCTCCACGCCCACCTTCTCCTGGTATCTAGACTGCAGTGGATCCTGTGCGTGGTGGACCTGGGGTCTGAGGAGATGAAGCAGCAGCCGTTCAAAAGTCTTCATCATGTGGGATATTAGTGCTACTGGTCTGAAGTCACTTGGCTCCCTGGGGTGTTTTGTCTTAGGAACAGGGATGAGACATGGAGTCTTCAGAGCACAGGGACCCTCCCCAGCTGCAGGCTCAGGTTGAATACATGCTGAAAGTGGCTCCCCCACTTCCCCCACTGGGAACCTGGGCCTGAGACCTACTGCCAGTAACTCAATGTCTCTGTTGCACTCGGTCTCCTTCATTATAACATGCCCCGGGTTGCACCATCTAATTTTAATAAACAGTGCGAGTCCTCCACCTTTACGTTTGCCGCTGCTTCTGCAGTCCCTGTCCGCTCTCACTGTTGTGAATCCAGGTACATCCACATTAGCATCCGGTGTGTTCTGGGTGAGCCAAGTTTCAGAGAGATACAGTAAACTGCTCTCCCTGAATGTCCTGTCAGTCCTCACAAGGGCAGCCAGCTCGTCCGTCTTGTTGGTGAGACAGGGCTTGTACTTCCACCGCGATGCTAACCTAGCCTTCACCTTCGCCTCGGCTCTGTGGCCGCATTGCCTCCTCTTCAGCTCCTCAGGTATGGGGTGAACAATTACAGGTTGTCCCACTGTTTGGAGTGAAAGCAGCTTCTCCCTTGAATAAACAAGTTGTCCATGAAGTTGAAAAAAAGCTACCAGATAGGTGTCCTGCTGGCACCTGTGCCAGGAAGAGGTGCTAACAATATTGGAATGTTCTTACATCTATACTTAAATGTCAAAGGAGCTAGCACAACCTGAAGACCATGTAATACAGTTATATAAGGAAACCAGAGCTCTTAAAGACTTAACAGACAATAAAAGCATCATTATTAAACGAGCTGATAAAGGTAATGTTATGATTATTATGCAGAGAACAATATTTATATGAAGGAAACAAACCATTAAGAGATAAAAAAAAATATTATTCTATATTACATAAACCCATCTACCCTGAAACAAAACTATTAGAAAAAAATATTATTGATTCATTATTAAGTAAAAAATATAATATATAAATAAAAAACAACACACTTACCTATCAAGAAATTTTTGAAGATTATTTGATCTCAAATCAAATTTTATTTGTATATAGAGCATCCCTCATGAGATTCCACCTGGAAGACCAATCGTCTCCGATTGTGATAGCAAAACATATTATTCAGCTCAATTTATTGATTATTATATCTAATAAGCATCCTAGCTATATAAAGGATACTTACCACCGACCATCAAACAACTCCAGATCCCTTCAGAGTCAATCTTGTTTACAATGTATATTGATAGCTACATCATATAGCATGCATCATTATCATGTTTTCTCAAAAAGAGCCACAGAGGAGGGATCCCTCTCCCAGGACGGACAGACGTGCAATAGATGTCACGTGTACAGAATAAATCAGAGACATATTGTACAATTACAATGAATGACAAAATGATTACCGTATTTTCCGGATTATAAACCGCTACTTTTTTCCCACGCTTTGAACCAACCAAAAACGAGACAGGCAGCGGAAGTCAGCGCAAAGAAGAACGCACCAGTTTTTTATTCTTAGCAAATGCAACCCAACACACACAACAGCAAAATAGTATTTTCACACCCTCACCCCTTCATCATGGAAAACACATGAAGAAATTCCTATGATCAGTCCCTCCAGTTTTTCGCGATTTTGCGATCGCATGGATTACTGTGTAATCAGCAATATGCCACATATTTTCGCGAGGCCGCATATTTCCTACTATGTCACATAATTATTGCAAAATAACCAAACATGCCGCCCCTTCCCCACGACACAAATGTGTTTTCCACCATAGATCAAATAAATGGCTCTGCCATAGATGTGTCTTCTACACCACCTGGTGGCACGCGCAACCATTTTTCACACACCACGCAGTCCGTCCAGGGGATTCAACTCGGCAGGTCAGGGATGGCAGCACAGTGCGGGAGGATCCCCTCGCGGGACCTCTCCCCGTCGACACACCCGCTGAGAAGCCAACTCTGGTCATTGGCAGCTCCATTTTACGAAACGTGAAGTTAGCGACACCGGGGGTCATAGTCAAATGCATCCCGGGGGCCAGAGCGGGCGACATCGAGTCAAATTTGAAACTACTGGCTAAAGCTAAACGTAGATACAGTAAGATTGTTATCCACGTCGGCGGTAATAACACCCGGTTACGCCAATCGGAGGTCACTAAAATTAATGTTTCTTCAGTGTGCGCATACGCCAAAACGATGTCGGACTCCGTAGTTTTCTCTGGACCCCTGCCCAATGTGACCAGTGATGACATGTATAGCCGCATGTCGTCATTTCACCGCTGGCTGTCGAGGTGGTGTCCAGCAAACGATGTGGGCTTCATAGATAATTGGACACCTTTCTGGGGAAAACCTGGTCTGATTAGGAGAGACGGCATCCATCCCACTTTGGATGGAGCAGCTCTCATATCTAGAAATATGGCCAAGTTAGTCGACCCAAACCGTGACAACCCAGAGTTGAGACCAGGAAGCAGAGCTGCAGTCTTACACGCTTCTCTGCGCCTCCATTAGAGCAGCTGCCCACCCAATCCTTTCGTATAGAGACTGTGTCTGTCCCCCGTCCACCTACATTATTTAAAGATAAAACAAACAGAAGAGGAGTTCATCATGAAAACTTAATAAAAATTAAATCAACATCTCCAACAGTCTAAAATAAGAGAATTAAATGTGGACTCTTGAATATCAGGTCCTTGTCCTCTAAAGCTGTTTTAGTCAATGAATTAATATCTGATTATGATATTGATTTATTTTGTCTTACTGAAACCTGGTTGCAGGAGGATGAATATGTTAGCTTAAATGAATCCACTCCTCCCAGTCATTGTAATACTCATATTCCTCGTAGTACCGGTCGAGGTGGTGGAGTTGGAGCCATATTTGACTCAAGTCTGTTAATAAATCCTAAACCTAAACTAAATTATAATTCATTTGAAAGTCTTGTCCTTAGCCTCACTCACCCAACTTGGAAAACATTACAGCCAATTCTATTTGTTACAGTATATCGAGCTCCTGGCCCTTACTCTGAATTTTTATCCGAATTTGCAGAATTTGCATCAGGCTTGATCCTCAAAACAGATAAAGTAATTATTGTAGGTGATTTTAATATTCATGTGGACAACCACAATGATAGTCTTAGTACTGCGTTTATCTCTTTATTAGATTCAATTGGCTTCTGTCAGAGTGTAAATAAACCGACTCATTGTCTGAACCACACTTTTGATGTTCTCTCATATGGCATCGAAATTGATCATCTAATAGTCTTTCCACAGAATCCTCTTCTATCTGACCATTTTTTAATAACCTTCGAGTTCATATTACTGGACTATAAGCCTTTTTGCAGAAACTCCTACAGTACAGCCATCCTTGCAGACTCTTTCACCTTGTGTGGTGACAGAGCTCGGGCCCATGGCCTTTTCTCTTTCTTGATTTTTTTTTTTTTTTTTGCAACCTCCAAGTCAATCCATTCTTTATGGTAAACAAAACAACAACAAAAAACAACAGTTTGTTGTGTGTCCTCTTATATTGCACATAATTCTGTGTATATAGTATGGCCATAATTATCACTCTTGTAGTCTCAGTATAACAACATGGATGGAGTCTTTATATATTTATTTCAGATATATATTTTTTTATTTTCTAGTACATTATACTACAGGGCAGAGAGACAGCAAACTAATATTTTCATTGCATTGATAACTTATGCATCTTTGCATATGACAATAAAGCCTCTGAACTGTTGTATCCTGAACTCCTATCTAAAGCTAACAGATTATTTGTCTGTCTGTGATCCAAACATCTGTTTTAGCTAATTGAACATTCAAATAAAGAATAGAAAAGATAAGAAAATGAAAATGACTTGGATAAACTGTATTACATCCACATTAAATTTTCCAACAATTTAATTGTAATGAACTTACCCAAAATGTAACTGGCGCTCAAGATGTCAATCCGGACGAAGTTATGACGCTCCAGCGACTTGACAGTGATTTCGGAGGGGGTGGGTTCCTGTGCCATTCTCAGTGATGGGAATAACATCACTATAAGTTACAGCGTTAGTAACGGTGTTACTTTTTTCAGTAACAAGTAATCTATTTGATTACTCTTCCCATCATTATAACGCCATTATCATTACTTCCTAAAAATGCGGTGCGTTACTATGATTGAAGGCAGCTGTTTTTCATCAGACCAAAGCCAAGCGGCAAGCATTTTTCTTGTTCCTCCTTGCTGAGGGCGGGGGCACAAGACAGTCACATAAATGATGACAATTGGCTGAGGTTGAGTAAAATTCCATGGTAAGCCAATCAGAGGTGGAGTTGGGCAGGTGTTGCTTACACAAATTCTCAGACATACAAAGACGACACAGGACATTCAAGTGAGTCAAGAAAACAGGAATGACAAGTCTGAATAATCTAAAAGTAGCCTTCTTTAAATGGTAGCCATTACTTTTCCTTCCAAGAAATTAATTAATTAATTAATTAATTAAGGGAACGAGTGTAATGCACATTATGCCCTGGAGACAAGAGCCTCTCCACGTCGGTGTCAAGCATAAACACTATATAAACATGGTAATTATATCTGCAATAATCCATGACATTTTATTGGATGCTAGTCTCACTTTCCCACAGCAACGTTAAAATAGTTTAGATTTGTGTACTGTGGATTTCTGTTATGTATTGTATTAAGTATCCATTTCATTATAATATTCAGATTTATCATAAATAATTGATCACGCACATGTATTTTACATTCTGTCAAAGAGAGATGGAGGTCGGGCAACTAGTTACTGTAACTAGTTACTTTTTTAGAGTAACCTGCCCAACACTGGCCATTCTTGGTAGCTATAGGGCATTTGATTGGTCAAATCTTGGTAGAATTCTTGATAACGATGGACACTTTGATTGGTTCTCACAGTCTCACCTTTTTATATTATGAACTGTAGACAATGTATTTAGCGACTTTTCAGACCCCTCTAGACTTTTTTTTAAAAAAGCGTTTTGCAACAAATCTAGCAACTTTTTCTGCGAAGCTACTGCTGGATGATCCCAGAAGAATGTTAATTCTGTAGTTCTAAACATATGCGTTATTCCTCTCTCTTTCAGCGTCTACAAATACATGCACATGGCTGATTATGCAAATTAGGCAATGAGTCATTTAGTGACTTTTTGGACAGCCAATAGCTACTTTCCTTACTGAGGAGTTGGCAACACTGTTTGTTGCATGATTTTCTAGCTCAGTCTTTCACAGCGTACTGAGCCCCTCCCTATCATTACTTCACAAAGACTCAGCCTCGAAATGCTCTTTTTATACCAATCATGTTACTAACCTGTTACCAGTTGACCTCGTTCATTATGAGATGTTCCACCAGATGATTTATTTTAGCATTGCACAGCGTTTCCAGTCTTTTGTTGTCACTGTCCAATTTTTTTTCAAACGTTGCTGGCAACAAATCAAACTTCAGATTTCTCAGTTTCAACATTGAAGTTATTTTGTGCAATAAACTATGGTGTTTCAATGTTATGCATGTCATCACATTTTACACATTCCAATGTTTTGGGGTTGTAGTAGCTTTCCTAGATTTAGCGTTGTTACTCTCCAATTCTGTTTGAGGGAATTTATCATTACTCTCATTTTTCTCATTATTATGCATGTTTCCTGTTAGGTAATTTTGAACAAGCCAATGAGGAGCTGAGGGGAATCATCAAGAAGATCTGGAAACGCACCAGTATGAAACTACTGGATCAAGTCATCCCACCTATAGGAGGTCAGGTTTCATGGGATTTACTAATTTTGTCTGCTGGTCAACAATTAGATCTGATTTGATCACTTTACAAGTGAAACATTTCATAAGATTTTATCTGGGTGTAAAAGTCTGCTGGGAAGAATTCCTTGCAGACTCTTTTCAACATTTCTGCTAAAAGTGCAGAATGACACAATCTGACAATCTTTCTGTATCTCTGGTAGCTGTCACTCTAAGTCTACCCTTGGATGAATTTGTGGTGTTTTCACCCCAGTCCACATAAAAATATAATTTCCTGAAGAAGTTCTCTCTGTTTGTTGAGCCATGGTTGTCATGTTTAACTTTGATTGGTTCAGACAAGCAATGATAATTGCTGAAAGTATCTTTTTCACCACACCCTATGATCTATAAATTACTTCCCCCATTCCCTTTACAAGTCAATTTTATTTATATAAAGCCCAGTATAACGTTTAGCCCAATTTAACAAATTTGCCTCAAGTGACTTTGCAGAAAGAATTAAACGAGAAGCCTGATCTACTGAAGGATGAAGAACCAGATGCAATACATCTGCAATGATCCACTGACAGCAATGGGGAGATAGAGAGGTTCCAGGATGGTTACCTATCCATGGTTTTAATCATGTTCATCCCCTTTTATGGCTACAACTTCTGGGAAAACACAGATACATCAGAGGGTGAGGAAGGAAGACCACAAACGTGATTAAGCTTAACGTGAATAAAACTCAAATCATGGATTAAAGTTGTCCATTGCTATGACTGATTTCCATCAATTGGAAGGTTGACCAGTCTGATCATGCCATTGGCAGCTACAGTGTGGCATCTGGCTGTATTGTTTGGACACGGTTGAACTTTTAAAAATGTTATTTTCCATATTTTAAACTGAGAAATAGAGACACAACACGACTTCTTGGGAGATTGGGGAAGATTTTTTTCATGCTTTGTGCTTTAATACATTACTTCGTCTGTCAATGTGATTTTTCAACATGATGAGTCATGTAAGATAGAATTTCATCAGCAGTGGTGGTTGTTTGACAACAACTTCCATAATCTGACACCACTTCATCATTGATGACTACTTTTCTTACATCTTTTCTTTTTGTTTTGATATGACAGTCCCTAGTAGCAGAAATTATATACTGCTTGTTTAAGTTTAGACTGAAGTCAGGATTTCTGACTCAGCAAAGAACAGAAGAAACCTACTTGTGCTGGCCTAAGCTGTGTTGTGTTGCTATTCTCAGCATTTAACTAATTGCAAACTTGTACCTCATACACCATCCCTATCACTGAAAACCAGTTCATTCACTCACTTTCTTAAGGTTACACACACATCTCTATTAGAACCCAATCCCTTGAGTTCCCTTTGTTTTAAATAAAAAAGGCGCTGAGATGATGATAGTGCAGTTGGTGAGGAAGTGGTAAGACTGTCTGGTGGTGGCTGTTGGCATCCGACACTTGTACAGATCCTGTATACATTACAGATCACTGTGTTGCTGATGGAAGTCTGATATCAGAGAGGTGAAAGTTATTAAACTCATCCTAAACAACAAGGAACCCTAAACTCACAAGCCAACTCTGAAGTAGCAGTGTGAACATGGTCAAGGGTTTGGTCCAATTCTTTGAATTATTCAAACAGGCAATACAAGATGTTCACCTCGACCAACCTGGAAAAATGCAGTTGTTAAAACAGCTGCATCAAGTGGCCATTTGAGGAACTGCAGGTTTTGGCTCCACTTGTCACTTGCCATGGAGGTTGTGGATTGGCACCTCCAAGGCAATTTGTGTCTACTTCTTTCTTTATATTAAGTTTCAAAGGTATTGTGCTTCATGTAAAATTCACTTTGCTGTTTGTTACACTTTGTGTAATAAGCCAGATGATCATGTTTTATAAAATGGCCATCTGTGTTTTAACAGATGATGAGGTGACTGTGGGCAAGTTCTATGCCACCTTCCTAATCCAGGATTATTTCAGGAAATTGAAGAAGAGACAGGAAGAGTACTATGGCTATCGGCCCACCAAGAAAAGTGCTACCCATGAGATACAGGTAAGCAGTTAATGTAATTCAGTAAATGAGTGATTATTCTTCAGATCTCACATAAATTCATTCATTGACTGAATTTCAAAACAGCAAGAAATGGTAATCATCCCAGTATGTTTCATTTCCTTTTCAGTGTTTATGATAAAACTGTATAAATTTCAAGTGTAAAAAAAAGCCTTCACCAAAGTAGTAACCCTTCTGAAAAATGTTATTGCAAAGGCCTAAAGCTTGCAATAACCCACATTTAAGTCAATCAGTCTAATTCTATAGAAATAGTTTGTGAAGATACAGTGCCACTAAGTAGTTAAAAGACTGCAAAAGGGCAAAATCTGATATAACATTCTTCCCCAGGCTTTTTTGTAACTGTTGACATAATACATACACTGTACCCCCTTCTCCAATTTCGCCTTTATGTATCGGTGAAATAGGGGCTGAACTGTTGAAATGCTACATAGGCCACTCTCAAGCCATTTTTTCACACACATACTGAAGACCTAGAGATGCCTTAATGTGCTTTAATCTTTTCTTTTTATTGGCCAGTCTAAAATATGGCTTTTCCTTTGCCAATCTGCCTAGAAGGCCAGCATCCCTGTTCAGTACATCACTGTTGATGTTGACACTGGTGTTTTGCAGGTACTATTTAATGAAGCTACCAGTTAAGGACCTGTGAGGCATCTGTTTCTCAGACTAGATACTGTAATGTATTTGTCCTCTTGTTCAGTTGTGCATCACAGTCTCCTACTCTTCTTTCTGTCCTGGTTAGAGCCAGTTTGTGCTGCTCTGTGACGTGAACAGTACACACCATTGTACGAGATCTTCAGTTTCTTGGCAATTTCTCGCATGGAATAGTCTTCATTTCTCAGAACAAGAACAGACTGACAAATCAGGCGCAACAAGAACAGGACTACTAGCCAACAGTGCTTTCAGGCTCTCAAAGGCAAACTGACCCACATCAGTCCAAACAAATGGAACCTTAGGGCTAAGCAAGCGAGTCAAGGAAACGTTTCAAGTCACAAAGTTTCGAGTCTCGAACCAGGCACACCAAAGTTCACAATGGCCACTTTGGCCTCAATAGGACAAACCTTTCCACAACCAACCATTTTTCCCAAATACGTTATTGTGGCCTGTCCAAATTCACACTTTGCCAAATTCAAGGTCAAATTAGGAACAGCAAGCCTGAGGAACACCTCTTCCAGCTGAGCTACATGTACTGCATCAAATGCAGACAACTCAGCATGAGAGGGACGCGACAAAGCAGCATGCTTAAGTTCCAGTTCTTTAAGGAAGCGTTCATGTTCTAAGTGCATTGGCTTCTGTTTTAGTAACCGCTCCTCTTGCTTATCTTGTAGTTGCAACCCTTGTAAGGCCAACTCTTTAAGCCACAACTCAAGAGCAACATCTGTTTGAGGTTTTGAGACCATTTCTTGAGAAACTGACAGAGGCACTCTGATAGAGGCTCTAACACACCTTTCTCAATCAACATAGCCTTAAGGGCCTCTTTAACACTTTCTTTCAGACGCCTTTTACTACTAGCAATCTCAAACTCATAGTAGCTGGCGAGTTTTAGGAGTTTATCTTTAGTAAACTGTTCAAGCAGAAATTAGCCTTGGACATAACATCATCAGCAGCATTACTGTAGCATCCTGACACTTCTGAATGAACCGTATAGTTAATACTCGTACCTGTAACGTTACGTCACCAAAGTACTGCAGCAGTCTGCCCTTTTAAAATTGCATTTCACTCAGGAGTTTGGTATCTCCCCCCTCAATAGGAGGTCTTGTAAGTGTACATTTACACTTTTTTTACATTTTACATTTATTACATTTGGAGCAGGTAAAAACCTCTTCAGGTACTATGACAAACATGTCACACAAATCACATTTAATTTATTTTCGAGTGCTCTCTGGGCCAACCTGAGAGCTGTGTGACATCATAGTCAAGAGTGAGAGTGACAAAAGTTTTAAAACTAACTGGATAAAATTGATAAAAACAGCTAACATGAGTGTAGAGCAGCTGAAAGGATACACCATGATCCTGCTTCTGCTTACCCAGTCTGAGCTGTGGCTGATTAGGCGGATGTCAAGAATGCGCAAACTTTTGTTATCAAAGCATCTGAATCTGACATATTTTGCTTTGTTTACACATTTTTAAACACATCATTTTATGTGTTATGTTATAATGTTGATGTCTTCAGTGTTAATATACAATGAAGAAAGTAATAATAAACAATAATAAAAGAAGGTGTGTCCAAACTGTATGTACTGTACTGTATGGATATGTCCTCTTTTCTTCCCCTCCATCTAGTATACTACTTAGATGACACATAAAGTTTATATCCATGTATCTATTCTATACCCTACTCCAATATGTCATTATTGAACTGTAGATGCGACACGGTCATGCACACATGGTTATGTTCTCACCATATATTTTTCTGTGTCAATCAGGCTGGTTTGAGGAACATCGAGGAAGACACAGCACAAGAGCTCCATAGGGCCATCTCTGGAGACCTTGTGACTGAAGAAGAGATGGAACATGCTACTGATGAAGCTGCTGTAGACGGCATCTTCAGGGTAACAAGACAGGATAGAAAGATAAATGACTAAATGTGGGAAATAAGTGAGGGAGTATGAAAGGAATGATAATGAGGTTAATGAGCAGCTGAAGAACCTACCCCATCTTTGCTGAAACAGTAGTCTAGTACAGCCATCTGAAAACAATAATAAACTGTTACACCACCTTACAGCACTGAACAGTCCTCACCCATCTTCAGTTTACTTCCAGTGTTTTTTTCATTGTCTTCATATACAGTAGAAAGATGGATGGAGTCTTCTACTTCACTCATTTAATTAGGCTGCAATAAAGTGCAGGACAGCCACTCAAGGCCACTCTACAAAGTACTTTACATTAATTAGCTTTAAATGTATGTCTTCTAACATAATTGCCAACAATTAGTCAATCATTAATCATGAAGTAGTATAGATCGAGTAAGCAATGGAAAATTCCTAACAAATTACACAAAGGATGAACCAAATAATAAGATGCAATGCAAATAAATTACTGACAGTCTCAATACTTATATGTAATGTTTTTGTAATAACTTGTACTGACATACAGTATGTAACATATGTGTCTATGTCTACAGTAACTATCGCCAACAATAACTGTGCTATCCTCTGAAACAGAGACAAGGTAGTCTTTATGGAAACCACTCGGACCCTTTTTCTGTAGAGAGTGAAATAGCCAATGGCAGCCAGGCCACTAGCCAACGCCCTCTACAGATGGCAGAAGGAGTCATCAACAACAATATGAATATCTCCAACAACAACATTACAAGTCACAGGTCTGTGTGAACAGTATTTTGCTGAATCCTTCAGTTTAATTGATTATTACTTGATTGTTTTATTACTGTAGCATACTCTATTGTCAGTTATTTTATACAGTATAGTACTGATGCATAGGTATGGCACTGAAGCCTCACTCAAGCCCTGCCTCACATTCTCATGCTACCAATCAGCTCTATTTGTATGACTTCCCATTACATTCTTCCTGGAATGCACCTTTACAAAAATATGTATTTAATCTCTAAAAATTCTTTGATCGAAAAAGTTTTACATGCTTATAAAATATCCCAACTCTTTACAGGCATACTCTCTGCCATGAGGCTATACTTTTTGATTTCTTGTGACTGGTGATTTGAGCTGTAATCACAGCTGTGGTGGATTGGGTTATCATTGATTTTGAATAAAAATCTGTTAGATATCTTTAATCCCTCATTCTATTCCCTTTTGAGAACAAGTCAAAACCAAAAGGGAGAATTTTTGATGATGGCACCCCTGAGTTTTGTGTAATGTATTCCAACCGAGCAATCTGATTGGTCAACTAGACATTAAGCATGTGCTCAAATCAGCATGACAGCACACCTGACTTATCAACATAAATATTACTCTGCCATCTCCACATTGTCACATCTTGAAAATATATAACATGTAAATAAATATGAATAAGTCAACTGAGTAAATGAAACAGAACACAAAAAGTGTATCTGCGTTCATATGCAACTTCATTTGTACATTTGTATATGTATTTGCAGAACAAATTAAGAAGAATTTAAAAAGACAGAGTGACTTTAAGTGAGGCATAGATCAAAGGATATACCATATTTTCCGGACTATAAGCCGCTACTTTTTTCCCACGCTTTGAACCATGCGGCTTATACAAAGATGCGGCTTTTCTATGGATTTTTCTTCAGCCCTCAGGGAGCGCTCTAGCAGGAAGTGCAAAAACGAGACAGGCAGCGGAAGTCAGTGCAAAGAAGAGCGCGCCAGTTTTTATTCTTAGCACACACACAACAGCGAAAAAGTATTTTCACACCCTCACCCCCCCATCATGGAAAACACAGAAGAAATTCCTATGATCAGTCCCTCCAGTTTTTTCGCAATTGCGTGGATTACCATGTAATAAGCAATATGCCGCACATTTTCGCGAGGCCGCATATTTCCTATTATGTCGCATAATTATTGCAAAATAACCAAATGTGCCGCCCCTTCCCCACGACACATATGTGTCTTCCACCATAGATCAAATAAACGGCTCTGCCATAGATGTATCTTCCACACCACCTGGTGGCACGCGCAGACATTTTCACACACCACGCAGGCCGCCCGGGGGATTCAACTCGGCAGGTCAGGGACAGCCGCACAGTGCAGAGGATCCCCTCACGGGACCTCTCCCTGCCGCCGGGCGCATTTCCTCCGCGGCGGTGCGCTGCGATCGGCTCCGGGTCGGCTTGGAAAGGCTCGGGGGCTTTACAGCGCCCCTCCGCCCGGACCTCGCCGCTTCCCGGGGCCGTGGAACGAGTGCCCGCTGCGCCCTTTCCGGGGGTTCGCCGCCGGGGACGGGAATTAATCTACGGTGAGACGTTGGAGACGGCAGTGGGGAGAACTTATTCAGTGCCAAAAGACAAGAAAGGCTTTCAGACTACATAAAAGCAGGTGGCCTGAACTTTCTGTGTAAATATCTTATTTCTCAACCTGGATATCGGTGGCTTATAGTCCGGTGTGGCTTATATGTGACAAAATATATATATATATTTTAAATTTTAGTGGGTGCAGCTTATATTGAGGTGTGCTCTATAGTCCGGAAAATACGGTATATATATAGTGATACTAAGTTGAATGAATATGTATATAACAAACTGAGTTTTTTTAAATGCTATCCTCTGACTTTTTTTTCACCAAAATTCACCTTTAATCCTTATTGATTGGTTTGTTACACTATCATTGTTATTGTCTCTGAAGAGGATGCCAGAAACAGTTTCAGAAGCTTGGTATAATCAAATCAGGGTCAGTGCAGTTATCCACTCAGCCACTAGGAGGCTCCATATACACTGTTCTTTGTTATAATGGTGGTTTGCTCCATAGTTTCTTGTCTTGCATGTTTGCCTGAAACTGAGATTACATGACTGTTTCATTCTCCCTGTCTTGTCAGCATTTATTAACAATATTTTGGAAGAACTGGCCTTTGACCAATGATGTCTGTCAGAGTAAGCAAAATGGAGATGACAGGAGCTCCTCAACAGGAGGACTGTGATGAAAGGAGCTTCCAAGGTTGCCAACCTGACTTGCACCCATTGTAGAGCAACCGGCTTCAGACACAGGAAAAAAAACTCTTATGCAACGATTAACATTGAATTGTAATGTGTTTTGTAATACCACAAAACAATGACTGCTACAAAAATACTTTTTTCTTCATTAAATTCAAAACACAGTCACCAAGTGCAAATTGCATTTTTTTTCTTCAGACTTTCATTGACTATATTAGCTTATCAAACTCTATTTTTTGCACCACTTGGGAACAGCAGAACATGCTATCCAGCCATATGTAACAAGTAGCTGCGTGTCTGTCACCCTTTCTTAGTTTTGTTTTGGTTGCCACCAACTCATTATTTCAAAATTTTCAATGTAATAATGTTGCATTTATATTGTATATTTATATTGTCCTGTACAAAACAGCAACCGACATAAAATAATACATAATCCTTTGAATGATTTGACTATTCTGTGCATTGAACTGAATTGATCATAACAAGGAATAAAACAAATAAAAGTAAAACACATTTAAATTGAATATTTGTTATAATTTGTCTGTAGTTCTTTGAGAGGTTGCTTTTATTTAAAAAATGATTCATAATTCATCATCATCATTTCTCTTTAACCTGGTGGAAAATTTAAGCTAAATAACAACAGTAGTTTTTGCTGATCAAGCTCCCATATGTTTACCCAGTTACACAGTTTAATTGCGGGCCATAAAACCGAACAATGAGTTGAATGACATTAAAATATTCAGTAGAGGCAGAGGGAAACTGAAAGGTTTGTGATTACTGTGTGTTCATATGAATAACATTACATATTACACAATAGTCATTTGAACACTCTTAATACACTACTCACAAAAAGTTACTTTTGGGTAAAATTTATGGAACATGGAAAAAGTTCATGCTACAGTGATATCATGAAAGTAGGGCATTTAACTAGAAGCATGCAATGGTAATTTCGTCATCTCAAACAATTTATTGAAACAAAAGTGGTGGGTATACCACCGAAAGCCAGATATCCCTAACTTTTTGTGAGTAGTGTATATAAATGCAGATCTCAGTATATAAAAATAGGTGCATGCTTTAAAAGGAAAGAGCAACTTACTTGGTCTAGACATGAAGCTTCCTGTATGCAAGATGATACAGTTACTGACCTCACACTGTGTGATGTTGCAGTGTTTGAATAAAAGTATCTAAATGTAACAATTTCTGCGGTTGTGTTGTGATTTGAAGACAAACAAGAGCAAGATTTTGTTGTCTTTTGTGTTTCACCTATACCTACAGTAACTTATAACCATGCTGGAACATAATCTATCTATATCTCAAATTATGCAGATCATAATGGAGTTGCTGACTATGTAGTTTAAGTATTGCTGCAATGATTATGATGCAATGAAGATGATGTAAGGGGGTGTGAACATTACATGTAGACCTCACCTGAGGATTTCGAATTGAGCACAGGTGAACAGGGCAAACTATTTTTTCAAGTGCATTTGTGACACAAAGCAAGTATATTTATTTATTTATTTTATTTTCATCGTAACATTCCATACATACATGCAATACAATTTTACATTTCACTCACAAATACACAGCTGCTTTGATATCTACATCATTATATACCTATACACATAAAAAGAAACAGAATACATACAAAAATAAGTAAAACACAACAAAAAACTCTCTCTCTCTCTCTCTCTCTCTCTCTGTTATAAAAATTAGGATTATACTGGGATTTCAGATGCTTTAACTCATATAGTGTGTGTGTGTATATCTTGTTTTTTTGCATGTCTCGAGCACTTCCCTTATTTGCTGTGTTTTTTGCTGAGCCCGGCAGGGAGATATAGCTATAAATTAATAGTACAAGGACAGGAGAGACAGATTAGAGAAGTATCATTTGGATAAGGAATGCCCTGCTCATTACTGAGCAGGAAACCAAAAAAGGATGTTATGATATTATCTGTATCATTGGGGAGGTGTCCGAAACAGCTCATTAAAAACCAACTGTTAGAGCTCCATGAGGAGCCTTTTCTCTGTAACCCCTTTTGTGTGTTGCACTGTTAAATGCTCCTTCTTCTACAAGAATAATAAATTCAACTTAAACTTTGATACTTTGAATCCAGTCTTCCTTATTAAAGGGTCTTTCTTTAAAATTCTGATGACATTTGGCGCCCAACGTGGGGCCCCAATATCTGTTCTCTGGAAGCAACGGCACTGGAAAAAACCTGCATGTGTATTGACTGAAAAACTGTTATGTCTCGTCAAGTATGCTGAAATGTTCATGTTCAGTGTTTTGTGTTCAGCACCCTCTCGTTTCAGACCCTGACTTCCTCCCTTTGTGTGTTTTCCCGCCTTTGGAATTGTTTGCCCCGCCCCTGATTGGTTTCACCTGTTTGCACTCCCCTCATGTATAAATAGTCCTCACATCCCCTTGTCTTTGTCAGTTCGTCTCGTTCATGTTCGTCTCGTTCATGTTCTTGGAAGAGTTTGTCAACTGTTCAGAAAACCTTGTGTTCAGAGTCTGGAGACCGTCTGTCCTTTTGATCCTCTTTTGAGAGCGTCTTTTGTTTGTTGTGGACAATAAATACCTTCTTTTTGGATTACGAGTATTGGAGTCGTGCTTTTGAGTCCCACAGAACTGCCTCAGGTCGTGTCAGAACGAACTGACCAAAGATGGACTCAGCCGACTCAAAGAGACTCCAAACCGCCCTCTCTGCACAGGGCAGTAAGATTTCTCAGCATGAGGCACAGCTGAGCACAATCGGCCTTGGTGTAAGAGACCTCACTGAGCGTCAAGAGGAGTTTCAAGTCTCGGTCAGCTCTCAAATAAACCATCTGGCAGAGCAACTACATCAAGTCTTCACCCACCTGGGAACGGTACCTGCAACAACACCACCTGTGGAAAATACTGAAGCGGTACCGATCACTAGCCAGAAGGTCCCCATGCTTCTGCATTTGGCTCCCCCGGAAAAGTTCTCAGGAGACTCCAGGGACTGCAGAACTTTTCTAGTTCAGTGTGATCTGCATTTTAAACACAACCCAGCCGCCTTTGTGTCAGACCAAGCCAAAATCGCGTTTATGGTGTCTCATTTGACTGGCAGAGCTGCTGCTTGGGCCACTGCAGAATGATCCAGGGACTCTTACATCTGTCAGTCACTCACAATGTTTCAAGAGACAATGAGCAAAATATTTGATCACTCCTCACCTGCCAGAGAAGCGTCTCGGGCTCTCATGCAGATCAAGCAACGCCACCGCCAAGTAGTTGATTATGCCATAGAGTTTCGCACAGTAGCTGCAGATAGCGGGTGGAACACACCAGCGCTAATAGACACCTTCATGAATGGACTGACAGACCCCATAAAAGATCACTTGGCCCCTTTGGAGTTACCCCAAGATTTAGAGGCCATTATAGCCATGTCTATCCGGGTGGATAACAGACTCAGAGAGAGAGGAAGAGAACGACAGCGGACCGCAGTTCCTATGGGTGATCAGCCTGCAAGAATCTCTTCATTCCCCACGTCGACAGGTTCTGAGAGGACTGCACCATCCCAAAGATCTGTGGAGCCGATGCAGCTGGGGAGGACCAAGATCTCTTCCAAGGAAAGACAGCGTCGTTTACAAGAGGGCTGCTGTTTCTACTGTGGACAGCCGGGTCATCAAATCTCCACTTGCCCGGGAAAAGATCATGCTCACCAGCCAGGAGGAGGGTGCTGGTGAGCAGCTTGGCTCCTGCTTATCCTCCTCGATCCTTGACTCAGGTAAAACTCGACATAAATGATCAGACGGTGACTCAGGGAGTTTTAATTGACTCCGGGGCAGACGAGAGCTTCATTGACCGGAATCTAGCACGACAAAAACAGATAAAGACGATTCCTCTGTCTAGTCCTGTTAATGCTAGTGCTTTAGATGGTCATCTGTTGTTCAGAGTCACGCATTGTACTGAACCCATACGGGTGACAATAGGAGACAGCCACACAGAGTTAATGCAATTTCACCTATTCAACTCAGTGCAGCATCCACTGATTTTGGGGTTCCTGTAGTGTAAAATTTTGGGCTTTGCTATAAGTTTGTGTTAGTATGTAGGTTAAAATCTTTTCATCATTTATGTCATAATATTAAGTATATAACTGCATGTTTTTGGTAAACTTATAATTGCATATTTTTTTAAGAATATACAATAGTATGTTTTTTTAGTAGCATTTTAGGCTAAAACTATTAACTCTTTAGTAGTATAGTATGGATATGAAGTGAAGATGTGAGCAATACACTTGTAGCCAAAACCTCGAGAGGGGAGTTTGAGCACACAGCCAAAAGCCACGAGGGTGGGTTTCTGATCTCGCAGCCAAAAGACGCGCGACCCACTTTTTGTTGAAAGGATGAAAAAGGTGTTCCGTATAAACAGTGGAATACCTACAAATAATGCTGATAACAGCCCGTACAGCATGCAGTTAAAAAACACACTCATGATTTCTTAGATCGATCTCAGTCTGTTCACGTCAATGATGAATCCTCCATGCATACCAAAGTTTGTCACGGAGTTCCACAAGGTTCTGTACTAGGACCACTTCTGTTCAGTTATATGCTTCCTCTAGGGAACATTATTAGGAATCACTCCATTAATTTTCATTGTTATGCTGACGACACCCAATTATATTTGTCGATCAAGCCTGATGAAACCAACCAGTTAATGAAACTCCAAGCATGCCTTAAGGATATAAAAAGTTGGATGACCTACAATTTTCTGATGCTGAATTCAGACAAAACTGAAGTTCTTGTAGTAGGACCTAAACACCTCAGAAACTCTCTTTCCAGAGACTTGGTTACCTTAGATGGGATCACTCTGGCTTCCAGCTCCACCGTAAAGAATCTTGGAGTTGTTTTTGATCAGGATTTGTCCTTTGATGTCCTCATAAAACAAATTTCGAGGACTGCATTCTTCCACTTACGCAACATTGCCAAAATCAGACGCATCGTGTCTCAAGCGGATGCAGAAAAACTAGTCCATGCATTTGTTACTTCTAGGCTGGACTATTGTAACTCTTTGTTATCAGGCTGCCCAAATAAGTCTCTTAAGTCTTTGCAGCTAATTCAGAATGCTGCTGCATGTGTTCTGACAGGAACCAAGATCAGAGATCACGTCTTTCCCATTTTGGCTTCCTTCCACTGGCTACTTGTTAAGTCTAGAATAGAATTTAAAATTCTTCTCCTTACATATAAAGCTCTTCATGGCCAGGCACCATCGTATCTAAAAGAACTCATAGTACCTTACTACCCCTCTAGACCACTGCGCTCTCAGAATGCTGGGTTCCTTGTGGTTCCTATAGTTTCCAAAAGTAGATTGGGAGCCAGAGCCTTCACCTATCAAGCTCCTCTTCTGTGGAACAAACTACCATTCTAGGTTCGGGAGGCAGACACAGTCAACACCTTCAAGAGTAGACGTAAGACTTTCCTTTTTGAAAGCGCTTATAGTTAGGGCTGGCTCAGGTCATCCCTTAGTTATGCTCCATAGGACTAGACTGCCCCCCCATCACCATTACCGTCAATGCATGTTACTAACTAAACTTCTTCCCCGGAGTTTCTGTGCTTTCTCGTCTAGCAGGTTCTCGTGGATCGTGGCTGCTGCTGTGGTCTGCTGCTGACGTCCACTATATATAGCATCACTGTCATTATTGCTACCATATCTCTACTACAGTTTATAGTTAGTTAATGATTTACTGCTGCTGTGCATCTGTGTCTCTCTAACTCTATCACAGGTTCCACTGCTACCGTAATCATTCTATCATTTATTGTAATTCATTGTCATTTTATCATTCATTGTAATTGTACAATATGTTTGTGTTGATTTGTTCTGTACACGTGACATCTATTGCACGTCTGTCCGTCCTGGTAGAGGGATCCCTCCTCTGTGGCTCTTCCTGAGGTTTCTTCCACATTTTTTCCCTGTTAAAAGTGTTATAAAAATTAAAATTATACTGGGGTCCAGGTGTTTTTAATTCATACAATATGTGTATCCTGTTTTTTGTATGTCTTGTATGAATTCCCCTTTTTCCTGTCTGTTTTGCTGAGGCTGGCAGGGACAGCTCTATATAAGTTCAACTATAAATTAAGTTGAGGTAATTCACAATGGTTCAAGGGTTGGAGACAGGTTAGGGAGGTATTATCTGGACAATAGAACATCCTGTTGGTTACTGATCAGAGAACTAAAAAAGACGTTATGACGTTACTTGTATCTATGGGGAGGTTTCCGAGACGGCCCATTAGGAAATGTATAAGAACTAACCACCAAGGCTCTTCATGGAGCCTTTTTCTCTGTAACCCCTTTTGTGTGTTGCACTGTTAAACGCTCCTTCTTGTACAAGAATAATAAATTCAACTGAAACTTTGATGTTTCAATCCAGTCTTTCTTATTGAAGGGTCACATTTGAAAAATTGTAGAAAGTGTAGAAAGATATGTAGAAAGTCTACATATTTCACTGATTAGACCAGTTGCTCGGGTGAACTCCATACAAACTTCTTGGCTGTTAAGGGGAAAACAGGGAAGTAAAACTAATTACAAATAAATAAGTAAATACACTAATAAATAACATCTAAAAAAAAAAAAAAAAAAAAGGGTAGTTGTCAGAGTCGTAAAATAGAACAGTATAGTGGAGATGCCAAACGTATGGAAACAATAAATCCTGATAATGTTAAATATCTTAAGAGATGGCAGGAAAAATATGACTTTGTAGGCAGATTAGATGTAGAAGAATGTTTAGAAGAATGTGAAGAGTTAGTAAAGGCTATTAGTGAGAAGAAGAAAAGGAAAAGTAAGTCAAAGAAAGAAGGACTGTTACAGGCCAAGTTGTGGCTGATAGAAGCTAGGGCCAGACAAGCCGGTATTCAGAGAAGGAAAAGAGAAGAAGAAGAGAAAATGCAGGTAAACAGAAAGAAGCTCAACAGAGCAACGAGAATCAATCTAACATATATCCTGTCTTGTTTTCTGCCTGAGACCATCAGGGTCATAGCGAGTATGTGCCCCGTCCGGATCCTCTGCCTTATCCCGCACCTCGGCCTCCTCCTCCACCTACTACGCCACCAACTGCTCCGTCGCCTCCCATCCACTCACTCCATAACCCCTTCCTGAGGGTTAATGTCACTCCACGAAGGGGAGAGATGACTCCACAAGACCTTCAGTCTCCTCCAAAGACACGAAGAGGTACAGTATACAGTCACACCAGACACGCAAACGAGACACAGAGTTATAAAGGAATAGATTTGGATGATGCACTCATGATCGGATTCAGATCAGAAATCAGTCAGTTCATAGTCAAACATTTAATTGCTTGGAAAAATGAAGGAGTGCAGAGAACCATTGATTATGCAATTTATGCAGAAGAAGCTACTGAATTAAAGGAAAAAAAGAAGGTTGCAAATGCATTTTTGTGTGATGATGGTGACACTGATGAAATTTTCTTCCGAGATAATGAGGAGAGGAGGACAAGGGGAGGCGGTGTGAACAGAAGAGTGGACGGCAGGACGGATTCGTGCTACAATTGTGGAAAATTCGGACACTATGCGAGAAGCTGCAGAGCCCCAAAGAGGATGGGGGGAGAGCGGGAGGAGGCGAAGGAGCGGGGCCCAGACAGGAAACATACACACAGACACATACACAGAGAGATGATGAGACAGAGACAGATGAAATTCTATCGCTAAATACAGCTGAAATTTTCATGTAACTATTGAACCTCTGGCCAAACCTCTAGAAATAAACGATCCTAAAACAAAGAAAAGCATTCTAGTCTGAGTTTTTTTTGTTTAGTTTTTTTTTTACAACAGTGTCCTGTTAACCTCTTAGGGAGAGATTTGATGACGAAATTAGGGATAGCAGTAGTACCAGACCAAAATAGTTATGGTATGAAAGCTAAAAACAGCAGACAGTGATAACGAGGACGAAATAGAAACATTTGTGCGTGAAGGAGTAACATTGAATTATTTGTACGGTTTATACCTAATTCAAACAAGACCAAGTAGCATAACTCAAGAATTAATGAAATTGGTGAAAATCTGAATTTCTCCGCTGAGATGAAAAATGTTAAAATATATACTTCCAAAAAATTTATTTCGATTTCCAGCAGTGTTGACGCATGGGTTAACCCATACGTCACCAGAACTAATAAATTAAGTATATACATATGGATATAAACATATGGATTAATTACAAAATTATGCAAAAAGAAAATTTTGTGCATCATGTCTAGTGTGTAGTAAACAGAATGCTCAAGGTAGATTAAGACCAATGCCAGGTAAAATGCCAAATGCTCAATATCCATTTCAAATGATATGCATGGATTTCATCAAGTTAAATAAATGTGAGATCAAAAAGTACTGCTTAGTGATCATAGACTTATGCTCTAAATGGATTGAAGTTATTCCAACCACACGAAATGATGCAATAACAGTAGCTAAAGCTCTAGCAACACAAGATTTGGGGTATCCACGAACAATTAGATAAAACTAGTCTGATGGCCTGGCAGAACAGAATGGCTTTAGATATGTTATTAGCTAAAGAAGGAGGTGTATGTAAGATTTTTGGAGATCTGTCTTGTACTTTCATCCCAAATAAGACAGCACTTGACGGCAGCATCACAAAGGCACTGGAAGGACTGGTGTCACTATCACAGGAGCTGACAGAGAACTCAGGTAGAGTTCAAAGAAAGATCAATTCACAGTGGAAGGATTTGGGTGGGTTTATCTCAAAAACAAAAGGATCAAACTTTGAGTGGAAAGAAGTGGGAGGGAAAGTGCTATTCACACCCAAACTGAATGTGTATTGCACCCATTTAAACTGGGTCACACAAGTAGTCAAGGCTGTTCACCTCAGTGGAGAAACTAGCCTAGACTCTATCACCGATTGATACACTCTAACTGCTGAAGAAGAGTTAGAGCTAACCAATATACTTCAGGAGTTATGGTCCAAGGGGTCTGCTGATGTGGGACTCATTAAGGGGGTACAACCAGTTAAAATAACTCCGAAGGGCTCTTACAGGCCGTATCAGAGACAGTATCCACTTAAACCAGAAGCTGAAGAAGGAATAGCACCAATAATACAGGATTTACTGAGTGCAGGAGTTATTAGAGAGTGCCCAAATGCAGCGTGCAATAGTCCTTTGTTTCCTGTAAAGAAAACCGCCCCATCGACAGGATGGAGGATGGTACAGGATTTACAAGCAGTAAACAAAGCAGTAATACCACGTGCTCCCCTTGCTCCAGACCCACACACGCTACTAAATGAACTCGATCCAAAATCTAAATATTTTACAGTAGTAGATTTGGCTAATGCATTTTTCTCTATACCACTTCACAAGGAAGATCAATTTTGGTTTGCATTTCAGTATAGAGGTAAAAAGTATACATTCACTAGACTCACCAAAGTGACCAAAGTCACAAAACACAGTTTGCCTCAGAGGGCTTTACAATCTGTACAGGGAGTGACACCCTCTGTCCTTAGACCCTCGGTTCAAGTGAGGAAAAACTTGCCCACCAAAAAACCCTTTAACAGGGAAAAAAGGTGGAAGAAACCTCAGGAAGAGCCACAGAGGAGGGATCCCTCTCCCAGGACGGACAGACATGCAATGGATGTCACGTGTACAGAGCAAATCAACACAAACATATTGTACAATTACAATGAATGACAGAATGATTACGGTAGCAGTGGAACCTGTGATAGAGTTAGAGAGACACAGATGCACAGCAGCAGTAAATCATTAACTGACTATAAACTGTAGTAGAGATATGGTAGCAATAATGACAGTGATGCTGTATATAGTGGACGTCAGCAGCAGACCACAGCAGCAGCCACGATCCACGAGAACCTGCTGGACGAGAAAGCACAGAAACTCCGGGGAAGAAGTTTAGTTAGTAACATGCTGATTGCACTAACTGAAGCATGCAAGTTAGGAGCAGGGAAGAGAATAACTGTCTATACTGATAGTGCATATGCTTTTAATACCTTACATGTTTTTGCACAACAGTGGAAAGATAGAGGTATGATTAAATCCACAGGTAAATCGATTTTGCATGACAGGAAGAGACTTAGTTCTACAAGGTAATCGCAAAGCAGATGAGGAAGCGAAAATAGCTGCTGCTAGACAAGAATACCAGGACATATACACAGCTGAGGAGATCACAGACATTGACCATGACATTTTAAAAGACATGCAACAGAGCTCACCTGAATCAGAAAAACAATCTTGGGCGAACAGGGGCGACATTATCTGATAATGAATTATGGAAATGACCAGAGGGCAAATACATACTTCCAAAAAATTATTTAAATTTGCAGCAGAATTGACACATAAATTAACCCATGTGTCAACAGGGGGGATGTATGAGCTAATAAATACAATATATACAGCATATGGATTCCAAAATTACGCGAGAATTTTTTGTGCATCATGTCTAGTGTGTGGAAAACAAAATGTCCAAGGTAGATTAAGACGAAGACCAGGTAAAATGCCTAATGCTCAATACCCATTTCATACGATATGCATGGATTTCATTGAATTAAATAAATGTGAAAACAAAAAGTATTGTCTAGTGAGCATAGACTTATATTCAAAATGGATTTATATTCAGATTGAAGTTATTCCAACTACACGAAATGATGCAATAACAGTAGCTAAAGCTCTAGCAATACATATTGCACCAAGATTTGGATTTCCAGAAATCATATATAGTGATAATGGACCACATTTCAGGAATAATGTTTTTGCTAAATTGTGAATTGTTGTGAATTGTGAATTGAACTGTTTTCCATTAAAATGAAATATCATTGTTCTTATCATCCACAATCAGCAGGACTAGTGGAAAGAGCAAACGGTACAATCAAGACTAAACTTAGGAAAGCCATGGAGGAGACAGGGAAAGGATGGGTGACCTGTTTGCCAGCAGTAATGCTAAGTCTTCACATACAACCTAATAATACAGGACTGTCACCTTCTGAAATGTTGTATGGTAAACCTTATAGAGTACCTTTGATTAACTTAAAGGGAGATGACACAGAATTGACAGAAACAATTGTAGATTATATGAGCAAAATATTGAAAAAATGTCTACAGTTCTCTCACCCACAGAGCCGGTCCTTGACCAAGAGACACCTGTGAAGCCAGGAGATTGGATATTTACCAAAACGCTTAAGTGGAAGAATTGGAGTTCTCTGTGGTGGGAAGGTCCATTTCAAGTACTACTCGCAACACCCACAGCAGTATGCATAGCTGAGAGAACAACGTGGATACACCTGACACATTGCAAACGAGCACCAATACCTACAGATAAGTAATAAATAAAACAGCCAAACAGATGAAGGCTAGAAACCGGGTGGCAGCAGGATTTGAATCATTCTTTACCTGGTGGGTTACAATAAATAACTAGAAAAACTTCTAAAGAAATTTTGAGTGTGCCTGACTCTGGCCCCGTCGCCCCCATGCATTGAATAGCTGTCAGCGTGTTTGTGCATGTTTGTGTGGTCTTGTGTCTGTTAATGAGAGTTTTACAAAGTCTTTTATTTTGAAGGGACTCTTATTTTGAAAGAATTTTGCCGTGTGTGTGTGTGTGTGTGTGTGTGTGTGTGTGTGTGTGTGTGTGTGCATGCATGCATGTGTGGTTGTCTTGTGTCTGTCAATAAGAGAGTCTTACGAAGTCTTTTATTTTGAAAGGACTCTTATTTGAAAGCCTTTTGTCTTGTCTGTGTGTGTGTGTCTGTCTGTCTGTAAGAGAGAAGGATAAAATGGCCGACAGTCTGTATTTTCCTATCTACCTATCTGTCTGTCTGTCTCTCTCTCTTTGTCTGTCTATGCTTGTGTCTGTTAATGAGAGAGTTTTTCAAAGTCTTTTATTTTGAAAGACTTTTGTCTTGTCTGTGTGTGTTGTGTATGCATGTGTGTATTTGTCTTGTCTGTCTATCTCTGTATCTGTGTTTGTCTAGAGAGAGAGAGAGAGAAGGATAAAATGGCTGACATTAAAATGTAGTCTTGATTAGTCATTGATATCATACAGAGACTTCAACAAAGTTAGTTAAAGGCAGGCTTGAGGTTGCCAAGCAACCAGGGTCAGCTGCAGGTCAGAGTAATTAGTCGCAGGTGTGTATAAGCACTCTGTGTGTCACTGAAAGTCACAGAAAGTCTCTGAATGAAGCCCCTCGAAGGTGGCCAAAAACAGCCTATAAGGTGTGCCGCAAACCAAAAACCGTAATGACCGTTGGCTTCCTTGACATGTCGGCCAGTTCCTTGCCGATTTTCAGGCGAAAATTGTGTAAACTTTGGCCGGGGTCGTCAGGTAAAGAGCAGGGAGTACCAGCTCTTCTGGAAATTTCTCCTGTCAAATTAACATGGGAGTACATTGGGCAGGAGATGGGTGTTGCTGCTGCATCTTTGCGTCTCACGCCAAAACTATACATCTGACAGCTTTATGACAGTGAATATGAGTGAGACGACAAATTTTCCTCCGTTTCTAGCTATAAATGATTTCTGTAGCTTGACATTTGCGGACGCGGTCGCAGTTTACAAATTTATTTTTCGACAAAGTTTTCTCTCTCACTGCACTCTAGCGATGACATCACTCACTCTAGCTCTCGAAAATTCTCGCAATACACACCCATTCATTTTTTGGTGTGGTTTTTGGCATTTTTTGGCAAAACCGTTTGGTGAAATGCTTTGAAAATAACATTGCCTGCGATTCCCAGCCGAGCCGGTTGTTTTGACACCCGTTTTGTGTATGTGCGACAAAAACTCTGGGATTTTTAGTGAGCCAAAAAAAGGGCGTAAGAATAATAATAAGAAGAAGAATAAGCGCGGTGGATAACATATAGTGTGCGCTTTCAGGCACACTCAATAAGCGCGGTGGATAACATATAGTGTGCGCTTTCAGGCACACTCAATAATAATAAGAATAAGCGCGGTGGATAACATATAGTGTGCGCTTTCAGGCACACTCAATAATAAGAATAAGCGCGGTGGATAACATATAGTGTGCGCTTTCAGGCACACTCAATAATAATAATAATAAGCGCGGTGGATAACATATAGTGTGCGCTTTCAGGCACACTCAAAAATGTGGATTGGATAAATTACATCTATTACAACCAACAACACTTCATTAATTATACTCGTGATGGATTTAGAGGCATCCACGAACAATTAGATAAAACTAGTCTGATGACCTGGCAGAACAGATTGGCCTTAGACATGCTATTGGCTGAAAAAGGAGGCATGTGTAAGATTTCTGGAAATCTATCTTGTACTTTCATCCCAAATAACACAGCTCCTGATGGCAGCATCACAAGAGCACTGGAAGGATTGACCTCACTGTCAGAGGAGCTGGCAGAGAACTCAGGTATCACAGATCCAATCACACAGTGGATGGAAGGTATGTTTGGAAGATGGGGAAACATCATAAAGGTACTGATAATGTCTGTAGGAATTGTAATTGCTGTCTTAGTCACCTGTGGATGTTGTTGTATTCCATGTATGAGAGAATTGATACAAAGATTGATTACTACTGCACTAACAAAACAACAATTGTTCTACCAGCCTGTCTTCACAGTTGATGAGTTCGAGAGGCATGAGGTAACTTTGGAGGACAGGTTGTGATGAGATACGGAAATGAGGACGAGTATGAAGAATGTGTTCAGCTCGAGCGAGTAGAAGAGTCCACCTACGTGCCAATGAGTGGATGAGTGAGGTTTCAGGGACAGCACCCGTAGGCAGGGAAAGGTCCCCGTGACTGAGTCCGCTGAGTCGATCAGCCCATCTGAGGACAAACTTATTTTTCTTTATTAGATTCATAAATGTACTTATACGTTTGCTGTTGTCAGAATTAATATGTTTTACATTTATATTTTTTACATTTTCTGAGTGATTGAACATACTGATGTGACTGTAACAATTACTAACACAAATCATTGACCTCTGGGGCAGCAGGGCCGTGTGGAGAATTTTCCTGTCTTTAAAGTAACAGAATGAAATAATAAAGAATGTTAGAGAGCTGCCAGACAGGTTTTTCGCTCCCACATCATTTATGATTATTGTAATCAACTATCTAACATTTATTAATTTTTATTCTTGTAATTATATTTTGTACCTTTTTGTAGTACAAACGGGGGAAATGTTATAAAAATTAGGATTATACTGGGGTTTCAGATGCTTTAACTCATATATTGTGTGTATGTATCTTGTTTTTTGCATGTCTCGAGCACTTCCCTTATTTGCTGTGTGTTTTGCTGAGCCCAGCAGGGAGAGATAACTATAAATTAATAGTACAAGGACAGGAGAGACAAATTAGAGAAGTATTATTTGGATAATCCAAATGATATTTCTCTAAACTTTAATACTTTGAATCCAGTCTTCCTTATTGAAGGGACTTTCTTTAAAATTCTCATGACACTCTCCATCACCCTCTCCACCACTATCTGTAAACATACCTGTCTTATTAATGCACATCAATGCATGTTACTAACTAAACTTCTTCCCTGGAGTTTCTGTGCTCTCTCGTCCAGCAGGTTCTCATGGATCATGGCTGCTGCTGTGGATGTCTACTACATCTGCTGCTGTGCATCTGTGTCTCTCTCTATTTATCTATCTTCCCATTCCTTATGTGTTGTAAGAAAGTGCCTCAATAACTCTCAATATCTAAAAAATTCAGTACTTCGAGTTATGAAACCTCAGCCGAATTGTAGAACATGGCAAGATCTACAAAAAAGTCTCTTGGAGCAATGGGCTAAAATTAACAGGAAGTGAGATATTTCAAGTTTATTTCAAGTTTATTATTGGTGTGGATGCCCAGAGGACTTCTTCAAGTTTATTATTATTTTTATTTTTCTACTTCCGTACGTTTTTGCAGCCTTTCAAGTGCCACAAATCCTGTCATACAAACATAAAAATAATACCACCAGATGCCACCATTCAGGACAATGGAGCTATTAATTTACCAATCTCTAGTATTAATACTGTACAAATTATTAAATATTTAGTAAAATTTTCCCACCATAAGGATGAATGGAAAATCCTCAAATCTCTCAACAGACCCACTATACTTTAAACAACAACAACTACTCCATACTTTGTCCTACAGACTTCATTCAAATTACTACTTGTAGACAAGATGTTAAACTATTAATGCTGTACTCAACTTTACAAAATCTTTTACCATTTTTAAACAATTAAACACTAAATTTGAGTATGTTTTTACTCCACAGCAGCGTTTACAATGGGTGTGTATTGCGCCTGTATAATTTTAACTGATAAAATTCAGCTGTACTGTAAAGCTAAATGCCCAGTATGTTACCGGTCCCTTTGGGTCCGCTCGTTTACACTTTACACTTAGCGTTAGCGGCGTGCTAACCAGAGAGGACAGGTACGCGCGTGTTGACAGATTTGACGATATATGAATTTTACAAAATATTTAATCATTTGTACAGTATTAATACTAGAGATTTGTAAATTAATAGCTCCATTGTCCTGAATGGTGGCATCTGGTGGTATTATTTTTGCCCTCTGGGCCCTCTGGGCATCCACACCAATAATAAACTTGAAGAACAATGGTGTGGCTGCCCTCTGAGCATCCATACCAACTATAAACCAAATTTGTTATTGTGTTTTTCATAATACTAGTATTCGTCAGATGTTTTCTCGTTATCGCCTCACGGGGGCAGTATACTAATGCTAATGTTAATCAGCCGTTAACACCTACTCATTCTGTATTACAGTCCTTATTTATATTTCAGTATATGTTTAACTGTTTGTGTTTTTTACCTTGTTTTAGTACTTATTCTATCTTTTCTGTATTTGTTATTCAGACCACAGCAGGATTAAATCAACTAACTAACTGGAAAAGTCTGTATCCGTGTCAGGTATAGGGGGTATAGGGACACATATAGGGTATAGGGTATGGAGGTATAGGGACACACCTCATATCTTAATCCAACTCTTACCCTGACCTTACTCCTGTAGACAACCCCTTCTATCTCTCTCTAACATCCCCCCAAAATATATATACAATAATAATACATCATATTTTTTTATGGTCCTTCGAGCCAGATTAGAGTTATTAACCAAGATATGGAACCTACACATACAAACGCCGAGGAACAATCTGCACAACATGTTTCACAGAGAGAGTGACGCCCTCCTACATACCTGGGTGACTATGAGGTTGCAACTCTCCTTAATGAAGGTATGCCAGGCCCCCTCCTACCAAGGCTCATGCAATGAGCGAATGCACAGCTCATCCAAAAGGACCTCCAGATCAGCTCAGACAACACACTCAGCAGTGAGCAGATTCCCCTCTAATGTTCTCTCAGATCTACAAACGGCCCTTGTTCTGAAGGCTGTATGACAGAGCAGGTGACTTAGCCAGATCCAGCCACTAGGGGCGCTATCATGCTCATTCGGGCAGAGTGCCCTAGCACGTGAGAGGAGAATAGAGATGGATAACGGAGAGACGTGTGTGTAGTCGGCAGCAGAAGTTGCGTTTACTACTTTGTATCTGTTGATCTGCCGTTTGTGGTTCAGTGTGCGTCCAGAGAAACATAAGTTACATTGTTTATTTGCTGGATGCATTTTCATTGTTGTATATTTTATCTGTTTATATGTCTGCTGTTTGAGATTATATCTGGTGCGACAGTGAATATTTTTAGCAGTGTTAGCTATTACCTCTGATGGTTTAAATGGTCATTTATGTTTATATATGCCACCGACCATTTCCTTTGTTGTCAGTTAATGTGGGATATGTTATATCATGTATATTCCTTCTGTAAATAATGTTCATGTATTTTCATGTTAAGGATAATTGTTTATTATTCTGTTCGTGTGCTATAGTCAAGCATATGGTGAACTGTTTATTGATGGCTGTTATTGTTTTGGTTTATTTCAGAACCACACACACACCCATATACGTAACCACACATGTGTATGCGGTCAATACTGGATTAAAGCAACATAAAGGGATTGACTGTCTCCTCTCATCGTTCTTCGGGGGGAACTTTAGGTGCGTTCTAACAGACGTACACTTCGCGATTACACCTCAGAGAAACCAGTCTGATATCTTTGAGCCTCCGTCACAGCCCTACTTGAGGAGAGAGTGAAACAGATGGAGCTTGAGGAGTTACAACGACAGTATGAAGAGGACCAACAAACTGACATTGAATGTCAATGTCTTCAGGTACAAGCTAGACAAGCTCAACAGCTACAAGAGGAAGCCCATCGAGCACAAGAGTCTCTAACCAGACAACTAGAACAACGCAGACAGCTAAAGAAGAGAGAGAATGATCTAGAGATAGCCAAACTTGTCACTTCTTTCCTTAAAGAGAAAATGGAGGACTCAGAAGGGGCCAGAACCTTGCCACCTCCATCACATCACATCTATCCTCCTCTTCCACTAATGTCATATAGAGATAACTGCCTGGCTCCTCCTTCACTGTCACCAACTCCACCTCCAGCACTACAGGTGCCACCTCCTACAGTGTCACCAGCTCTGCCTCCAGAACTGTCTACAGCAGCAATACATGCATCTCCTCCAGCACTACAGGTGACACCTCCCGCAGTGCGACCAGCCCTACACCCAGCCCTGTTCAGAGCTGCAACACATGCATCTCCTCCAGCATTACAGTTGGCACGTCCTACAGTGCCACCAGCTCTGCCTCCAGAACTGTCTACAGCTGCAACACATGTACCTCCTCCAACACTACAGGTGGTACCTCTTACAGTGCCACCAGTTCTGCACCCAGCCATGTTTATGGCTGCAACGCAATCATCTCCTCCTGCAATGCCCCTGGTTACACCTCTAGATCTGCCTGCGGTTGCACTTCCTGTGGCTCCCCCTGCAGCATCGTTAGTTATGCCACCTTCACTGCTTGTAGCTTAACCACTAGCAGACCCACCTGATAATGTAGCACCAGTGAACTATCACTCCGCTCTGACACCTGCTACACCTGTTCCACCATACTATATAACATATCCCGTCACATCTTCAGTTCATCCATCACAGACTTATCAACCTGATGCAGTTTTCAGACATCAACCTAATCAAGGAGCTCCCACCACTCCAGCCTGGATGCCGTCCAACCCCTATCATACACAGGGAGCTAGTATGAACTCATTTATCGCCTCATCTTATGGCCTTCCAATACCGATGGTGCCCCACTTTGACAGTGGTCAAGAGAGTGACTTAGCACTGCTAAAAATGGCCCTTGACAACCTGCTGAACTGTCACCAACACCCGAGTGAACAGTACAAGTATCAAGTGCTCCTTGGGCACCTGAAGCTTCCTAGTGCTCTACAGCTCGCCAAAGCCTACATGACCCAAGCCTGCATGACCCAAGGCCGTATACTACAGCCATGCAGGCCCTACAGGACAAATATGGTCAATCTTGACAGCTCGTTCAAAGCGAACTGGGCGCTATTCTGAACACTCCAGCCATTAAGTTCAGAGACTCCGAAGCCGTTGATGCCTTTGCCCTGTCTGTCCAATCTCTAGTCAGCATACTGAGAACTCTGGAGGGACAGAATGGCTATGAACTAAGATGTGGATCACATGTTGACAGACTATTAAGCAAGATGCCCCCAAGCTATCGTGATGGATTCGTAGAACACTGCCTGAACCATGGCATTCTTCGCACAGATACTGATCAGACCTACACCCTACCTGATCTAGCATCATGGCTACAAACAAAATCACAGGCGAAGCGCATAGCTGGCAGAGCTGCAGCCCTCTACAGCCATGAGACCCCCAAACCAATAAAGAAATAAACACGTGCTTTCAGCAAACCAAAGGAGAAGTGTGCTGCGTTCTTTCTCACTACTACTGACGACCAAAGCCCAAAGGGGCAGCCCCCACAATACAAGTCTTCAAACAAACCTCAGCCATACTGTCCTTACTGTGACAACAGGGCCCACTTCCTAAATGCCTGCCCAGAGTTGAAGAAACTAAGCCTGACGTTTGCACCCTCAAACGACCTTGTAACACCTGCAAAGAGCAACATCTGACCGTATTGCATCACACAGCCGAACAAACACAGAAAAGTGTGCTAATGGCGACTGTTCCAGCCACGAAGGTGTACTTGGACAGACCAAGCAAGTCCCCAATAGTGATGCTAAAGGTTGTGAAAGTCCTGCTTCACCATAGTGACAGAGTTCTGGAGACATATGCTGTCCTCGACGACGGCTTTGAACGAAGCATCATTCTGCCACAAGCTGTTCAACACCTGAATCTCCCTTCAGCACCTGAAACCCTCACTCTACGACATAGTACAACTCCAAGGTGCTTCAGTGACTTTCCAAGTATCCTCCCTACTGAAACCTTCAGAGACGTATCATATATGCCAGGCATTCACTTCCAAACACCTGGCCCTCTCCGAGCACTCATACCCAGTGACAAATCTCCAAAGGAGATATAACCACCTCCACAATCTGCCTTTACCTCCTGTAGACCACATCCAACCTCTGTTACTTATTGGGTCTGACATGCCTCACCTACTGACATCTATAGAGCCAGTGTGTTTTGGACCACCAGGTGCACCCATCGCAGTCCATATTGACGGCATACAGAGATATGCCACTCCGCTACTTCACCGACCCAACATTCCCATTCTCAATGCCCCAAAAGAAGCAATATTGCCATGCCTCAGAAGCACAGAGCATAGACTCGCCAAAGACCCAGACCATGCCATGATCTACTGCCAAGAGATCCAAAAGCTGGAGAAGATGGATTATGTAGCAGTAGTCCCACCTGAGGTAGCTACAGGAACCCCAGAATCCTTGTACATACCTCACCACATGATAAGAAACAATGGCAAAGACAGGATAGTCTTCAACTGCTCTTTCCAGTACAACGGGCGGACCCACTCCTCCCTGGACCCACACTTGGTCCATCCCTATTAGACATCCTCATCCAGTTTCATCAGTATCGTGTTGCTGTGAGTGGTGACATGAAGATAATGTTCCACCAAATACGCCTTTTGCAAACAAACAAACCAATCCTGCACTTCATCTGGCAAAATATGCAAAGAAATTAAGAGCCCAATATTTACGAGTGGCAGGTCCTGTCCTTCGGCACAACATGCAGTCCCTGTTGTGCTATCTATGCCCTACAACAGCACATGCTTGACAACTGCAAACCCAATAGCAACCTCGCTGAGCAGTCCTTCTATGTTGACAACTGCCTCCAAAGCACACACTCCTCAATTGTTCTCAAATGGATCAAATCAGAATCCTGCCGCTACAAAGTCTTCATGGGCACACGTGTAGCTGAGATACAGAACCTGACTGATGTAAACAACTGGAGGTATGTGGACACTAAAAACAATCCAGCAGACGACATTACGCAAGGTAAAACCTTGAAAGAGCTGTCACATCCACATAGTTGGAATCAAGGTCCTGAGTTCTTGTATCACACCAAAGTTATATGGCCAACTAGCCCTTCAGTCTATCCAGAAGTAGAGGATGATGAACGTAAGAAATCAGTTTTCTGTGCTTATGGCATGGTCAAACCCGGTCCTGAGCTCCCTAATGTCAGCACATTCCCTACCTGGAAAGACCTGTTGCAGTCAACAACACAATCCCTGTATGGGGCGGCTGACCCATGCCCTAGTTCATGCAGTGAAGCATCTGCTTACATCAAGACAGAGAACCTCCTTCTAAAGCAGACACAGTCTGATTCATTCCCAGAGGAGCTTAAAGCACTTATGTCTGACAGACATCTACTAAGCAGCAGTCGTTCAGGTTCCTCATATCCACAGTATGATAGCTATGACTCCAGCAACACCCTAGGAACCCGCATATGGAGGTATAGCCGAGTTCTCATTGACCATTTCTGGACCACGTTCACCAGCCACTACCTGCCAAGCTTGCAGGAAAGTCGGAAGTGGTGGACAGATAGAGAAGACTTCACAGTATACCAAGTGGTGCTTTTCGTCAACCCTCAGCTCCCGCAGGCTCTCTGGCCAGTTGGAAGGGTAACATCCACTTATCCTGGAGGCAATAGTTGTGTCAGAACAGCTGCTATTCAGATCAAAGACCACAGCCTTCTACCTGAGTGGCCTTTCTGCTATTGGTTTGACTGTCCATGCAGACACCCGAGGGGCGGCTGTGTCAGAAAGCCCACAGTAGGAATCATTAGTTTTCCTTTTCAGAGCGTCATTGTTTACAGTGCGCTGATAAGTTTCGTTTTGATGATGTCATCGGAGCGGCTGTGACGCGAGCCGCTGCAGTTGGTCTTTCGTTCTCCAGCCGTTGATATACGCAAACGTTCACAAACGGTTTTGTTTCTCTCGTTTCCTCACCCTTTCTCCAGTAGTTTAATCATTTTACTGCTATGTGTAAATGACAAAAGGTGAGCATGACATTAATTAACTATAAACCAAATTTGTTATTGTGTTTTTCATAATACTGGTATTCGTCAGATGTTTTTCTTGTTATCGCCTCACGGGGGCAGTATGCTAATGCTAATGTTAATCAGCCGTTAACACCTACTCATTCTGTATTACAGTCCTTATTTATATTTCAGTATATGTTTAACTGTTTGTGTTTGTTACCTTGTTTTAGTACTTTAGTACTTTTTTTTTCCTGTATTTGTTATTCAGACCACAGCAGGATTAAATCAACTAACTAACTGGAAAAGTCTGTATCCGTGTCTTTTAACAGGGACACACCTCATATCTTAATCCAACTCTAAACCACCTTACTCCTGGAGGCAACCCCTTCTATCTCTCCCTAACACCCCCCCAAAATATATATACAATAATAACACATCATATTTGTTTTACTCTTTTTCGAGACCCAAAGTAATGGGACAATTGACTCAAAAGCTGTTTCATTTAACCACACTTCTGAGGTCTGCAACGCAAAAAGGCCTGGACGCCCACAGAAGACAACAGTGATGGATGATCGTAGGATACTTTCCATGGTAAAGAAAAAACCCTTACAACATCAAGCCAAGTGAATAACACTCTCAGGAGGTAGAATTGAAGGTTCTCAGTCGGGAGGTAGACATATCATTCTCCAAGTCTACCATAAAGAGAAGACTTTACAAGAGTAAATAGAGAGGGTTCACCACAAGGTGCAAACCACGAATAACCCTAAAGAATAGAAAAGGCCAGATTAGATTTAAAAACTTCAAAAATTTCAAAAAGCCAGTCCACTTCAGGAACAGTATTCTTTGGACAGAGGAAACTAACTGGATGGTGCTTCATTTTACAAACGGGCAATGATCCAAAACATTTTTAAGGATTTTTTTTAAGACAAAGAATTGTATTTTGTGATATTCTGCAATGATCAAGTCAATCACCTGATCTCAACCTGATCAAGCATTTCAATCGCTGAAGACAAAACTTAAGGTAGAATGACCCACAAACATGCAACAACTGAAGACAGGCCCGGCAAAGCGTCACAAAAGAGGAAACACAGTATTTGGCGATGCCCATGGGCTCTAGACCAGACCAGCAACCATTGTCTACAAAGGATTCTCGACAGAGTATTAAAAATAAACATTTTATGAATATGTTAATTTGTCCAATTGCTTTTGAGCCCTTGAAATCAGGAAACTGTGTATGGAAAGGGCTGCAGTTCCTAAATGTTTTATTCAATTTCTTTGTTTAACCCATTAAATTAAAGCTGAAATTCTGCACTTCAGTTGTATCTTGGTTATTTAATTTAAAATGGGGACGTATTTTAAAATACTATATTAAAATACTATATCAGAATGCTATATTACTATATTAGAATGTTAATGTCAATCTGGCCAGTGTTGTGTTGGACCAATTACTTGCTCAGGACCACTTATTATTCTTATCCTAATTCTTTGTGGACAATTAGATAATATCTCATGATGTTGTTTTACAGATTCACATTATGAATATACATACATATAAGTGTCTCAGTATTTATCATTATACAAGAAACTGAGAATATACCCAGAAAAAAAGAAGAAAAAAATATTTTTCTTCAATTACAGAAAATGTGCATGTCCCTCCAGTGTATATTTTTAGTTTATATTAGATAGCCCTCTTCACTTTCACTATGTGCTTATTGCCATGACCTCCAGGCCTTTGTCTAGACCACAAACCTCATTTCATGTCTATTATGGGAAGACCAAAGTAGTAACAAAAGCCCTATCTGAATGTGCACATGGGAATCAACAATTTTGAATTTAACTAATCTTTGTAAGACCAAATCTGAAAAGAAGAGGTGGATGAATATGTGGCACTACATACCACTGAGCAGTGATCAGTGATGATGACGTAGGAAGTGTCACTCTATAAAAGAAACCTCTGGCACGGGGGCGGGGGGGGCAGGGGGGTCTCAGTCAGCGCTCGCCTTCAGCACAAAGGTAAGACCAGAGCGTTACATTTCATATTTCATGCTCTGTTTGTATCTCCAGCGGTGATTAAGGTTCTCAAATCAGTGTGTTTGTGTGAGTAAATGAATGTATTAATGTCCTCATGCATGTTGAGTTTGTGTGTCAGAGGCCACAGTCATCACCAAACACTAAGAGTGGGAAGGTTCAACAGTCATAATAGAAAGTAAACACTAAATACTGAAACAAAAACAAGAGTGAATGCCTGCATCAAATTTTATGACAGTGGTGGGCTGACTGGGTGGCATGGCTAACAATAGATGAAAGATTATATTTCTAGACCTTGTACTTGAATATTACTGTAAATGTGTTGAGTCATCTAACAATACTGTACAGATTGTACAGACAGTGAGACTTAATTGTTTGTTTGTTGTTTAATATAAAGTATGAAAGCAAAGTATTAAATATAAAAACAGTGAACACAACTGTAAAAAGATCCAGGTTAATGGTTCAAGTAGACTTTTTAAAGAGCTTTAGCTTTATGTATTTCAGAAATGCAACAAAAATGCAAAAAAAAGGAACAATAATAATTTTACAACAACAACAATAATCAAGCCTCACTGGAACACACATACACATAGCAGCACATTTCAAACATGATCACGGACATAAACAACAGGCACTGATGAATTATTGATCAAAAAATTGTAAAGTTTTTCATCTCTACAGGGTGTGTTGGTGTTGAGGTCAGTGACGTGGTCCACAGTGGCCAATGACCAGGTGCTCAGTCAGCCTGTTTGTGAGGACTCTACTGGATAATGTTACAGAAAAGAGGGATGGGATATGTTTACATCAATATTCACTCACAATCTCCAAGCTCCATTTTGTTTGATTGTGACCATTAAATGTATTCTTTAAATAAAAGTATTAAAGCATTGAGCCTTAAATTGGAGCTGTCTTCCAGCTATTTTTAAAAGAAATATTTGGAACAGTCTATATTTTCTTTTTTTTTTTAGCAGGTGAGGATCATGAGACCAATGTAGACAACATCTAACATTTGGTAGCCTTGCTAGCTTATCTTGTTGTCATGTATATATAGTATGGCAGTAAAAATGAAACAGTGAAGAGGCACATAACACATGTAGGCTCTACAGTACAAGGGAAAAGTAAGTAAGTAAGCAAGTAAAGCTGTCTTGGGGCAGCTGTGGCTCAGGAGGTAGAGCAGGTGGTCCATTATTCAGATGATCAGAGGTTCAGTCCCTGGGTCCTTCAGCACGGCACAGGGGACTTTATATCGAAGTGTCCTTGGGCAAGAGAGCAAGATACTGAACCCAAAAGTAGAGGAATGGGTGAATGAGATATGAAATGTAAAAGAAACCCTAACCCTTTGACTGTCCCTTAACCCTTTCATATATTTAAGCAGTGTTGGGCAAGTTACTCTAAAAAAGTAACTACAGTAACTAGTTACTTCTCCCAGAAAGTAACTAAAGTAGTTACTGCGTTACAAATTATAAATGTAACTAGTTACTTTGGAAAGTAACTGTTGCGTTACTTTCAAGTAATTTTTTTAAATGCTCAAATGTATGAAAGAATTTGGGCCCCACCTCCATCCCTCTCTGACAGAATGTAAAATACATGTGTGTTCAATTATTTATGATAAATCTGAATATTATAATGAAATGGACACTTAATACAATACATAACAGAAATCCACAGTACACAAATCTAAACTATTTTAACGTTGCTGTGGGAAAGTGAGACTAGCATCCAATAAAATGTCATGGATTATTGTAGATATAATTACTATGTTTATATAGTGTTTATGCTTGACACCGACGTGGAGAGGCTCTTGTCTCCAGGGCATAATGTGCATTTCACGGTTACACTCGTTCCCTTAATTTGTTGGAAGGAAAAGTAATGGCTATACTTCCATTTAAAGAAGGCTACTTTTGGACTATTCAGACTCGCTATTCCTGCTTCTCTTGATTCACTTGAATGTCCTGTGTCGTCTCTGTGTGTCTGACAATTTGTGTAAGAAACACCCGTCCAACTCCACGTCTGATTGGCTTACCATGGAATTTTACTCAACCTCAGCCAATCGTTATCATTTATGCGATTGTCTCCGCCCTCACCAAGGAAGGAGGAACAAGAAAAATGTTTGCCACTCGGCTTTGGTCTGATGAAAAACAGCTGCCTTCAATCACAGTA
>CM053978.1:28374881-28427088 GCA_028641955.1 Protonibea diacanthus | reverse complement strand
CAGCGCAGCATGACCGACACTCTGGCCAACACAAGGAAGATCCTGTTTGTGGACTTCAGTTCAGCGTTTACCACCCTTGTCCCAGACATCCTCCACACCAAACTCATCCAGCTCACTGTTCCCTCCTCCACCTGTTAGTGGATTACTAACTTTCTGACTCACACGGAGCAGCAGGTAAGGCTGGGGAGAATCACATCCAGCACCCGGACTATCCGCACTGGCGCCCCCCAGGAGTGTGTGCTCTCCCCACTGCTCTTCTCCCTTTACACCAATGACTGCACCTCAAGAAACCCGTCTTGAGTTTGCAGATGACACAACGGTCATTGGCCTCATCCAGGATGGTGATGAGTCTGCATACAGATGGGAGGTTGAACGGCTGGTCTGCTGGTGCGGTCAGAACAATCTGGAGCTAAACACGCTCAAAACTGTGGAGATGACAGTGGACTTTAGGAGGAGCCCCCCCACTCTGCCGCCAATCACCATCACCAACAATAGCTGTTGAAACCTTCAGGTTTCTGGGATCCACAATGTCCTGGGACCTGAAGTGCGGGACCAACACAGTGACCATCATCAAAAAGGCACAGCAGAGCTTGTACTTCCTGCGCTAGCTCAGGAAGCTCAGCCTGCCTAAGGAGCTGCTCATACAATTCTTCTCTGCCATTATCCAGTCTGTTCTCTGCTCTTCAATCTCTGTTCTTTTCCTGTTTGGTTATCGATCCAAACCAAACAGACTGCAATGGACAATAAGGTCTGCAGAGAAAATTATTAGTGTCAGCCTGCCCTCCATCCAGGACCTGTACCTGAGTCAGGGTCAGGAAACGGGCAGGTAACATCTCTGCAGACCCAACACACCCTGGTCACAACCTGTTTAAACTTCTTCCCTCTGGAAGGTGCTACAGAGCTCTGTACACCAAAACAACCAGACACAAGAAAAGTTTTTCCCCTCAGGCTGTCTCTGTGATGAAGAGCAAAAACTGGACTCAAATATCATTAACATCAGCTGTGTAATATCTGTAAATTACAAATGATCTATGTAAAGATCATCTACATTAAATCTGTTATAATAAAGACATGCACACATTGTGAATGTAAGTGTTGAAGGAAATGTTTATGTTGTCATCGTGGTGTGATCTGGTCAGAGTAGATGTTTCTGAACAGAAGCTGCCTGAAAAAAAAGGTCACACAGTTCACACTGTGCCTTTGTGTTTATGGCTGTTCATCTAATGCTGCTAACACAAGGTCTGGCACATTTTGATGGTAAATATGATGGTTTTCATACCAATGTTATATTCTGAATCAGAGTGCTCCTGTGCTCTTCGCATATGTGCATGCTTTAAAATGCCAATGTTACTCGTATGAATGGAGCCTCTGTATTTTTATGTTGATACTTCAGGACGTACACAGGTCGTTTGTCATAAGCTAACTTTGTAGTCTAGGTTAGCATTTTTACTGCTACGATACCTGACACCTCGATGACATCACTGGAGAATGTGTGACTTTTGGTAGTCAGAGCTGTTGATTGTAAATCAAAGTGTGGTATGTGATTACAATAAAACTAGTACTGTATTTTATTTATTTATAACCTGTATTTAGCCAGATAAAAACCCACTGAGATCAAGACCTCTTTCACAAGGGTGACCTGGCCAAGAAAGGCAGCAGCGCACATCATAGTGGTCAAAAACAGACAAACAACAATAACACACGGGCAACATTTAAAATCTTAAAACAAGCGGAAAAATAAGAAAAAATACAGTGCAAGAGTTATAGCTACATTAACAATTTAAGAGCATAGGCACTGTTCAAAAGATGTCCATTGTCTTTTTTTAAGACAGAGCGGAATGCTTCCAGAGGAAGAAGTTCTGCAATTTTAAGTTCAGATTGGAGGGCATTCCAAGCAGTCGGGGCAGAGAAACTGAAGGCTTTTTTACCTGTTTCAGTTCTGACTCAAGGAACAGCAAGATGCAGAATGTCATTTGAGCGTAGTGCATAATGGCTTTCGGTTCTCTGAAGGAAAGTGCATAAAAAAGTGGGAATTAAGCCAAGAAGAGCCTTATACACCAGAGTCATCCAGTGTGTGTAGCATCTCATCTCCAAGGAGGGCATGCCAGCTTTTGTATATAGTTCACAGTGATGGGTGAGGCGGCGACAACCAGTGATGAACCGTAGAGCACAATGATACACAGGAGTCAGGGGAAGAAGGCAGCTGGTCGACGCAGACATATATACAACATCACCATAATCAAGAACAGGCAGGAACGTGGCTGATATTAGAAGCTTCCGAGCTCTGAGAGATGATTTGTTTCTGTAATAAAAACCGAGCTTCACCCTTAATTTTGATATCAAATTTTTGACATGCAGTTTAAATGAGAGCTCCTCATCAATAGTGATACCCAGGTACTTATAGCTGGTGACTAGCTCTAGAGTTTCACCCCAGGCAGTTCTGATTGAAGGGATATTTTCCATGGGAACAGATGAATTTGAAAAAAAAACATTAATTTGGATTTATCAGCATTTAAATCCAGTTTCAGATTCTCCAAACGGATCTGCACTGCATCAAAAACGGACTGTAAAAATTGAAAAGCCTGAGCAATCGATTGTGAACAACAATAAACGACAGTATCATGCGCATAATGGTGGTATGAGGCATTTGATATGTTTGCACACAAATCATTAATGTAAATTGAGAACGGAATGGGTCCTAAACACTGAACCTTGAGGTACACCTTTTGTGACCTCAAGAAAGGTGGAGCTAACTCCAGCCATCTGAACACATTATGTCCTACTGGCCAAATAATCGGCAAACCAAGAGGCAGCCTGTTTGGAGACGCCATTCCTGCAGAGAATTTTTAGCAGAAGATTGTGATCCACAGTGTCACAACACATCGTTAAGAACTTTCAGGGCAGCAGTTACAGTGCTATGCTGCTTCCTAAAGCCAGACTGAAGGAGATTTAGAATGTTCCCAGATTCCAAAAATCCTTCAATTGATCACAGACCAATTTTTCAAATACTTTTGCCAGAATACATAATTTAGAGATCTGTAATTCAGGTCTGTAATTATTAACTGAGGGTTCACCTCCTTTTAGCAGTGGGAGGACAAACGCTGATTTCCAGACTACAGGAAGTTTATTTGTGCTGAGGCTTAGATTAAAAATACTATTTAGAGGCTCAGCAATTAAGTCAGCAGCCAGTTTTAGAAAAAAAGGATCTAAGCTATCTGGAGTCCAAGTTTTTTTTAGTGCACTATGGACCTCAGAAATAGACACAGGTTTGAAATGAAAAGAATGATCAACAGGAAGACAGCTTACAATAGGTTCATCAGTTGAAGCGGTGCTTTTAAAATCACTGTTATAAAAACTCAAACAAGTGCCTTGCTGTGGTAAAATGTTCATTAAAATAATTTAACATGGCACATTTATCAGTCAGGTTTATAGAGTCTTTGACCAAAAAAGTTTGGCAGTTCAGTAGAGGGCATCGCACCAGAAGCAGATCTCACAACATTCCAAAATTTCCTGGGATCATTTAGATTTTTAGTAGTTTCAGATAAATAAAATTCAGATTTAGCCTTTTTAATTAGGGAGATACATTTGTTACGAAGCAGACGAAAAACAATCCAGTCAGCTTCAGTTTTTGTTTTTTGTGCTCTGGCCCAGGCAAGATCTCTTTCTTTGAGGAGGTTTCCAGTTTCAGTGGAAAACCATCGATTGTTTGGCCCTTTTATCCTAAACTTGCGTAAAGGAGCATGTTTATTAATTAACTTCAAGAATTCAGAATGAAAGAGATTCCAGGCCAACTCAACATCATCAAGTAAGGAGATTCGTTCCCACTCAAAATTAGACAAATCATGCAAAAAAGCCTGCTCATGAAAACGTTTAAAATCTCTTTTAAGTAAGATTCGTGGTTTAGTTTTTGGGAGTTTGGCATTTCTGATCACTGCAATGGCACAGTGGTCACTCAGATCGTTCGCGAAAACACCAGCATCAGTATACCTGTGGGGGACATTTGTTATTATAAGATCAAGGAGCGATGATCTTGAAGGATATTTAATGTTAGGCCGTGTTGGGCTATCAATTAATTGGCTTAGATTTAATGAATCACACATAGATTTCAAGCCATCTGAGGCTGATGACAACCAGTCAAGGTTTAGATCCCCCACTATGACAAACGCACTAGAGACTAATTCTAAGACACAGTTATTTAAAGAACTAAAGCCTCACTGCAGGCTGAGGGAGGCCTATAACAGCCCATGATTGTAAGGGACTGTTCCTTTTGAAATTCAAGTTTCAATGCCAATAATCCTAACTGTTTACTAATGGATACAGAGGAGGGAAGGGTAGCATGAAACTTGTCTTTTATATAAATAGCTACACTTCCACCTTTCCTGGGATGATCACAGCGGAATACATTATAACCATTTATAAAGATATCCTCATCTGGGACTGATTTATTTAACCAAGTTTTGGACAACACAAGAATATCGGTTTCAGTTGTCTGTACCCAGATCTTAATTAAATCAAGTTTAGGAAGCAGGCTCCAGACATTCAGATGTAAGATGCCCAGGCCTGATCTGGCTCTGAAATCATCAGGGTACTAATATTCATCAGAATGGGGCCTGGGTTAGGCTGAACATTGCCTGATAATAAAAGGAGAAGAAGGATGAAACATTTTCATTTTATATTAGAAGTTGACTCCTTGTCATCAATATTGGAATTTACCAGGTCAGTAAACGAAGATTTTGTGTATATAAAACTGTCTTGACTGTCTTGGCTTCAACGGTTAGTGGCTAACAGGGTCCCGGCGGCCAGCGGGCAACAGAGGGTCGGCTCCAGTGGAGGGTCAGCTCCAGCGGAGGGTCGGCTCCAACGGAGGGTCAGCTCCAACGGAGGGTCGGCTCCAGCGGAGGGTCGGACGACTCCAGTGGAGGGACAGTTCCAGCGGGCAGCAGGCGCAGTGGCCTCTGACAGCCGAACACCGCTTTACGGTGGACAGCAGCTCACGACCTCAGGAGGATCCAGCCCGGATCCAACAACCAGAGCCAACAGGTAGACCAAAGATCAGTCCGGAGACACCTGTGGTTAGCAGTAGCAGCCGCTCACAGCAGAGGACCACCTGAGTGGTAGCGGGAGCACAGATCACAGCCTGGACAAGTCCATGGAAACCGGCTCACAGGAGAGGGACGGATTTTTGCTACCTGTGGTAGTGCTTCAGTTGCAGCTCCTTAACTCGCAATATAATGTAATTTTTAAAATGTTTAGAGGTTTTTTTAAAAGGGGCGATAGAAACTTAATGATATATCATTAGGATGGCTTAAAAAACTCACAAAAAACAAAATAAAAAACACTTAAAACAAACAAAGACAGAGAGTAACACAACTACTGACATGCTCGCGGCCATCTTGGATTCGATCCAGTGCGTTACCAGCACAGAGCTGCAGTTTTTAAAATTCATGGCAGCACTCATTGCCAAACAGGTCTATGATAACAGAACACCATCCTGATTTTTTAAAACCTTCTCAGTCACCACAGACAGACACGGTTCTTCATCAGGTTAAAACAGTAATCAGATTTTTGTCCAAAAAAAAGTATTAGTCATTGTTTTGGTCCTTTTTTTAGAATCTCATCATCAAGTGCACATTGTGTTTAAATGATAATTAAAAATCCACTGAGCACAACAAATTACTAGAGAGTCAACAAACCCCAAAATGCTGATGCATGTCTGCCTGAGAAGGCTGAGGGTCGGGACTAGGCCATGATCATTTGCCATGTTACCATGACCAGTTTAATTACACTTAATGATGACTGTGAGAGGATCCCCCTCTTTCTGAAATGCGTGTGACTTACAGTAATGGGGTTAAATGACGCCTAAGCGATTACACAGCTCACTCTTGGTGGGCTGGCAGTCTGATCGAGGCAGCGCGAGAGAGACAGAGGAGGACGAGGAGGAGGAAGGCTGGAGCCTGGAGATAATCACAGCACCAGCAGGATCCCTCCCATCTCCATCCATTCTCTCTACCTGAACTGCTCAGCCACTACAGAGGGAGGGAGAGAGGGAGAGAGGAGGAGAGAGCCATGGGTGGATTTGGATTTGGTCCCAGAAGACTCATCCCCTTCTCTCTCACCAGCTGTCTCCGCTGCATTAGCATTCCAAATGCACTCTGACAATTCCACAATTAAGAACTAGAATGCTGCAATTAGTTCACTGCATAGAGAGATGACCCAATTAGTGTTTACTTTACACAGATTTTATCACCTTCAATTTGTAAATGCCAACAGCTTTTTCTGCTACAAAAGCAAAACTGAATTCTTTCTTTCATTGAGTGCACTCACAGCGCAGGCTGGAACTCCCACTGAAGACAGAGGTCATGTCATTGAGGGGTTTTTTTTCTGGGCATTTAAATGTTTTAGTGATTTGTAGCGAACACTTCACAGTTTGTTGGAAAACAAATGTAGATCAAGCTTGCCAGGGTAATTATAAGCCATTAAATGAACTTTTATTTTGAAATGTAGACTTATAGCATGCCATATCCTGTGGCACATGGCCACAATTGTTATGTGGTAGGTTGATTATTGAATTAATTAATTCATTATGCAATGCACAATCATCATTAACTTTGATTTTCATCACACATTATTCTATACGTTACGTTTCATACAGCATGAACATGGTTTTACGGTCTCACAGGCCTGCTGCTGGGTAAAGAGCCTGGCTTGAATACTTGTGATCTGGTGCACAGCGGTGTTAAGGCAGAGCACCAGTGTGTGTTCTACTGTCTTATTTGTGTTTGCAGGAGTGACTGAAGAAACTCTTATAGCTACAGAAAACTCCTGTTATCCTTCTATGAAATTATATATTAATACAAAGAGGTGTCAGTGCAACTGACATATTTCATTGTTCGTTGAACATTGATTCATTTATCTATTAATTAGCTATTAATTAGCCTCATGATGACCAAAGTAACCATGAAACATGACATTCTTTTCATGCCAACAAGACCACCATAATGACCACAATGCAAACACACACAGTGTGATGAGAGGCTAATCCATGTGCTCCCCCTCTCCTCCAGCTGAACTTTCCTACCTGGGCGATTCAGTGCACATGCCCGCCTCTAAGCATCTGACATTTTCACTGACATCAAACAAGACCTGGCAACGGCTCTCCTCACCAAAGATGACATTTGCAATGTACTAGTTTTTTCAGCCATCAGTGATGGTCCATTGGGGGCAGATTTTTTGCCTCTGCACCGTGCTGGGGTCAGGTGTTTCACCACCCCTCAAGGCAGTGGAAGTGGTCCAATCAAACATGTATGGCATCAAAACTCTGGAATCTTGGAATGCTATAATCAACTTTTCTCAGCGAGCTCCTACACAGCTGCACTCCTTTGAACAGTATAGAACATTCTGACATTATACAGTCAGTCTCCATGGTCATTCTTAACCATCAATAGCTGGTCAATTCGGTTCTTTGACTTGACCCCTACTAAGCCTGGGGTTCAACTCAATCACCAGCCCACGCTATTTAACACTTTGGACCAGTAAATGGCTATTGATTATCACACTGGGGCTTTGGTCAGATTAGAGCCACTGACTCCTAGTGCCATGATGTGAAAGAAAGTGTAAAAAGATGCAGTGCTTTTACCTTTCAAAGAGAATATGTCTGAAGAAGGCCAGTTCCTGCATCATCTGGATGTTTGGCAGAGGGAAGATACATAAAGAAATTGTTCCTGAAGGCTGTGCCATCGCTGTGGGAATGTGATTAGTTACTTTGTGGTGAGGAGTTGAATGGCAGCCTCTGCCATCAGTGTATGAATGTGGATGAACGTGATGTTTAGTAAAAGTGCTAAGTGGTTGCAAGACTAGAAAGATGCAATGTAAGTACAGTCCATTTACTGACAGATGCTGTCACACAGACCTCTGTGAAGACTTGTCATGTAATTTGTCACTAGGTCCTCAAAATATGAAATAATATTGTTTTAACCTGCTTCCTGTACAAATAAACTTGTTTCATGTCAATTGTGTAACCTTTGTCCACTGCAGGAACTTAAATTTACATTTACAAGCCTTTTAGCTGACGCTTTTATCCGAAGCGACTTACAGGGAGCAATTTGGGGTTCAGTATCTTGCCCAAGGACACTTCGACATGCAGACTGGAGGAGCGAGTACCAGAACCACTGATCATCTGATTAGTGGACGACCCGTTCTATATCCTGAGCCACAGCCGCCAACTTAATGGTCCAGTATGTTAGATTCTTCAAAGAACCGAAGGCAGTGACCTGTGCTTTCCTTAAGCACTGCAAAGCCTTTAGGTCTCTTTTAGCTCATGATCTTGGTTTGGTTTGTTTGGGTTGAAGACCTGCTGCCCTTGCAGCAGAAGAAAATTGTTTTCAGCACAAGGTTCTGACCACTGTATTCTACCTGCACAGCATCAAACAACACATAGACATGATGTAAAGCACTGTGGAGCATTTAGCAGCTAAAGAGTGAGAGGTTTTGTTTTGAGCAAACCAGAACTATCAACAGATTGAATGCTGGAAATACTTCCATCAGATGGACAAAAACTGGATCTTTTTGACTTTCCAGCACTGGGAGAGCCCATTGCTCGTGTATGCAGAGCTGTTACCACAGCCAAAGTTAGACTGAATCCTGGGAGAGTGTGTGCAGCTTGGCTGCTTTGACTTGACACTGTAAGCCTGAGGGCAACCTCAATTACATGTGTGGCTGGTGTAAGTGGCAGCCACCCACAGGTCTAATCTCAAATTGCTTTCACAGCATAGATTCCCTCAACACACATCTTTAACTTCACCTCCTCAGGTGATAAAAATACAGGAAAATATCGAATACAAGTATGGATGCGCACGCACACACACACACACACACACACACACACACACACACACACACACACACACACACACACACACACACACACACACACACACACAAATAAAACTCAATTAATTCAAATTATGTTATTGATTATTGCGTTTTAATAATTGTGAGTCATTCTCCTGATGGTTTGCCTTCCTGTCTGGCTGTTTTGCTTCAGCATCCTGACACTTTAAGAATTACTTTGCACTGCATTGAGAAGAGTTTGAAAAAAAAAAAAATCTAGTGGAAATCTAGTGGATGTAACGTTTATATGTTACAAAAGAGAAGCAGAACACATTTACATCTTGTGACATCTCATACCCAACACATAATATCCACTCAAGAAATGAAATGAGATATACAGTCCCCTCCAAAAGTGTTGGAACAGTGAGGCTAATTCCAATTTTGCTGTTTGACATCAAAAGATGAATATGAGACAAAAGATCAACATTTCAGCTTTTAGTTCCAGGTATTTACTGTACATCTTGATCTGATACACAATGTAGGACATAGCAGCTTTTGATTAAACCCACCCATTTTTCATGTGAGCAAAAGTATTGGAAGACAGATTTAAAGTAGATTGAAGTGAATAAAACCTAATATTTAGTTGTAAATCCCTTACTTGCAAAAACTGCATCAAGTCTGTGACTCATTGACATCACCAAACTTTTGCATTCTTCTTTTGTGATGCCTTTCTAGGCTTTGACCACAGCCTCTTTCAGTTATTGTTTGTTTTCAGGGGTTACTCCCTTCAGTCTCCTCTTAGGCAAGTGAAATGCATGCTCTATAGGGCTAGATTGACTTGGCCAGTGTAAAACCTTCCACTTCTTACCCCTGATGAACTCCTTTGTTGTTTTTTTCAGTGTGTTTTGGGTCATTATCTTGATGCATGATGAAGGATCTCCCAAAATGTCAAAATGTTTCTATAGACCTCTGAGTTCATTTGCTGCTGCCATCATGTGTTACATCATCAGTGAAGATTAATGGGGCCTATCCCAGAAGAAGCCATGCAAGCCCAAGCCATGACATTACTTCCACAGATGCACTTGTATGCTTGGGATCATGAGCAGATTCTTTCTTTCTCCAAACTTTAGTTGTTCTATCACTTTGATAAAAGTTCATCTTTGTCTCATCAGTCCATAACACATAAGGTTTTTTTTTTTTTTTTTTTTGGCAAATCCCAGCATGTCCTTCAACTCTTCTTGCTAATGAGTGGTTTACTTCTGGTGTAACCTCTATACTTTTGTTGGTGAAGTCTTCTGTGAATAATGGATTGTGACCTTCACTCCTGCCCTCTGGAGGTTACCGATGCCGCTAACAGTTGTTTTAGGGTCTTTCTTTTCAGCTCTCACAAATGTTTCTGTCGTCCACTGCTGTTGTTTTCCTCAGTCTACCTGTTTGACGTCCGTTACATAGTACACCAGTGGTTTCTTTCTTCTTCAGGACATTCCACATGGTTGTGCTATGGCCAGTGTTTGTACAATGGCTCTGATTGACTTTCCATCTTCTCTCAGCTTTACATTTGATGGTTTTTCACCCATAGACAACTCTCTGGTTTTCATGTTACATCTCTAACTATAAATGCACAGGCAAAACCAAAATCTGAAACTGAGTGAAGACGTTCACATTGTTTGAGTAATCAATGTAACAGGAGGCTCCTGGGCAACAAAACACACCAGTCACATGTTCCAAGACTTTTGCTCACATGAAAAATGGGTGAGTTCAAACAAAAGCTGCTATCTTCTACATTGTGTATCGGATATATATATATATATATATAAATTACATATATTATATATAGTCCGTTTTCCAGACTACAAGGAAGGTAGTACAACTGTTACTATAGACTCGACTCCTAAAACTAAACCTCAGCTCCTACTTAGTCTAAGTTAAACATTTGTAAAACTGTTTTTACTTGATAAGGCATGGAGACATCAAAAATCTTGGCAATGAACAATAAGTCAGCTTTTGTGGATCTATCCAATTTGTCAAGTGAAGGGGGGTTGTGCAAACCTGTCCATGTCAAAAGATTCAGCCATACTAGCCTACACACACAAAACAAAACCTGCCAACCAAAGACACAGACAGAACTCCAAATGCTCGGGGGAAAGATACCCCGGACGAACCCCTAAAATTACGTTTTGTCCCTGTCTAGTGTGTGGGAAGTGTAACATAAATAGTTTATTACTGCTATGAATACAATACAATAAACACAAACTAAAAATAAAACTAGCTTTTTTAAGGGAAGCTACCTAAACTCCACAAAAGCTACCAAAACCAACAACAAAAAGACAATTACTAAACCTAACTTCTTATGCTCACCAAAAACAGGAGAGAAATGTACCATAAGAAAACACAGTTCACTCCTACTGCCTCAGTCTTAACAGTGACTATTAAATCAAGGGTGATAACATACAAAAGCGACTAGTGACAAGATTAAACAAGGAAGCAAATTGTCAATTAGAAGATGAACCAAACAACGAAAGCACAGGGAACTCTGTGTAGAGGAGGATCTTAAACAGGCCACACCCTGATTAACTAGATTGGAATTAGCTGTGGTTGATCAGCACCGAGGAAAAGAGCCTCATTCAGAACAAAACAAGCATAACACAAAATGGCGGGCCGTAACAATTTATACAAACTACAAGGATGGTGGTACGACTGTAGACTCGACTCTTAAAACTAAACCTCAACAACTACTTACAATAAATCAAGCCTTTGTAAAAACGTGAACCTGGCCCTGGTGTGCTGGACACATGTGCATTGTGGCTATCATTCAGTTTGTACTCAACCTGTGTGAATTTAGTACCAGATAAAGACATAAACTCATTCTGCAGTCAGGTCATTGGACTGAGCCCCACAGTGACACAGAGAGAATACCAAATTCAGATATATTGGCTTGTTTACTCAGTCCACAGTTCAACTCCACCTATTCAGAAATATTCGTGCACATGCAACAAGGAGAGACACCCACACCTGTTTCGTACAACATATACCACAACATGTTTTCGAAGCAGGAAATGTCACGTGTACATGAAAAACTGATGCAAAAGCCTTAGTACATCTGGTCCCACATCACATAGATAACCCATAAACCTGCAATCCTTGTAAGACTCCAGAGCACTCTCTTGTTTACAATGCAAAACACGGTGATGATTTTGATGTTCAGGTCCTTACAACATGTTTAAATATATTTCTCTGTGCTACAGGACATGCATGTTTCTGATAAAACATGTTTTGTCTTTGTTGATGTGCTCTCTATGAAAGAAAGAAACTCGCAAACACACTTGTATGATGAATGACTGAAGCCTTTCACTGTTGGAGAACAGTCACAGCAGGTTTTGATGTAGCAGCCAATCAGGTAGAAGCAGGTCATTTCCCTTTATTGATGAGACATTAAACAATCCATTGCAATCCAATCAGAGCTTGTTAAACCATGGCCTCACCCTGCTTACAAAAGGAGATCACAGTTATTAACAGAGGTCAATGTAAAATCAATTAACAAAGAGTAAATAAAGCCCACATCATTTCACCCGTCTGCCACGTCAGGTAGCACAGTGTCTTGTTTGGTAATAAAAGCTCGGCCACTGAAATGGGATTAAATCCCATCTGCACTCCTTCATAACAAATTTGATTTAGCTGAGCAGGAGAACAGCCCTCCTATCAGCAATTTCTTCATTTCTGTGGGAAGGAAATAACTGATGGAGCAGTCTGGCAACAGGGTAGTCTGGTAAAAAGAGAAACTCGCAGAGATAGAGAGCAGCATAACACTGCCTTTTAATTAAAGGACCACATCTACAACACCTTCGCTGCGCAACCGACCATGTGTATCATACGCAACACAAATGGGACTCTCATGGTGAAAAGGAAATCTTATTTAGATTCAATTTTCTGATGGGAGGTATATGAACAGTATATCAGTCAGGCACACTTATCAAGTCTTTAGGCCAGAATGAGTATTACACACAGAAAAAGGATAGGCAGATAGCCAGGGACTAATAAAAGGAGTAAAGGGTAATGTGGCCGAACGTGCAGTGATTTGTAAAACTCTCTTGTGTCATGAAAGCAGCATGGACTGCGAGAAGCAGACGAAAACCATTACAATACGTTCTTATTTCAACCATGAAATCATTTCTGTTCTGTTCTGACTCCCAGGGTGAAAAAGCTACGTTTTCTTTCCCAGCCATGCATTCAACTCAACCGCCATTGTCCGTGTGTGCAGATTCACTAATTACTATGCAGTACCTATTGACTCAAGCAATTAAAATGAGTGCTGAAGTTCAGAAGCTTGAAATAAAAACATTTGTAATGCATACTGCAGTGTTTCCCCTATATTCATTCAGCTAGATGATGAGCGTTGCTGCTGAAATTTCACAAGATCATTAATATCAACGCACTACTAATGATTTGTATTCAACAACAACAACACACAGTGTTATTATGTTTTGAGTCAAAGCGCATTAAACAAACAACAGTGGGCATATATATATATATAAAAAATATATAAAAAAATATATAAAAAGTTGTGATGATCTTATTAGGGTTGACCGACCACTCAAAGTGCCACATTGCCACCAGGAGCAATGTGGCACTTCTTATCCAGTCTCTATGCTCCTGGACTTCTATGATTATGACATGGCATGGCATGGCATGGCATGACATGGCATGACATGGCGTTTTCTTGGTAACCTACTGAAACCTTGCTGCCTTTGGGACACTTGGCTTGCATCTTCCATTCAGTGTTTATCATATCAGAGAAGGCTCTCAGCATCACTGAAGCAGACTAGACAGACTTTGGGGGTCATTCATCTTAAGTATCAAAGGAATCCGACTGGCCCTCAAGAATTTTGGTAACTTTCTGTTGTACGGGATGGTGCTGAACAAAGGGTGGCTGCCTGTTTCGGGGAGGGATGGACACTGCCCATGCCCCTGGGATTTACTGGCTATTTGCTTGTATATACTTTGCATCCATGTGGAAAATCCAAGTTATTTAACTGCAATCTTTCCATTAAGCACCTACTTTGCTATACCCTGCTTTGCTCTATCTGCTTTCCGTTCCTCTGGTGGGTGACTCGTCTGCCAGTTAATTTGCTGCCTTCCACTAAACCAATCCAGCTCAGAAGAAGTCCCTTCCGAAAGGTTGTGAGTTCTGCCTTAGCTGTGGTCATTTAACCACACCCTTGACCTTGTTCTGTCATATGACATTGAAACTGAATAGTCTTTCTATAGAATCCACTTTTGTCTGACCAATATTTAATAACCTTTGAATTCCTATTATAGGGCTACAAGCCTTTAGGCAAAGACTCCTATAACAGATGTCTATCTGATGGAGCTGCAGTTAAATTTGAGGAAGTGATTTCATCTGTGTTTAATTCAATACCATGTTACAAAATAACAGAGGACTCGTTTGCTACCTTTAGCCCCTTCATTCAGATCATCTTGTTGATAGTTCAAATTTAATCACACCACATCCTGTAGAGATGTAAAACTTGGATCCTTTTAGGGATTTGAATCTTTCCGAGTCAGTCACTAAAGAGATCCAGATCTTACGAGTCATTTGAGTCATTATGTCCATAAGCAGAGACGTTCTTCTCTTAGACAGGCTAAATAAATTCAAATTTGAGAGCTATTATACGACAAGGGCAGTGTACTGTTTGTGCATTCGAAATTTTAATGTAGGAAATAAAACTTTGCATTTTCTTCTTTTTATTTAGCTGCATTATATTCAACTGACACAGTATTATATTCTCATAACTCACAGTCAGCATCACTCATTCAACTGTAAATACAGTAAATGACATAACAGAAACGTGGTGAATAACTCCATAATTATTGGTGACACATTATGCTAACACATAATGCTGCAAATACAATGCTCCTCTCACACTCTTGATTGTGTTAAATCAAGTGGGGTGAATAAGAGCATTACTATTAACGACATATAATGCTGCAGTTAAAATGACATAAGTTACGTTACGTCCCTCTCACATTGTTTTTAGCCTATGAGCTATATTAGCCTCAGCTCATCATCTTGTTCATCGCTGTATTTATCTTCTTACATTTGACTGGAGGAAGCCTTTTTGACAACACTGTGAAGAGTACATCCGAGTCTGAATCTGCCTTGTTTCATGCTGTAATGAGGAGAAGTCCAGTCGACTTGGTTGAACCAGTGAATCCAGGTCTGCTGGATCGATCCGCAGGTCTCCTGAGTCTTTTGGTTCTCTTGATTCTCAGGTGTTTCCGGCTCTGTATGGATTTAGTCGATGTGTCTGAATCTGAATCCGGGTTTGTGCTACTGAGTCTGAGTCTGCAGGAGGACACGCTGATCCGCTGAGCCGCCTGAGTCCTTTGAGTCTGCTGGCGATCCACGGGTGATCCACGGGTCTCCTGTGTCTCCTGAGTCTTTTGTGTCTTTTGCTTCTTTTGATTCTCGAGTGTTTCTGGCTCTGTACGGATTTACTTGATGGATCTGAATCTGAATCCGGGTCTGTGCTACTGAGTCTGAGTCTGCTCTGCAGGAAGTTATGCTGATCCGCGGTCAGCTCATCTGAGTCCCGACTCCCGAAGCTATTCTAGCGGCAGAAACGATCTTATTGTCAACAATAATAGCGAGGCATGTTGTAATGAGACTGTACAGGTTAAAAGGAGAGGAGTGAATGGCATATTTTCTCATTTTAATTTGCATATGTGACCCAACTGCTAGATGGATGTAGGACGGTAAAGATCCGGGTTAATGGAGACTGTGACTCACAAATCCTGAGTCAGTTAGAGGATCCGCGTTAAAGATCTAGATGAATCGCGAATCATACACCATTAACCTCCTGCCCTCAACAGGTACCAACTTATCTTCAAACTGAGGAACCTTAGAGTCCTGAGAGATTGTTTTTCTCATATCAACCTTCACCAACTATCTAGGCTGCTCAAAGAACTTTTACCTTGTCTAGTTAGCATGTCTTGATATGATGATTCTGTCTTTATCATCAGCATATGTACCACAGTCCTTTAAAAGTAGCTGTAATCAGACCACTTCTTCTTGGATCTTTGAGAAACCAGTCACCAACTAGTTGTGTTAATTTCTACAACTTTAATAACAGGTTATTTTCAGTCAGGATTGAGAGTGCATCATAGCACAGAGACAGTGCTGGTGACAGTTATGAATGTCATTTTAATTGCATCAGACAAAGGACTCTTCCTCTATACTTGTCTTGTTATATCTTGCTATATCCTGCTGTATTTGACACCACTGACCATCACATCCTATTACAGAGACGTGACCATTTAATTGGCATTAAATTAACTGCACAAAGCTTGTTCAATTTATCAGATCAGTCTTAGTTTGTTAAATATAAATCCTCCATGAGCACTGAAGTTAGTGAACCTAGTCAGAGGTCCACAAGGTTCTGTGCTTGGACCAATTCCATTCACCATTTATATCTTTACATCATGATATGTATACCATGTATGTGAAACCCAGACAAAAGTGAAGTTGTTTTTTGGGGGGCTCAGTCGGTAGAGCGGCCGCCCCATATGTGAAGGCTCGCTGCAGGGGCCCCGGTTCGAGTCCCGACCTGTGTGGCTCTTTCCCGCATGTCATTCCCCATCTCTCTCTCTCTCCCCACATTTCCTGTCTCTATCAAATAAAGCTTGGGAAGGCCAGAAGATCACCCATTATCTAGAACATTAAATAAATATACACTATATCTTAATATAAACTAAGATAATGATATCCAAGTACTGTTGGACAGTCTTGAATTTGAACTTGACCATCAATGAACCGTGAAAAAAAACATAATACAACATAAACATATTACAAGCTGCAATTAAAATTGTATTTATTTCTCTTTTTGTTCAGACATTTATGTCTACATTAAGCTGCGTCAGCTGCGTAAACCCGTCTAAACCTGGGCCTCAGTGTATTGAAATGAACAATGAGTATGGGCTGAAATATGTGCCACCAGAAACTGAAACTTTGAATCACATAATTTGAATTTGTATTGTTCAATTTGAATCATTGCACTGAAAAACTGAATCTGAATTGTAATTTGAAATTGAATTTATTAGTTTGGAACTGAACATTCAGTTCTCTCAATTCAAATTCAGTTTTCAAAATTCTTCTTCTTCTTCGGCCAATCAGCACCTACGTTTCTGAGCACGTAACATAGTGGTCATTTGTTGCCACCCACCATGAAACAGAGGAAGAACTGCTTTATGGTGTTATATTTGAGTCTAGTGTTGTCAGCCATCCTGTTTTTCCCAGAATTGTTCCCTTTTTTCATCAGCTGTCTGAGGGGAAAAAAATCTCTCCTGGGACACAATCTGTCCCGTTTTTTGAGAAATGGAAAAACTTTATTTGGTTTCCTTCGTTCTGTAGTCCAGAAAGGTTCCCATGCTTCTGTAGCTATTTAACCATCTGGGGACGGATCCACCTAATCTGCCTCGTAAGTTTTACATATCTGTGAATATCTCTGAAACGGTTTATAATAGAGAGATGTGTTTTTTTGCACTGTTTTCCTGAGAGTCCACTGAAGACGGAGATATACAGTTTGTGTCTGTCTGACACTTCCTTATTGTTCTATGCCACCGCGTAAAAGACCAATCGAAACAAACAATCGAAAAATAGATGTTCAGCAGACTGAAAGCGCAGTCAACAAATGGACAAATGTTACTAGGCAGGACCGAGGCTGACCCCGGCCTCTTATGATTGGTCATCTTCCAGTAAGCTCAGTTGTAGCGCCAGCAAATTGGAAGCAGACGAAGAAGAAGAATAAACTATAAACAGTGTTTCATTTAGGTACAATAACATTTAACAACCATTACAAAACGTGACAAAACAACTCATGAAACTGATTATACAGTTTTGATTTAATTGAAATTAATCTTACAATACATATGCGCTGAATATGTACCACAGTACAGGAGAAGGAGATGAGCTGACGCTTGGAGTCGTAATGGAAACTACCATCGTCAAAATAAAAAACAAAGAAGCCTTGCATAAAATGAAAATAAAAAACAACAAAATAACGTACTGACTAAATAAAAGGAATCTGAATGAATGAATACATTTTGACGTACTTCACTAAATTCAAAACAACCGACATGCTACACATTTCTGGAAGCTGTCATCAGCAGAAAACTGAAAAAGCACCCACGTGGAGGTCTGGAAATGAATAAAAATTTATCTTGCTGCTGGTTTTTATTTTTTTCACTTAGCAAAGCAAAGACCCTCCGGAAAATTAAGGGGAACCTGTCATTCAATAGAAATAGTATTTCTGAAGTTATTCTGTCACTCTGCAGTCACTTTGGGCCCTCTGTCACTGCTCTGTGTGCTCCCTGCCCCCTGCACTCTGTTCAATGCACACAGCTCTCTCTCTCTGAAAAAGAAACTATCCCACCTAGTAACGTTTGTTCAGTCTGCTGAACATCTATTTTTCGATTGTTTGTTTCGATTGGTCTTTTACGCGGTGGCATAGAACAATAAGGAAGTGTTGCATCACTGATGTTAAAGCACACCTTCGAGTGTAATATTGCTTACATAACACAACATTCAGACTTCTTTCTGCTGTTTCAGATGGAGAAAGAAGATTTGAGTTATTTGTCTGGCTACCCTCTGCAGGTCAGGTTATGTCAGCTTCTCATGCCACTGGAAGACCAACTTGACAGTGCTCATGAAACCATCAGTGAGAATTAATTTTTTGAAATAGTTTTAAAGGACACCAGACAATTGAAAAATAAATTACAGTGTACTTTATACTTCAGAGATTTTTCATACGTGGTCATAGTGTGGATGAAAAGGCTGTTTTGCCTTAATCATGCTGGTATGTGAGATGGACAGGTGGATTGGTGCAGTGTCACCAGTAATGCAGGTGTTGTACTGAACCACTGTGGTGACGAGAGAGCTGATCCTAAAAGCAAAGCTTTCAATTTGCTAGTCAATCTCCAACCCACCTACTGCATGGTAATGAGCTTTGTGTAGTGACCAAAAGAATGAGATCACAGATACAAGTGCCCAAATGAGTGTCCCTCCATAGGGTGGCTAGGCTCAGTCTCAAAGACAGACTGAGGTGCTCAGGCTAAGGCTTGAAAGGACCTAGTTGTGATTTCAAGCATCTCATTAGGATGCCTCCTGGGCATCTCCTTTGGAGGTTTTTCCAGGTATGTCCAGCTGGAAGGAGATCCCAGGTTAGACCCAGAATTTGCTGGAGGGCCTGAGAAAGTCTCAGGATCCCCAGGAGAACATTTCTGGGGAGAGAGGCATCTGAAATGTCCTGCTTAGCCTGCCGCCACAGTGATTCTTCTTTTCTGTGCTGCTGTAGCATGGCAAATAGTGCAACTAATAATGCCACTACAATCATTTCTCCATTAACTTACCTTTGTGAGTTAATGGGATTTAAGTTGCCTTTTTTTCTCCTTTTAGATATTGACCAACAGCTCTGTTAATCAATTCAAGGAAGAGTTTAGGTCTTATCTTATTCTGGTTCATATTCTTGAGCTAAAGCTAAGCTGATGCTCCATCAGCCTGACATGAGAGAAAATTTAAACTTAGAGGTTTTGATGTTTTATACATCCCTCTGACATGAATTTCAAAATCACATATGCACACAGCGTGCACATAAAAGCACATATCAAAACTGAATTATTCACTGCACATGAAACAGTCTGGTGTTCTGGATGGATAGACAATCACAGGAGTACAGACATGCTGACATTGATCTGTCTGATATAAGCTATGTATTACACTCTGCATCAAACAGAATTAAACTGATGGTTGAATCACATGGTTCAGTGCTGAAGGGGAATTATGAACTCTCGCCACATTTTCCGACATGTCCACTATGTAACAGCTAGTTGTAAACAAGTACTCATATCCTACATTAAAACCCATTATCGCTAGGAAAGCAAAGGAAAGCAATCAAGGGAGTCCTCCCTCCCCAAGTCAGGGATGTTTGAGAGATCCCATTTGGATGTGTACATGAATCATTATCACAGTGCGCCATGTCAGCACAGCATCTACAGGAAACAGGCATTAGCAATGGAAAATATGATTAGAGTGGGCAAAAAGCATCAGAGACAGAAGGGACACACTGACGAGCAGAGAGATTTAAAAAAGCTGCGACCAGAGCCTGCTTACACAAAGGTAGGCTTGAGTTGACCTGACAAATAGACTGCAGTCCCATGTCATCCACCACACAGAGCTGTCCTCTTCCTGGGGATATTAAGTACAGTAGGACCCATGTAATCTGAGCAAATGAAAACTGCAACAGCTGAGGCTATGGATACCACTCTGTTTTAGCACTGCAGTTCTACGAGATTATCGGACTGACAAGTGAATTACAATTATCATCAAGTTAGTTACCTTTATCATCATGTGTCTATGTGTCTTTATGTTAAGCGAAATAAGAATTAAGAAACAAAATGATACATATTTTGTCACCATCAGAACTGTGTTCTCAGTTTAGAGATACTCTGCATACAGTGAGTCTAGGACCAAAGCTTAAACTGACTTTACAGTGCAACCACATAGTCAGACTTCAGATGGACGTCTGAGCCTGTCTTCGTGAACCCAGCCCACAGCAGGTCTGCTGGGTTGATTACCATATCAGTCTGACCTTTGCTGAGATGGAGACTTTGCAGAGGCAGTATGTGTAATTTTTCTCTCCCTTCTCTGGTGAGCTCGCTGAGTGTTTGACAGATGCTAATATGCAGAATGTCCCTAAGATCAGTGACAACCTACACATTTTCATAATAGGTTTGTTAGAAACAAAGCAACCAACATTAAACCAGGATCAACTTCTTGTTAAAACAATGCATATACTCTCAGCCCCATGAATCTAAAGGAAAATCACCTGAAGAACAATTCAGAGTACAGTCTTATAATGCCTCGCCAAAGCTTGATTTCAAACCACCAGGACAAGTTTTTGTTGACTTCTTGACTTTGACAGATCCATATTCCATCTTCTTAGAAACATGCTTATATACACTTATTTATTACTAATCTACGTTTAGCTCTTTCAAAGATGTGTTCATATCTGTGTTAGTGAGCACTTCTTGTTTTGCCAATCTACCTGACAGGTGTGCTATATTAAGATGTTTGCTGAGTATGCAGGCCAAACCGATGAGCAGTTGGCACCTTTAGCCACTCTTTACAAAATGGCTATAAAGGTTCTGGACAAAAAGCCAAGAAATTACCATCACTGTATCATCATATCAAAATATAACCTACTGTCTTTTGATAGTTTTATCTGTTTTGCTGATATGTGTTATTGTGTGTGTTATTCATGATCTTGCACCACCACCTCTTAAGCAGTGCATATCACTTTGCAGAGATAAACTAAGAGTCTCAAGGTCTTCTGTGAGAGGCGATTGTTATGTGGGTTTCAGGAAGACCTCTTTTGGTCAATCAGCTTTTTCTGTTAGTGCAGTAGAAAAATGGAATTCAATTCCAGTTAATATCAGAGACAGTACAAGCTTTAACCAGTTTAAACTATCACTGAAGACATGGCTAAAGGCTAATCAAAGATGTGATCACTGATCAATGTGCTGTCTTAAACACTGTCATATGGTATATGTATCCTTGTATGTGTATTGTTTTATATGTCAATATGTCTAAGTGATGATGTGATTGTACATGTTTTAGTATGATGTGTGTTAGTATGATGTTGCTGCTTTAGTGTGTACCTGTAGTGGCAACAGTAGGGCATGTATTGTCCATGTTTTTAATGTGTGTCTGTTTTATAGCTCCCTGCCCAGGGACCACAGATGTAAATTAGCTTTATAGCTAACTCTGGTACTGGAACTGTCCTGTACATGGCCCCTGTCAAATAAGCTAATAAACTAAACCTTGCATGGCAGAATGAGATATGTAGTTTAAATCCATCAGGAAAATCTGTAAATCACAGAGAGTTGATGCAGAGCAGCCGGAGCACATCAGAGAGAAAACCAGAAAACATTTTTCTCCATAAAACGATCCAGTTTGACCAAAATCAGTGGTCACCAGTGGTGGTGTGTAACCTAAGTTCCATAACGTGTTACGTACTTCTTGTGTGAGTTACAAAATGTTGCTTTACATGACTGAAACCATTATGTAATTATTAAAAGACAGAATGGCATTCTATTCCATACTCTAAGCTAAACTTTTGCTACATTGCCTGTCTTAGATCACAGCCCACTGTGTGCCACATAAAGGTGCCCTACGACCATCACATAGGCCACATAGGCCTATTGTAAACTAGTTAACTAAAGTCATGATGACAGATATTATGGAAAGGTTTTGAAAATTCATTGGTACACGGATAAATGTGTGGGAACCTGTGTGTGTGTGTGTGTGTCGTTTAATGATATTGTGTTATGATGGCAGTAAAATCTACTTTAAATTTTACACTAAAGTCACTTGTCAATGGTTGCAGTTATTAACTGTGAATCTCACAGCAGGTTCCTTACAGTGTGCTCACTAACATGGATTTTAACAAACTTATACTCATTATATAAATGTAGAGATGGATAATGAGTGTTATTAGTAATTCTAATGGAAAATGAATTTCTAAGTGTGTATTTAAGGTATATTCTATGCAGAAGAGATGAAAATATTATTGTTATTGATGTTGTTTTATTTATTGATATTGATATTGTTAATTATTAATGTTATTGCAGGTCTGTTCTCCTTTTTCAGAGCATTCAGAGATGGAAATGAGGATATGTACATTTTATTAGGGTGTTACACAACAATAAATTTACAAGTTACATGTATTGCTAAAGTAAGTGGAGAAATATGTATTTTGCAAAAATAGCATATAATACTCTTATAATGGAAAGTGATGTAACTTGAATGCAAGCCAAAAAAAAAAAAAAAAAAAGAACAGCAGGGAAAGTGCAGAGCTCACAGTTTCTAAAAGACAAGGGCTCCCTGGTGGACTGAAGACTGGTGCTCAGGAGGATGAGGGGGTTAGTGATGGACATGTGGGAAGACTATGGATCCAGCTGTGCTCTCTGTACGCTAAAGCCTCACTTCAAAGTCCATCTCCCCATCCAGCAGCCTTGGACAGCCCTTGTTGAAATGCACACATCTTAGAGAAAAAACCAAGGGAATCCACTACAGATCAATCTGGCTAAGCCATGCCATGGACGAATACCGATGATGTTCATTAAGACAGCAAATGCTCTCCAAGGTCACTTGAATCTCATCTAAGAAAGTGAACCCAGAGCCTTTAGATAGTATCTGAGAAATGTGAAAAATGAACAAAAGGCCTCTAATGCATTCCCACAGAGATCCTAGGAGAAGGCGAATGTTCAAAGCCCCACCAAAACTCCAAACCAGCCTTCTGAGAGTGATCAAACTACACGCCATCTGGACACCAAGGTCCCATTATGGAACTGATGATTAGGGGAGAAAGGAAATGAAATGAGTCTAAACTGTTTCACAGGACACAAGACAAACAACACTCTGCTGGCTTGGGACTACAGCTTGTAACGTGTCCCTGTTTGTTTCTGACATTCACCTTAAATGGTTTTTAGATTTTTTTTTATAGCTGCTGGGATGGCAGTATAATGCTGACAATCACTAACAGCATCCATAAATAGTTTATAGCACAACATCAGCATAAATTAGGCTTGTTATCACTTTCCGCATCACGTTGTTCGCTTGTATTTACTATCCTTTGGTCCTGACATGAATAATAGGGCCTGTTCAATTCGTACCCAACTTGAGTCATATATTTATGGTTCAAATTAAAGCTCCAAAATATTGCAGGCCAAAGGAGGGACCCTGTTGAATATGGTTTGCTGTTGTATCTCATTAAATCTGCATCAACAAGCCTCGTGAATATCAATGTCTATGTCAGGATTCAAGGGCACAGTAGCATGTATTTGGTCTGTCAGGCCTCATTGTGGTGTCCCCACTGAGGAATGTGAGTTGTTTTATTAAAGGTGACAGTCAGTCCAGTCCTCTGTGAATCATGCCTTTTGTGGACAGAGCACAAAAAAACAAATAAAAATTGTGATTAAAATTAAATGAAGGATGTTTGCTTCAATGAGATCATGTGTATGAGCATTTCAACAAATTAAGCAGAACTATGACCTGTGCTACATTTTGGTCCATTCATCAGAATTATCATATGATGCCTCCTGTACATCTCAAGATAACTAAGTATGTTGTGCTGTATCAGTGTAATAATATATACCCCATGTCTCAACTGTTCATTTTAAATCTTATACCATTATGTAATTTTAGCAACTTTCAAATCATTCCCCTGCTGTAAGTTTAGAAGGTAGACACAGTCCAGTGTTGAAAGGATTGCCCTGAACTGATTTACATGCCATCTATTTTCATAATTTATTGATCTTTAAAATAATTTCTGGTGCAAAAATGTCAGAAATGTGGTTTTAAAAGGGTTTTAAATCTTTGCCTCTCTCTCTTTTAGATAGTTTTAAAGAGAATATCTTTGGGTTCTGGACAGACAAAACAAGACAATTACAGACATCAACTTGGACTTTGTGGAACTGGAATGGATATGTTTCACTAATTTCTGACATGTTATAGAAGAAGGGTTCATCTTGAAAATGATCTGCTTATGATTCTACAATGAAAATAATCAAATAGTAAAGCATACAGTATATTTCTCATTTCTCTAAACTTGGCCTCTTGGAAGAAGATGTATTTTTAGTAAGTTTGTGGAACTTTTTCAGTTGGTTAATTTCTTGTCTTTGTGCAATTTAAGGAGACATTTAAAAATGCTGCTCGGTATATTTGAGAAATAGAAGAACATTCAAACAGAACAGGTCAAGGCAGAGGAAAGGCTGTCTTTAGATGGTGTGGGCCAACACTCGCTGCCCAATGTTTATTCACCAGCCCAGCCAGTCTCTTGCCTCTAAAGTCTTTCCAGCATATGTACTATTACACTGCTCTGCACAGAACAAGCCACTAACCCTGCCTGTACCAGGCAAAATGGATCACACGCCTCCCTTTTCAGTGCACTGTGTACAAAGTGATGCGGTATAAAATGATTAAAAAGTCCTGCGGTGTTGGCCATCCATCTTCAGCAGTTCATCTCTTCCCTCCCCCCACCTTTCAGAACGTTCTTGAATGTTGGAGCCGTTTCCTCCCAAGGCCCCTTAGACAATAGCCCTGCGAGCATCCCACTGGATAACTGCCATGACACGCTGAATGCCAGACAGAAATAATCTCCTCCTGATGATAACCAAGCAATCTCACAGCCCTGGGGAACCAGAAACACTATTCAGAAAGCAATGGAACAAAACCAGAGCTGGCATGTCATGGGGCGGTGACACAAGGACCCGGGGGTTATACAAATACATCCCCATCACCAACAGTACGTCCATTGACTAAAGATTAACACACACCACTGAAAGTCTGGAAGGCATGTTAGCTGGATTATGAACTGTCCTCATCAAGAAGATGTATGGAAGTATTACATTTTTACTCAATGTTATTCCATGACATAGCTTACTACAGACACGATCATAAAACTAGCCAAGGCATAGTAACAGGGAACAGACATTGGGTGCACACACACATGTGAAGTGAAGCAGGAGACAAAGGTATGCCAGTCCTAATGAATAATTATGTAGTATCACTAATTGTTTCTTACACCGTCTTCAACAATTTACTTCTCAGGTAAATAAAATCTGCCATACATGAGATCACCCTTTTCCAGCATGGTGCTGCAGCACCTGCAGCATCCTGACTGCCCACAGCCTGACGGCGCTTTAATGACACCAGCTGACCTCAAACATCTTGCTCCTTTTGAACACTCACTAATAGAAATGATTTAGTATCTGCACTCACGTGTTTGTTGATGTCGCCTGTTTGTGGCTCATATTGAGTTAGTTTACAAGCCAAATAGAAATATGAGCAGAGCGGCTCAGTCTATCAAAATGGAGAATGCTAGTCCTGAGTGAGATCTCAGCTGTAACACCAACCAGCTGTGGCAGCTCTGGCATGATCTGAATGGTTTTACAATGTGGACAAGTCTATCAAATTGGACAGTGCAGGTCCTGAAAAAGAAAGGAAAATAAATAAAAGCGTACTTCACAGCCTGAAAACCGAGGCAGCTCTGCCATCATGCAGTCGACAACATGCGTCATTTTTGCCAGTGTCGTGATATTGGCACAATTGTTGGAAACTTCTGTGGACATCCAAAGTCAAAACTTGCTTTGAACAAGTGATGCTTTACTGAAGTGTTTTAGGAAGACACTCTCCTTTTCTTCCACTAGATTTGTGGGATGGCAGTAGATTTTAGTTACCTTGGTGATTAAGGTTTAATAGATGGTGCAGTGGTTAGCCTCACAGCACATGAAGGTTCTGGATTTGAACGTGTAGAATGTGTGAGAATTTTCTGTGTGAAGTTTGCATGTTCTCCTCGTGTATGCGCGGACTCTCTCTGGGTACTGGCTTGGTACCGCTGCTCAAAGGTGACCCTGTCAACTGTCCCAGGTGTATCCTGCCTCTCACTTAATCTGGGTTTTTTTCAGAAACTCGACAAACAGCTCAGTGACTTGTCGACAATAAACCCGCATTCATTGATTTTTTTGGCCACTCAAGTGCAGCAGAGCTTGTTCTTGTTCTTGTTAAATGGAACAATGGCATGATATCACCTCATGAAGATGTTGTTCACAAACTTCTTATTTACTTGTCCAGCAGACACATAGTAATCATGTGTAGTAGAACTCATGTGACCAGTCCCAGAATTCAGTCTGCACATGTATTCTGCCTAACGAAGCTGCACGGGCCACAGTCAGTACACTCAGGCTCTCTCCATGGAGAGGTGTACTTTATAAAAGTTTGCAAATATTTACAAAAAGATTACTTTGGTGAAATGGATGATCTTTGTCATTACTGCTTTACAACATAGTGGTTATATAATTATATCAACTTCAGAAAACTGTACAGACAGCTGAATCCATTATTAGTGCAAATCCCAAGATATCATGTGACGAAGCGCCCCCCTGTGATCACGCCACAATAAACAGTTTCCATCAATCATGATGCCAGCTAGTTAGTTTCACCTGAGTGAATTAAACAGCATGCAGGCCAAATGGCATTAATGCCACCTGGCCAAAGGTAGACTCATAAACTCTCAGTTCAGTTTGTGTGGAATGGTGATCAGAGTTCAGCTTGAGATATAAGATGGGATGAGAGAGAGAGAGAGAGAGAGAGAGAGAGAGAGAGAGAGAAGTTGATGGAGAGGAGAGAAAGAGCAGGTATTGACCACTGTGTTTAGGATGCTATGCAACACGTGACATAATTATGACATAATTAATTTAGAAGATCTCCTAAAATTGAAATTCAAAATCCAGTCCAAAGGTTACATTTTGTCAGGAGAGAGATGTGAGGAATGATGAGTCTGTCTGTGAATGTCCTTTTATGCATACATTTAGTGTAAAACTGACCCTTTTCAATGTAAATAAGCCTCACTGCAAAAAGACGCCCAATACACAAATCGAGCATCGGAGAGTGAAAATGATCTGAGACTTGGTGGTAACTGAATCACATTTAGATCACATCACAGTCCATCACATGCACACAATAGCAGATATACACCGTGAGGAAATGAAGCTGTAACACAACATAAAACCTACTGCTGTGAGAAGCAGAAACGATGGTTACGCTCTGTAAGCGCCCAGCAGAGAGCAGAGCAGGAGAGAAAACAGCTCAACAGGCACCAAGAGGCATGGAGAGCACACAGTTAAAACACATCAAATGGCAATCAGTGAGTAACTGAGGAACAAGAGACATCCACAGACAGAGGAAGGAGAGGATATTTAGAAGATCTATGATTATTAGTTATCAGAGTTCTCTTTCAAATCAAACATCTGAAGAGATGAGTGGAAAGTTTTGTTCCTGAACTGCATTCCTAACATGTTTATTCTTATGTAGCTTAACCTGTGATGCCACTTCAGCACATTTAAAACAAATATTACTGGGAACGACAGGAAGAGTCATACAGGATTTAACATTCAGGAATTCACTTTTAGACACTATATTCTCAGCTTGAGGCAAACTGTATTCAGCTTAGTGGAGAATATGAGGAATGAATTCATCCATGTCGAGTTATGCCTGCAATTACTTTTATGACAAAAACATCAAAATATTTATGCATGACACATGAGAACACACTGCATATTGCACAAGTAATAAAGTCAGTAAGGTGACTTAAGTCTATATAATGTATGCTAATATTAGCAACCGTTAGCCACAATAAGCTACTGGTCATACCAAAGTATGGCTGTAGCAGGTGTTGAATTAAACAAGAGTGTATTTATTGCTTATGAATTCACCTTTTCATTTCTTAGAGAAAGATTGTCCCGTATCATATATCAGAAATGGCAGTGTCACCTTAAGTCAGGAGTTAGCGTACTTGTTTTCATCACATATGAAGCAGAATAGAATGTGCCTCCCCTGTGCTCCTCTTGAAATCAGCAAGTGGAGCTCTGCAGTAAAATTGTTACCTCAAGATGGAAATATGATGCAGGGTGACAGACATCACTGTTACTGTTTCTTTGTGGCATCCAGACAGAATAGCAAATGAATTCAACATTGGCTGTCTGGGACTTGTTTGGCAGCATTTATGGGTGGTTCAACAATTCACCCGCACCACAGTATAAACAAATCACTACAGCGGCAACAATTTAGAGAGGAGTCACTCCCTTTTACCCACTTCATCTTTTTTTTTTTTTTTTCCCTGCTACTGTGGCTTCAGAAAAATGAAAATGTTATTTATTTGGTTAATGGATGATGCCATTGTCCAGGAATAAAGCCTGAAAGTATCCATCCCATTGAGGTCTGTGGTTTACACAGAGGTGATTTTTTTAATTCATCATGAACTAAAAACTATAATACTAAAAAAAAACTATATGTCATAGGAACCTCTTTTGGAGTGAGACTCCTGATCTACAGATTTGCATCATGACACAGTATCATCTAGATTTTAGGATTGATTGAAGCGATATCACCTTTCTGCCTTCCCAGCTTCTGATTGTCCATATACATATAAAACACTGGAATTGGAACTGCAATCTTTAGATTTTTTTTTTTTTCAAGAACTTCCTGACACACCCAAACGCTGACAAACATGAAAACAAATGTGACTGAAAAAAGAAGTACAGATAAACCGTTAGTGTACAGTAACACTGAAACTGACTGATAAAAACTGATCTGAAGAAAAATGTAAAGATCATCATTGATCAGAATGAAAACAATATGAAAACATGTTTCATTGCCAGTGGTTGCCAATTTAAAGTCCCAAAGTATGTTGCACAAGGCCACGCTAAAGTTGCCAGAGCAATTTACCCTCTTTGGAGGGGAAATTAACAATAATAATAATAATAATAATAATAATAATGATAATGATAATAATGTTTTGCCTCTGCAGGACACAGAGAGAGAGACTGGGTGGCCCAGAGCCAAAACTAAATAAATCAATTAAAATAATGCAAAGTCATGCTCTTTGTTCCCCATCATGTGACACTATAGCATCCAAGCTTGGTATCGTTGCCTGCGTCCACCAAAATTAAATCCATCCAGTAACTGTGCAGACAACAGAAGATAATAATGCCTTTGTCTATTGTTTCATGGTTTTTCAGTTTGGACAGTGAGCTTTTATGAAGTGATTTAGAAACATGAGCATCAACAGAAGCCATTGGTTGCGTGGAAAGTGCATTAAAACCTCTACACATTTGTCTATGGTCTGAAGCTCATGGATTACCTTTTTAGTGTTCCTGCTGGGATTTTTTTAGATGGTGTGAGGCCTTGGATCAGAGTGTCACAAAATGGCCTTTAGCTCACATCAGGCCTCAAGGGTTCTCCAAACTGCAAATTATACAGATAAGTAGAACCCTCTTCGGAGAGGTCATGATTACAGCCCCCTCACTGAGCTCTTGTATGATTCAGGCAGCTTTGGGCAACTTCACACACTGGCAGCTCCAAATGGTGCTAAGAGAGAAGAGAGGGGAAAAAAAGATCCACTCCATGTGATGTTCACGTTCACCAGTTTAGATGTTCTTTGGACCATTGGCTCTTTTTTTTTCAACAAAGCACTCATTAGCTGCTGTTGATTTTATCCATCTTCAAGGTCACTTCCACTTACTCATTTAGGACTAAATGTTTCTCACCTTACTTGCTTTGATGTAGTACAGTTACTTTGCAAACACTTACTTTAGACAGTTTAGTCAGCGTTCAGACAGGAACAGGCAAATCAGACGCTGGCGGCATTTTTCAATTCATTTCAGTGGGGGTCTTGTGTTTCAGCACCGGCAGCAAAAACGTCGCCGGCGTCCGGGAGAGACATTGAGCGAGATTCAACTTTTGGGAAAACGGAGCCCCACGTCACGCTCTGGCTGCCAATCAGACACTCAGATCGGTCAAACCTCCACAGACAGCCTGAAATGTCTCTGAAGCAGAGACTGTCCAGGTGGACTAAACTCTGATCATCTACCTGTGTGTGTCTTCTCACTTTGTTTATTTCATGTACCCAGTTTCTAAATCTGAGTCCCGACTCGCAATTTACACCACAAAATATAATGACACAAAGAAGTTTAATTTGATTTGTGTCCGATGATTAGAGAGAGAGGGAGAGCGCTTTGGTAGAGAGACATAACAATAACAGTGAGCAAGCGCCAGCCTCGATAAAGCTGTTATTAATCAGCAAAATAAAACCATTGCCTGATTGTTTCACAGCGGTTACGTTCAGCAGGTATAGACACGCCTACAGCAACCCACTACCAGCCCCCCCCCAAAGCCAAGACTAAACTACCACACTTTTCTCTGAATGCAGTCTTCATCTCTACTTGTGTTTTAATTAAATACCTTTCTAAATAAAACACTCACATGTCCTTGTGTCCTTACCTCTTTGTGCCTTCTGATGCTACTGTGTCACTGTCTCTGGGTACAGCATGGAAGACAAATGTTGCCATGGTTCCAGAGTTTCATGGCCATAGATATGGAGTTACAGCCATTTTAGCTGTGCGAGGCTCTAGGCATGTCAGCATGCTGACAAAATGCAGAAAATACAGTGTGCAGCTGATACAGAGGGCTGCTCTCCAAACAGATTTTCCAAACATCATACATAACTTGTAATCACTCACTGCCAAAGTAAACAGAATAACCTCTGCATCTGCTTCTCTTACTGACAATACTTAATTGGAGTAACTGTCCAATTTTTCTTTTTGACTTTACCAGCCAGAACTCAACAGGAGGGAATGGAAAGAATTCTCAGAAGAAATGAGGTTTGCCTCAGGATACTGAGTCACAGAGAAAAGAAAAAGTAGTCCCACTGATGTAGAATTAGTATGCCAATCACTCAATCACTCAAGTCGAACAACACCAAAACACGGAGTTGGCAAGCAGATGTTAATTAGAGCAACAGAATCAGAAAAGAGCAACATTCTTTGGATGAAAAAAGCAGATTGTTCTCCTGACAGTGGTAAACATGAATTCAGGTATTTTCATGCCACTGGTATATTACACATGTTGGACTCACATACTATAGGCCCATATAGTTCCACGGCCAGCAGGGCGAGGGTGAATGGGTGATGAAAAAAGTTCATGGGCTCATTGCTATCAGTTCATCCTCTGAGGAGCATGAACTTGTGAATTCAATTTCAATCTACTAATTATATTGTTGTGCATATGTGGAATTTGACTTTGATGATTCTATGGGCGAGGGTAGCAGAACCACTGGGGACCCTGCTCCTGTTTCCTCATTATGTTGATGAAAATGTAAGGTTTCTTTCAAAACTAACGTATCTAAGTGTAGCTGTAATTGAAGGATAACAGTGGGCAGCAGTCCCATCTATATATTTAGTTTCTACATGAAATGATGTTTTGGTGAAACTCTTAAATTGGAATTGCTTTTCACTCAGTAAAACAATGAGTAGCTGCAAAAGGTGCACGCACTCTTCTGGGTTCACTCTGACAACGACAGAATCAGATTAGCATGAAATTTGCTGCGATGAGTCCTAAAGCTTTTAATAATTCCCATGACCCTCCCGCTAGAGCCACCAATCAGGCAAAACTGTTGGAGTACTGCAATTGAACTGATAGATTAGAATGAAATGCATTGAGTATATATAAACCCTTTGCATTTTTAAAACATCATTTTAATGTGAGGACAAAATTTTGCACTGAAGAAATCTCACAATCTAACATATGTTTTCATGGCAGTAATGAGTGACCACATGTCCCTTTGCAGCTTTTTCTGTTGTTCACTCAGCATGGAGCATCAGCTTTTATCCATCTTCCCTGTAAGACTGTAAAAGGTCAGTGTTTTGCACTGTAGAAAAGGCTGCAGCCTCTAGGGGACATTAATGGAACGTCACACTTTTAGTCTTTTCTTTTCTTTTCTTTTCTTTTTTTTTTTAATTACTGGCCAAAAATACTAGTGAACACATATAATCCAATGCCATTTGTGATAAACAGAGATGATCCATCTGCACCCTGCACACACACACACTCAGTTTTTAGGTGTGCATCAGAGGACAGGAATATTATCAAATCACTTAATCATTATGATTTCATTCTTGTCATTATTTTTGTATCATTCATTTTTGTATCATCATAACTGCATATGTAGAAGCTAATCTGTAGGTGGCAACACCTCTGAAACATTGTTTCAGAGCCACATGCTGGCACCATGCAAACAGTAAACAATCACTGCAATTGGATTTTTGGCAAAGATTGTGTTGTTTTAGTGTTAATTATGTGTGACAGCATACAAACACATAATAATATAATTCAAATTAGTATGCAATGTTTGCACATCTGCAACAAACAACACCAAGGGCAGATAGGGAGGTGAGAACTCACCATGCCTTCTCTTCCCACATCGGAAAATACATACACAGTCGACATTCATAACACAGTATCATTTCCTCTTTGTGGAGCATGTTACCCTGAGATTAAAGCCACACAGAAAAAAAACAGCACCAATATATGAATGTTAAATTCTTATTCACTTGGATGCAATGGATGAAGTGTAAGAGAAATGAAGATTTATAGAGTAAGGCAATTACTCTAAGCCTGGTGCAGCAGCCCTTATTTAGCTGAATGGTAAGCTTGCCTTGCTTGGAGGAGCACTAATTACTGAAGCTTATAGAAGGCTTACACTAATCTTGATTGAATTTCTGAGTGTGATGTGAAATCTCGCCATCAAACTTTTTCCCACTGACAAAAGAGCAACTTTTAAAGCTGATGTTTTCAAAAAGGTTTAACCCACTGAGTGTGCAAACAAATCGAACTGCAGAATTTACATCAGATCACCTGATGTATGTCACCAACAACAGACAAAACCAAAAAGGACAAGGTCAACATGGCAACAGACTGCAGAGTGAGATGTCATCGAGGCAAAACTTGAATGACAATAGTAATATTGCATAATACTAGCTTTATGGATTTATCTATTTAAAGTTCACTAAGCACTTATTTCACTTGATTGTGTCTCAACGTGGGGCCTGGATAAGATTCAAATAAGGTTTGTTGACGGCTTCAAAGACAAATTTGTTTCCTTTGATATGTTTATATATGAAGATATGAAATTTGACTTTATTTCAGCTTGACCCTTTCGTCTTTGAAATCCTACTATGTTCACTGGAGGAGCCCTTTAAAAGAGTGAGCTTAGCTTCCTGTTGCAAACCAACGTAGTTGAGAACAGTACACTAATCATCAGCCATGCAGATCTGATGTTTCTGTCCTTTTTTGTCTCTTCACTGGTGTGGAAGCCTCAGTGGCTCTTTTAGTCACATTCTTCCTGTCCACTACGATTCATTCACCAAGTCTTGGTTTCCATTGCACTTTGTCACATTTTGTTGTTGTTGATGCACAGAGTAACATATGGATGGACACCTACTTACTGAAGATGTTCATTATAAGGCTGGTTACTCTCTCCAGACTTACAGATCCACCTAAACCTACCTAAACCACTGAAGATGAAGATGGTACAGTACACTTGTTGGAAACTATTTTCAGCAGCGGATTAATTAACCACATTTGCTGCTGTGGTGAGTATTTACAGCAGTAGGAACGTGTATGTGAGGCTGAATAAAAATAAACTGCAGTGTGGTTGTTCATGATAATGAAAGAACGTGTCACCCAGTGTGTGGTTCATTGATGTGTTTTTAATAGTTTTTGGACAACAATGGAGCTGTGTAGCACAGAGAAATCAAGTCAATCAGCTCTGCACACACAGACAATATTTATAGGCAAATTATCCATCCCAAATTGTGTTCATTAAAAAAAAAATATATGGTTTCTGTTTAATACCTTCAAAGTTCTCTGTGAGATCTGGAAGGAGAATAAAATAACACCAAACTGAAATGAACACGACAGCTTAACAACCCTTCAGTTGAAGGACTAATGAGAATTTTAAAAATGAATACAGAGGTCACAGTGCAGAGAAGGTTAAGAAGTATAAGAAATACTGAGTTATGAGTTATTCAGTGAAAGTCAATTTGAATGTAAAGATCTGACAGTCTCAGGTAAACGGTGTCATATGTTGGCTGCAGGAGCCTTTTCTCCCTTCCCTGGTGCCACAGTGTGCACGCTCCTGTCATCTTAATGTCAAAGTGTTTCCCATTATCATCTAAAGTGGACTGCAGCAGAGCCACACCCCATTTTTAGCAAGCATAGCTGAGTGAGAGGCACATTTTAATGTATTCATCACGTTTAAAGTACAACTTTTGTCTTCAAAGAAACATGAGGTGTTATATATTGTGCACATGTCAAAATATAATGCCAAAGATTAATAATAGAATGGACAGGGAACTGACTTACTGCACAGGAGCCACAGAATCACACACTGGCCTGCTGCAGCAAGGACTGAGCCTTTGTACATGGGGCGCACACTCTACCAGGGGAGCTACCAGAACCCCTAAGAATTTAATCCTACCTAAGTAAAGTCCTACCTTTGCAGCTGGGTTCTGAGCAGCCTCATGGGTCCTGTACAAAATGTAGCGGCCGGTGTGGTCATGACCTTTTCTGATTTATCCACCACAGACAAATACAGGTGGCATTTGCTTCCTGGTTGGTGGTAATTTTGGAACCGGCCAACATGAAAAATACATTTCAACAGCAGTCAGTTAGCCGAGTATGGTCAGGTACTGCACAGGTGATCATAATGTGGACTGACAGCCAAAGGCACAGTTAGCATTTCCCAACAGTAACGGTGGAATCAAACCCAAAGCTAAGACTTACTTGACCTAGGTTGACAGCTGTTGCTGCAGCTCAACCAAATCAGGGGTGTGAATTTTATTGATGTGAAATGTGTATGACATGCATGTCAGGTGAACTGCACACTCCCAATTCCAATCCATGTGTGTGTGTCATGGCTGTTTGCCCTGGAATGGACCCTTCATCCATCCAGAGTGTCTCCTTGCTTTTCCACCCTAATACATGCTGGGACTGTGGGAAATGAGAGGACTTTGTATTTTCTAAACAGCTGAGGCGTAACACTCTCTGCTCCCTGATTGAAAAGACTGCAACACACACTTAAGAGAGCTGTGTGATCTCAGAGTTTGGAGGGAAACAAATCTCATTTACAACACTGGAGCTACAGACCTCACATAGTCTGCTCTGTTCTGACCTGCGTCCACTCACTGTGGAACTCACTCAGACTCATTCAATTAAAGGCTTTCAAGGCCAAAACAAAACTACAAACTATTATTATTTTTTTTTTTTCCTTTTCCTTGAAATCATGGACAATGTTACAAAATGACACAAAGACACGCAACTAAAAAGCTTTTTTCTTCAGAAGTCAAAGTGACATGCAGCTGAGCTGTCCCCCCAAACTTAAGTCTAATCTAAAGGAATCAGAGTGTTTGCAGCCCTGTCCCTGAAGCTATGGAACGAGTGTGTCGCAATGTCAGAATCTGAACACATTTGAAAATCTCTGCTGACATTTCACTCTAAGAAATTTAGTTTTTTATTGGGTTGCTTCATACACCTCATACTAATAATATGATCATATTTATCTGTATAGGCTCACTTTGGCCGCTTTCGCACCAGCACTACTTGGTCCACTTTAAATAGAACAGAGTTTGTTTCCTTAGTCTGGTTCGTTTGGGCAGGTGTTAAAGCTCTGGTCCACCTGCAAACGTGGGTTTCGGTCCGCTTGTAAGTGAACCCTGGTGCGGTTCGCCCACAGTGGGAACGCAAATGGACGATCCAGCAAACCAAAGATCTTCCTGGTCAGTGCTTGTTTTGGGCAATACCACCCTGAAATCAGCAGCTGTTGTAACTGCATGATGTTGTCCAGGCGGTTTGGTCTACCAGTGTAGTGTGAAAGTGAACCAAACCAAATGAAGCTGTGACATTTTCAGGCATTCCCCGCCCAATCGAACAGTCCCCCGGACTATCTTCGTGTGAAAGCAACATTAAAGACTGTATGTATGAATTCTTTTTTAGCACATTAATACACACTGTATTAATATTGATACACAGTGTACTAATGGGTTGGACATAGGGGTGACAGGTTTGAGCATTTCTGCTTTACCTGTGATAAAACATAAAATCATAATTTTATGCTAATTTTAGGCTAATTATAACTGCTTACCAAAACACAATTTTCTTGGGCACAATTCATGGCTTATACAGCAGTGTATTAGATAAACCCATGGACAGACGTTTGAATGACATCACAGTAAAGCATGCTACAGTAGTGAAACCCAGAAAAAGAAAAGATGCTCCTGTGAAGTGGTAACAAATCTGACAGAACAGGATAAAAAAACACAGCTGAGCCACCACCAGCCATCTGACCCACAGCAGCTTAGCTTTTACAGTACAGTTGTTACAGTAGCTTCTTAGCCCCTGCCTTGGATAGCTCTTGGCTAGTATAAAGCAATTATTAGTTCCACATTTGCTTTGTACCTTAACATTATTTATTGTTGGCTAAAATCAACAATGTTTGTCAGTAAACTGAAAAGACGCGGTGCTGCTATATTTTGCAGCCTTGGTGTTTGCAGTGGACTGAGCAGCAGTTCTGCCCCTGAGTCAGTGGGTTTGATAGAGTAGTTTAAAGTGGATGACTCGTGGAGCGTGTGTGTGTGTGTGTGTGTGTGTGTGTGTTAACAAACCACAGTGAAATACAAAGGAGCTGCAACACACCCTGTATCTCTGTATCTGCTCATATCTGCATAAAAAATTGCCAATTAATTTAGATTTTTGTCCCCTAAATGCGTTTCTTCTTATTTCTTTTTTTCCCCACCACCAGCAGCTGAAAGTAAACTTATTAAACTGCAGTGCATCAAATGAATAAGTGAAAGGCTTTAATTTTATACGCCTAGGGGGCTTCATAAATGCATGTCACTGATGCAGTGAAATTAACATTGTTTACGTGCATGTGTTGTGCTTTTTGGTGTGTGTGAGTGTCATGTCTGGGAGCTGGGTTCTCTGGAGTTTTGACTAGGTAAAATGAAATCCAGAGTACACCCACAGGGCAACACGACTGAACAAATACAATAATTCAATTTACTCTTCAATTACATTCGCGTTCAGGCTTTCCCCTCCTTTAATTAAACCGTTGTACATGTTGGTGCCGAGCAGTCGCAAATATAATAAAATGAAATCTATCACAGGGCCCAATATTCCACCTGATAAACCAAATGAGGGATTTGATATTGAGCGTCATGCTTTTATTTGATTTTTTTCGTCTAAAGCAAATCAGTAAATTGCTAGTGTGAAATGACGTTCAAAGCAATATGCAGTTAACAAACTGAAACTAATTAACACATTTCAAAGGAGTTCAGATGATGAGAATGAACACGACATGCATACTGGGCTTTGATATTGATATCAGTCATACATATTTCAGCTGGAGACATCAAACGTATTGATTACCCAGAATTCCTAAATGTTGTTGGAGTGGGGAAGTCACTGCAGGTTGCTGCATATCATCAATAGGTAGAGCACAAAACAACCCGAGGCTGCTGATTGCTTATTCATGGATCTGTCATCAAACATGTTATGAACCTGAATGAATGAGCTCGCTCTGAACGCAAGGAGGATTACACACAAGTTAACACACATACACACACACACACACACACACCTCGTGAACAGGGGACTGTCACAAAACACCTGGTATTTCTGGTCATTTTAAAAGTACAAAACTAAAATGCTACATTTGGTTTTAAGGTCTTATACCATAATATTACTTCAAATGTGAAGTTGAAGTAATATTATGGTAATTCAGACATTATGGTTTAAACATTACAGTAATTTAGACATCTAAATTACTATAATGTCTAAAAAGAGTGGACTTCCATAGACTACAGTGTAACTGCCTGTATCCATTCTGACACTTCATGAGTGTTGGTTTACTGCATTTTTCTGTAATACAAATATTACAAAAAATAATCATGGCCAAGAAAAGATAAAGTTTTACCTGTATAACCTGTCTACAATCACTGATAAAGGACTGCAAAATTAGCAATCATAGTGACTATCTAGGCTTTAGATGCATAAACTGTTTTACTACTTTAGTGCACTATTTTTAATATACTCTTCAGAGAATTCATATTTTTCTGTGTTCATCTTTGTCATATTTCAGACCTGTGTGGATGATAAAGTATGCATTTTAAAGAGAGGTTCCTTCATCCTGGATTATATTGTATATCTCGAGTAGAAACAAAAACTAAAACTATTATATTTTATATTTTTACATGACTCACAGATCCCATAATTGTTGTCAAAAATGTTTCCTCAATGTGTACAGATTAAAATAGACACTGGCACTAGTCTCCTCAAAGTGATCTATTATTATGTTTTTTGTATCATAAAGGCTGAACTTTAGTTGAAGGGGTCCACTGTTGACTGGTACATAATAACACAGTTCCGTCTTGGATATAAAAGCTCAACTTTGGGGGATGTGTCTTGACTTTTTAATAAGGGCTAAGGGCTAACCAAATGGCAGGGAGTAATAAGTGAACGAAATAGTTCAACTTGGTCATATGAATGATGTTGGGAAGGAGTGTTGGATGCTCACTTCAGGTGGAATGGCAACTGCTACCTGCTATTACAACAGCCATGATGCTGCAGATAAGATGGCCTATACAAAATCTTTATTTCGACTGGGTTAAAAAAAAAAAGAGAGAGAGAACAATTTAACCATGTATTGGAAAAAATGAACTGTCAGCCTCCTTAGAAACACATCTCACTCAATAAATGGTTGATAAATGGATATTTATGTCAGTATCATCTATACTTTCCAAATCTCAAAATAACATGTACTTATGGTTATTATGCCAAAATGTCATATCTGAATAGATGTTTCGTGATGAAAAATGCCTTGTTTAGCATAGTAGCAAGCAGGGGCGGACTGGCCATCTGTGTGATCTGGAGAATCACAGAATGGCCGGTACTCTAGGACGGCCGGGACTGCGTTACCGGGAAGGGGGATTATTTGTCTAGCTTGCTAACTTTTAGCACAATGCATTTAGGCTAGTTTGGCTGTAAAAACATCAGTATTGTGTATGGACTAGGGCCAGACGTCGCTCACTGGCATTAGCCAACATTGACAGCATCCGCCACCATCATCCGCCGCCCCGGCCTGAGTGGGCCAGTCAGGTACTAAATTCCCAGGCCACTTTTTTGCCCCAGTCCGCCCCTGGTAGCAAGACCTGCCGATACACCAGCTGAACTCTGGAGAAAGACACACCGCGGATGCAGAGGAGGGAAGCAACATCAGGGGAACAGAGGAGGGTCGAGACGGGGCGGACTTATGGACAGGAGAAGATTTCAGCCATGTCTCGCCTCGGTTGTTATGGGAAATGTGCGGTCTCTTAGCAACAAAATGGGTGAGCGAATGGCGCTAACGTGGAGCCATGCAGAGTATCGGGAATGCAGACTGATGTGCTTCACTGGGACATGGCTGCACGGGGACATAACAGGCTAGAAAGTCTCTGTCAATGGCTTCCACAGTGTCCGGGCCGACCAGGATTGTATAGAGAGCGGTAAACAGAAAGGCCGGGGCCTTGCCGTTCTAGTTTACAGCAGATGGTTTAATCCCGGTCACATCACAATTAAAGAACAGCTCTGTAGCCCGGATATTCAACTGCTAGCCATTGGACTCCGTCCATGCTATCTGCCTAGAGAGATCCCGCATGTCATCATTGTTGTGCTGTTCATCCCTTCCTCTGCAAACCCAACATCTGCATGCAGCAGCATACACACCACCATCTCCAAACTGCAGACCCGACACCCCAGTGCTCTCATCATCATGTCAGGAGACTTTAATCATATCACTTTGGATACAGTCCTGCCGACTTTCAAACAGTATGTGAGCTGTCCTACCAGAAAGGAGAGGACCCTGGACCTGATGTACAGTAGTAGCAACTCAAAAGTTCCCCTTCAAGCTGAAAGCCAGCTGAATGGCAGCTGTCTTCCAGCTGAATTCCAGCCAACTGCCTGCCAGCTCCTGTGTGTGTCTATTTTTTTACTGTAACTCCACCTATTCATTGAATTACAGTGTATGACCAGGAGATGGAGCTTCTCTCACAGAATCTTTTTACAGTTGTTCTACCTGGAGATGACATAGCTTACACACCTCATTAGCATTCTCACTGCTCAACCATTTGTTTGCACTTAATAGGCTTTTTGGTCTCCCAGTGTCACAGATCACAGAACGGAAAATGGCTGGTTTGACTACCGTTTACTATACAGTAGCTTTGTGAATTGAGTGTGTTCATGGACAGGAGGATGACTCATTTACTGTATTTTAATAAATGAAAGACTTAGAAGTCCCCAGAAGGCTGACCCTAAGTCACAGCGCCATGGCTACTGTTGCTAAACGACAATGAAAAACAAACAAAAAAAATAATTGGATATACAGATTTATTTTTATACTATTTTGATTGTTTGATTTGCTTGCCTTTGCTGAGTGTGTATTGGTCTACATATAAATTAAAAAAGCTCTTGCTGCATGGAGTTTCATTTATGATTCATGGCCAGCCCCCCTCCCCCTCAGCCAGCCACCTTCAACACCTGACCCCCACCAGCCCACTCCTCCCCCCTTCACCAGTTCACCACCCCTTTCTCAACCCCCACTGAGACTCTCACCACTCAGCACCCCCACATCCCAAAAAGGTCCAAAACCAAATAAACGAAAGACTTCTGTCGCTCAAGGACAATTTTATATATATATGTGTGTGTGTGTGTATTGGTCTACATGTGTATTGGTCTACATATATTGATTTGCCTGCCTTTGCTGAGTACCTGATGTACCTGTATACATGAAAATTGAAAAAAAAAAAAAAAAAGGTTCTTGCTTCATGGAGTTTCATTTACGCCTATGGGTTGAACAAAAATTAAAATACAGTGAATGAGTCATCCTCCTGTTCATGAACACACTCAAATCACAAGGCTACTGTATAGTATATGGCAGTCAATCCAGCTGCATTTTCTGCTCTGTGATTTGTGTGACACTCAGTACGTTTACATGCAGCAAGAAATTTGAATTTCTGATCGTATCAGACTTTTCAAAGTGCTTGTAAACACCTTAGTCCGATCTACTTCGGACCTATTTCGGACCACATCAGACATCTCAAAATCGAGAACACCTAGATAATTCGTTCATAGTCGGATATTTAACACCATGTACACTCAGCAATCGGATCTGAAGTGGATTTTGCGTTCTGCGCGTCCGCGACCTTTTCCACTGGGGCTTTCACCCAGAAGCCAATCTGTTGTCCTTTTTATATGCATTATTAGGACGAAAATAATGCACAAAATGTACGCATCGTCAATCTCCACGTATGTAATCTTGTTTGAATGTCTTCAGATAGTTTTTGTCGCTGATAAGTAGAGGTCAACCGAAAGTGTCTCTTTGTTGAGAGGGCTACAGCGCCACCTAGCGTAACGGAGTCAGCCATGCTCCGGCCGTTTATCCGATTCTCTGAACGGCATGTATACTCAGACAAGTGATCTGGTCTTATGCATGTCATTATCTGATACGATCAGAAATTTGAATTTCTTGCTGCATGTAAACGTACTGACTGAATACCGGCACAACTGCAAAAATCTTCCAAAAGGCTGTTAATCACCTGTTATTTTTCCTGGTTAAATGGTGATTCACAACGATCAAACTTTGATCAAATATTCAACAGGAGTTATTACTGCTGATATTCTTCCTCTTTAAATGGAAATTCATAGAAAAAAAGTTCTTGCATCATGGAGTTTCATTTATGGTTCAATTTATTTATGCAGGATTTAACCTGTGGGATGGATGGGGGGGAAATGTCCAAAAAAAAACACATAATGTAGCCTACACCCACAGAGGCCGACGATTGGACCGAAAAAAACAGCCGACAGATTTATTAGGTTATGTTATTGTTCAATAGTCATAAAGGAGGGTGAGTATTTGTGGTGTTTATATCTAACATGTCACTGTTTACTAAATCAACAACATCAAGGCTGTCCTGTCTTTACAGAATTACTGATGCGTCTTTTCTCTCGCGCTCACGCACTCTCTCTCTCCTTGCTCGCTCCTGATCTGCATGTAGTGCACAGCTAGACACCAGTCTATAACAGCTGTTCATATAGCCATCAATATGACTGCTATGATGGTCTGAGGAATAAATACTCAGAAATCGAGTGTGTTTCATAGGCTTCAGAAAGCATCAATCAGATATAGCTCTTTAAGAGAAGTTAAAAAAAAAAAAACACGGTCCATCAGACGTTATGGGGCTGCCATGTCAGACCTGCCGATACGAGCAGATTTTTTTTTTTTTTGTTTGTTTAATTACCACTTTATTTGAAAGGGGGAGGTGGGGCACGTTGTTGATGTTGTTGTCGTGCGCCACATGGAGCTGTAGATACGAGTGGCTGCAGCGGTGCTTCAGTGTTATCTTATCGGAACTTTTTTTTTTTCCATCAGCCGATCTGCGGCTCACTTGGTGCCAGTCTGTGGGGAGCGATATGAACGGATCAACAATGATCCGTTGCACCACTAGACACATCCATGATTATGCTCTGTCTCAGCTGATCGGCTCATGCGCTCACCTCAGCGTCCTGAGCGTCTCTATACAGTCTACGGTGAGAGCAGAACATTAAAATCACTGCTCCGTATATATACACATACGGTTCAAATGCACTGTGAACGGTTCGATGGCCCGGATATACAGCCGCGAATCGGTTACCAGCTCCACTGTTTCACATTCAAGTCCATAGACATTTATTGCGGTGTGTGAACTCTCACGAGACTCCAGTGACCTTTTACCTGTGATCACAATCACAATGCATCCATGGTGTCAATGCAGCAACCAACATATCGGACAGCGTAGATGAGATTTACAACCTATCGCACCTGAAATCAAAGGTATGGAAATCATTTGGATTCTTAAAGAAGGATGGGAAGCTAGACAAAGGCCACGCGATTTGCAAACTTTGTAGAGCGGCAATAAAATACTCAGGAAGTACAACAAACCTTAGCAACCACCTGGCGAGGCGGCATGGTCTCACTGATGAAGGTGAACAGGAGGCTAACGAAGCTACCACGGCTATATTTATTTATTAAAATTATATGAAAGTGAGAAAGATAACAAATAGTGTAAAGTGCAGGGATAGACAGAAAACCCAGATGGGCTAATTTAAAACCTCTACCTATAGTTAAAATTTGATAGTTATAAGGAACAGAAAATTGACATACAGGGACTATTATAACTACATAAAGTAATAACAAACTGATAATAGACTCCCAGGGCATACCAAAGCCACTGTTTATATCACTAATACCATTCATACTTGGGTGATGCACTCCTGCATTGTTGACTATGCCCCTTTGCCACCGCTGAAGAGTAGTTTGTCCCCTTTGTGTCGGAAGACCATGGTTATTCCACTGGTTCTGAAATTCAGTGGCAGCCTTTTGAATTCTTGGCAAATATATGTAATGAAGACAAAATAAATGTAGCTCACTGAGTGAATCTGATACACCATGCTCCTCCATAAAGTTGAAGAGAATTACAAAGTGAAATGACAGTTCTCGATTTAGCTCTGCCCACAATCTCTTGATTCTTTGATTATGCACTGATCTACCAGTAATAACACTATGTCTGTTAAGTCCTCTCCTGGACAGCATGAAGCGGGCATGCTTTCCAGTGCATGAACGCATCTCACTCTGGACGGTAATCCAAAGTCCTGAACACCAGTTATGAATAGTGACAAAACACTAGAGGCTCTCTTGTTGTCCAGACAAGAAAGGTAGATGATAGTTTGACTGAAACCATCAACACAGCCAATATACACCTCCTCCACCTCACAAGTTTGTGGTTTCCATCTATGTCTCTAAGACAAAATGAAATGTAATGAAGGCAGGGGAAGAACTTCGAACTACAGAGACCCTAACTGTTAATGGCAGCATGTATTTATATTTAGACTTTGTGACTAATGCCACTCATGTCAGGGATTTCATCATTTAAGTGGTGAGAACTGCTCTTGTTCTTACCAAAAGTGTAAATATGCTTTCCAGACAGGCATTCTAGTGTATTGTTGAAACACAAAATGTAAAGAAACTCTTATATGGGCTAGCATAAATAAGGACAGATTCAGATCAAGTCATGCATTGTGGCAAATGAAAATGAAGGATGTAGGGGTAGGGGTCGCAGGGTATGCAGCCAAAAGCTTGTATTTCTGTGTCTGGACTGCAGTCAATGCTGCACAACAATGACATCTTTTTTTTTTTTTTTTGATTTGCATTCATTTGTTTTGAAAAATACACAGACCGTTATGGCCAAGAGACTTAGACAGCGAATGAGAGAGAGGGAGCACCAACAGAGGGAAAGCCGGTGAATCAGAGAAATAAAAAGTTATTCACCATTGTTTGTTTCATAGCAATTCATTTCATCATACATAAACACAGCCACACCCCAGGAACATGGCCTCAGTGTGGATTAAAGTAGGCAAAGAGAATGTAGGTGACTTATCATCTTTTTTTGTCATCTTAGCTCTGCATCGTTTGTGCTGTTTTCTCTTTGTGATTATAAGAGCTTGTGTTATGAATATTGCCATCCAACACAGAGTAAGGCTGCATACAAAACACTTGAGAATTGTAAAACAGAAAATAATAACTAACCTAAACTGGTTAAGCATGGTTCTCTACCATTAAACAGGGGACCAGTGTCGTTCTGTACAGTCCAAGTGTGGACCAACCTTTCTATTTTATAGCACAAAGTTCAGAACAGAAATCCACATATAAAGCCTTATTCATAGATTCATAGATGGATTCTGTTATGTTGGATCCTATTTTGAAGTGATGGGTGTACCTTAAAAGAAAAAGGTCTATAAAGTTGTGTGCATAATGCAGTCTGCATTGTCCTGCAGAATAAGGCATTAATACATTTTTCATGATGACTTAATACAGAGACTAATGTGCATGCTAATAAGCATCTAGTTAAAAGTGAATATGTGTAGCTTAATATGGCATTCAACAGTAGTTTAACAGTGGTCTCTGTGAGTTAATCATCTAGGTGATTTATCCCTTGTATATATCTGAAAGAGGTCCTAATGCATTTTTGTTACTTTACTTACATATATTATGGTAGGTTGGTATTGCGTAAGCATTTGTGTCAATAGTGACAACATTCAAAAGAAATAACAATGTGGAATATGATATTCCGTTTAGATTATTATTTTCTTTTGATAATGATCCATTTATTTATCCATGCTGGAGTGTGAATGTCACTCCATGATATCTAAGAGGTAACTTGTGTCATTGTGTACCAGTCAACAGTGGACCCCCTCAACTTAAGTTCAGCCTTTATGATACAAAAAACATAATAATAGTTCACTTTGAAGAGACTATTTAGTAGATAATTGTTTTGAACTTTGTTCTGTAAAACAAATTTGCTCACAATTACATCTTAGTGTTACAGTGTTATTATATAGTAGGGAATTTAGTTTTTAGTTTTTTAGTTACTGAGCAAATCTAAAGTAAAGAAAGGTCATAGAAGAGGTGCTGCTGACCATCCTATACCTAATTTCATACTGATTCATTTTTTATTTTATTTTTTTAGATTGTATAGTCCTTATTAGTCCCATGTCTTCTGACCATTTTTTTCTTTGATTTCTTTGTTTTTACTGTCTACTACTAATTTCTCTCCTGCATTGTGGGTTGTCCTTTATTTTAATACAGTGTCAAACTTGAAACCAACTAAAGCTGAGCCTTTATGTTTTGTTACAAAAACATAACAAATCATGTTTCAAGACACTGGTCTCTTCACTCAGTGGCCTGTTTAATGGCCCATCTACAGTGTGAAAGGCTTGAAAGGCTCTGAAAGGTGACATGTGTGTAATGGGTCATTGAAATTCATTGTTCAAACTAGTAGAGGCACTCATAAGAAGGTACTTAAACACTCACACACCAAGAGTGGACCTCTTGGCAAAAAGGCTGATTTAGGCTGATTTAGGCTGATTTAAGGCATGACAAACAGGAGACCTGAAAAATGTCCCCTGTTAGTTTTCAAGTCCACTGTTGGTGAATGTGTAATGATGCCCAAGTCCACATTTAGTAAGGTTGGTAAGTGCACACACACAGGCACACACAATTTTGTACTCCGAACTAGTTATTGAACACTTTCCTGCCCACACAGGGAGGTCATGGCAGCTATTGATGAGGACACAGACACAGATGAAGTAAGGACAAGCTGTCAGAAACGTGTATGTATACATCATTCCTTCTTTTAGTCCTTTGATGATGATGGTAGAGAGCATGTTACATCTAGAAATGTGATGAGATCAAAATGTTGATGTTCTGGCACAATGCAAGGCTGTGCCATACTTGCACAGTGTGAACATATATATATATATATATAAAAACACCTCCTTCTCACCCCGGCGGGGGGGTGGTATCTGTGTCATCCTCAAGCTCAGGTCCTCTACCAGAGACCTGGGAGTCTGAGGGTTCTGCGCAGTATCTTCGATGTTCCTAGAACTGCACTCTTCTGGACTGAGGCTTCAGTTGGTGTTCCTGGGACTTGTTGGAGCCACTCTCCCAGTTTGGGGGTCACTGCCCCAAGTGCCCCCACTACCACGGGGACCACGCTACCCTTGACCTTCCACATCCATTCCAGCTGCTCTTTCAACCCTTGATACTTCTCAAGTTTCTCATGTTCCTTCTTCCTGATGTTGGTGTCAGCTGGGATCGCCACATCTATCACCACCACCCTCTTCTGCTCTTTGTCCACCACCACTATGTCCGGTTGGTTAGCCAGGATCTGTTTGTCAGTCTGGAAGCTGAAGTCCCACAGAACCTTGGCCCTGTTGTTCTCAGCCACCTTCTGTGGTATGGCCCATTGGGATTTGGGTACTTCAGTTCCATACTGGTTGCAGATGTTCCTGTATACTATCCCAGCCACTTGGTTGTGCCTCTCCATGTACGCTGATCCAGCTAGCATCTTACACCCTGCTACTATGTGCTGGACTGTCTCAGGGGCTTCTTTGCACAGTCTGTATCTTGGATCTGATCCACTCTGGTAGATCCTGGCCTCTATGGCTCTTGTGCTTATGGCCTGTTCTTGCGCTGCCATGATTAGTGCCTCTGTGCTGTCTGTCAGTCCTGCATTATCCACTGGTAGGATTTCTTGATATCAGCCACTTCCTCTATCTGACAGTGGTACATGCCATGTAGGGGTTTGTCTCTCCAGGTTGTTTGTTCCTCCTCCTCTGCACTCTCATCATCAGGGTTCTGCAGCTTTGAGGTGAGAATGTGGCAATATGTAGAAACAAAAGCTGGATTCATATTTGATCTACACTCACTAGTTTTACCATTTGAATTGCATGAGCCTGCAGTCCTGCACCAGACAGGCCTACAGGCTGAACGCAACACTTAGAGTAGCCAAATGTGTCACGTATGACTTCAAATCTGAGCCGGTGACACTCTGTCAATCATTGTGTGTAAAAACCTGACCAGGTTGGTGGAGCTCAGATTCATCTTTCCAGGCTAGAGATCAGCCACAGTCTGACATGAACTTACACACATAAACTGTACAGCTGCAGCTACCATTACCAGGTAGCTACAGCTGATGTCTGCACTGTCAGTCATGTCACTATCTACAGCAAACACACAGTTCACAATGTGCATGATAAAACACTGCAGAAGTAGCTCCAATCTACAACATTGGTAAACTTTCCTCAGGAGGATACACCGGGCCTACAGATGTGGCAGGTCTTGTTTCCACACAGAGGGTATGTTGAGTGATTGAACATTGATTTTTGCACTGCGTCACAGATGATGTCATTTTAGTAACAAAACATAATAACCTGCAAACAAAATGTATCTTATTGTCCATCTATGGTTTCTGCTGTGTGTGTGTGTGTGTGTGTGTATATATATACCTACATACAGTATATGTAGGTAAATAATATGAGCTTTTGTCATGTACTGTTTCATGTTAGATTTTGGAGCATTAATTAATAAGGTGCACATTTATTTTTCATTTGACTCTTTACATATGGCACATGACATTTACAGAGATGTGTTGACTGCTTGTATCATCCCTCCCATACTGAACATGTGTGTGTGTTGGCAGACAGATGGTCGTGAAGAGAAGAAGGGCAGTGTGAGCTGGTTGTTGCACCTACCAAAACAAATGCATCATTTCTATGCAAATTGGCCATATACCTCAATCTATCACCAGCAAAGGGCTTGACACCTGTTGTGAATATGCATGAGTTTATGACAATTAAATGCAGGAGAGCAGTGGGAGGAGGAAACAATGATAGCGCAGGCAGGAAGAGCTACGGGCCATTCAATACTACAGAGATGTAATTCCTCTCCTCCACACCACTTCACACAGCTACTTTATTGGTTTTGTAATTGAAATCTTCTTTCCCCTTCAGTCCTTCCAGTCCAACTCCCACTCTGCTGCATTATTCTACTTTGGCTGCATCTCTGTGTACACATGAATCACTTTCACTCCACCCTTACTTTTCAGCCAAACTGCTGTGATGACACCCATCGCTGCTTAAACACTCTGACTATATGCAAAAACAAACAGTTCACTTTCTCACAAAACAGTGAGGAGCACTTTAAGCACTGTGGGAGGACCACTGTCTGTTGATCATATTCACTAATGTCATCGTGAGCAGAGCCAGGCTGTTTTGTTAACATTATCACACATGTATCAGTGAAAACAACCTGCCAAAACATATGTTGAGAACAGATTTTCCAAAGTAAAGCACTGAACAATTTCATTTTAAACTAGAAAATAGAATTTTGTCAAAATATTCAAAATATTTGAAGCTCTGTGTTTACTTGTTTGGATTATGAGCAGATATGAAGTCCACTATTGGTCCACCACTTTGATTCATGATGAAATTTGTGAACAATATTATATATCTATTAGGAGATATCTGCTGTGTCTGACTAGAGCGTTACAGAGCTACAACCTGGCTCAGTATCACATGATGATATCGGTCTCTGTCTTAACAATCAAATAACTTTTGAGCTTCAGCACTGAGATCTTGGAACGTGGTAACAGCTTCACAAAGATGCTTGATTGGCCACAGTTCAGGAGGACAAACTGAAGGTGAACTCTCATAAAGCATGCACACGCTGTGGTAGTCAGAAGGTAAAGTACATTTCACTGTGACAATCCCTTCACTCATTGTCAGGACAGATTTGCACACTCTTGAAGAGAGTGAAAAGACTTTGTTTAGCAAATTTGGGCATTACATAATTTCTAGTGCAAAACAGAAATAAAATTCAAAGAGATTCATCCTTGAAAGAAGGACGAGGTCTTTTTAAATTCATCAGTATCATATGTGAATGAGTTTCACAGAGCTGTATGGAGCTTGAGACAGAGGGGAGAAACAGGACAAAGGCCAGATCACAGTTCAAAACGTTCAAGCTTGCATAAAAGACAAAATACCTCTTCCCATACAACAGCGTGTGTGTGTGTGTGTGTGTGTGTACATGCTCCTCATAATCAGCCGTAGTGTGATGAGAGTGTACATCTCGGTTAACTGAGCCTCTAATCTAATGATATTCATTGATACACTGGAGTGTGGCCTCAGCTTGCAGAGCAGAAAGTAATTAGTTACACTTTTAAACCAGAGCTAATCCTCCCTGGCGATATGCTGCTTGTTTCCTCTAAAATGTATGGGCAGCTCAAGTGTGTGTGTGTGTGTGTGTGTGTGCGCGCGTCAGAGAGAGAGAGAGAGAGAAAGAGAGAGAGAGAGAGAGAGGGAGGAAAAGAAAGACCTGACATCGATGCATTTTTTTTTTTTTTTGCATTAAAAACTGGAGAGATGATATTTTAGATGCTGAATGAGCACACTGATGCCCATCTCTCACTAAATATACCAAAGTTTGAACTTGTAATTGTAGTGTCTTCACTTTCTTCACAGCATAACTGATTTCAGACCAGTGTTGATCACCAATCCAGCCAGTTCTATTTGACGATGCCACTGCAGTGATGCTCGTATCTGAGAACTAACAAGAATAAAAGTAAATCAAGCAGCAGATTCGATTAATCTATGACATTGTGGTGCATGTGCACAAACGGATGCATACATACATATACATACATTATATATATATAGCTATCACTATGATTTAGCTATCACTATGACAACAGCTGTTCCTGAGGTCTACAGTGCAGTTAAAAGAAATACAAACATGTAGCAGAGAGAATAAAACAGTATTGTTCACTGCATGTTGACATGTTTACCAGTTAAGAGCATTTTCAGCACGAGCTCAGACAAACTGGATGTCTTTTTCTGCACTGAGGTATTCAACACAGCAGACAGATTGGGCATAAATATTCTCCCCATGAATTGCTCAGGTATTGTGTCCTGCGCCTTCAGTAATGTCTCTTTAGGCCTTTTCATGCAGCACAAGTAAACATCTCAAGGATACAGCCAGATGGAATGAATGATATATGAGACTGGCAAAGCTTTTGTCCAAGAACTTCTCTGACTTCTTTCCAAATAGACTTGTTTACAAAACTCTATGAGTAACTGCTGGCAGTGCTGAGGATGCTGCTTTATAGCAAACAATCACTAATCATTAGTCATACCAAGAGAGAGTGCTGTGTGTTGTCTGTAGGCTGACAGACAGACACAAACAGTGTGTGTGTGTGTGTGTGTGTGTGTGTGTGTGTGTGAAGACCTGAATCCTGCCCCCTACTGGTGTGTTCTGGTATGACCCAGGAGGACAGAAACAGAGGGCCTTTCCTGAAGAGGACCTAACAAACTCATTTACAACTGTACAGTTAACCAATGTGAGCAGCTCTGAGCTGTACTGAGAGAAATGAGGCACAAAGGATTGAAGTGATACCTTCAATCCTGTTGTGAGATATTGAGGAGAGTCTCTCAAAGAATATAATGTTGTAGAGGGACACTGAAAAGTGTCGTTTTGTCATTATGTCCACAATATGTACAATTCCACAAGTGCACAGCACATTTTATAGATGAACGTCTATTCACAACACTGTCCCCAGTGTATGAAAATTTGTCAAATAGACTTTCAGATATTTGTAACATTTACAGTTTTCTCACCAAATATCTCACCATAATTATCCATGTCTTTTTAATCATACTGATGTTGTAAGATTCTGTTGTGAGAGACATCCTGACCCGCAGTGCATCGTCTAAAGTGACAGAGACATTGTGGAAGTTCCGACCCAACAAGTTTCTACCTGCAGGAGGCAGAGTGCACCGCTAGGGCAGACTCGCAAGGTCGTGCTGACTTTCCATGTATAGATTTTTTTTTTTCTTTTCTCATGAGAGTTCAATTTTTTCCTCTTGAAATCACGTCACATATTCACAGTCAGTAAACAGCAGAGACTGATGCTGTTTTTCCCGGAAGAAGTCATCCAGGAGTACTGACAGAGTATCGTTCCATTTTTGAGACAGAGAAGCAGTAGTAGTAGTAGCAGCATCAGCAGCAGCAGCAGCAGTAGTAATAGTAGTAGCAGCAGTAGTAGCAGCAGCAGCAGTAGTAGCAGTAGCAGCAGTAGTAGTAGCAGCATCAGCAGCAGCAGCAGCAGTAGTAGTAGTAGTAGCAGTAGTAGCAGTAGCAGTAGTAGCAGTAGTAGCAGTAGTAGTAGTAATAGTAGTAGCAGTAGCAGTAGTAGTAGTAGCACTAGTAGTAGTAGTAGTTGTAGAAGTATCAATAGTAATAATAGTAGTATTAGTAGCAGTAGTTGAAACAGTAGTAGCAGTATCAATAGTAGTAGTAGTAGCAGTAGCAGTAGTAGTAGTAGTAGCAGTAGCAGTAGTAGCAGTAGCAGTAACAGTAGTAGTAGTAGTAGCAGTAATAGTAGCAGTAGCAGTAATAGTAGCAGTAGCAGTAGTAGCAATAGTAGTAGTAGTAGTAGTAGTGGCAGTATCAGTAGTAGTTGTTGTAGC
>CM053978.1:28317381-28372381 GCA_028641955.1 Protonibea diacanthus | reverse complement strand
GCAGTAGCAGCAGCAGTAGCAGGAGCAGCAGTAGTAGTAGTAGTAGCCGTAGCAGTAGCAGTAGCAGCAGTAGTAGTAGAGCAGCATCAATAGTAGTAGTAGTAGTTGAAACAGTAGTAGTAGCAGTATCAGTAGTAGTAGTAGCAGCAGTAGTGGTAGCAGTAGTAATAGTAGTAGTAGCAGTAGTAATAGTAGTAGTAGCAGTAGCAGTATCAGTAGTAGTAGTAGCAGCAGTAGCAGTAGTACTAGTAGTAGTAGCAGTAGCAGTAGTAGCAGCAGCAGCAGTAGCAGTAGCAGTAGCAGTAACAGTAGCAGTAACAGTAGTAGTAGCAGTAGTGTTCTATCAAAGAGAGCTTCTCCACCTGCTAAATATCCAGCTTTCCTGCATATGCTAAAAATCCTGATAAACAAACTAAGCTGGGCTCGCTCAGCCACTGCTGCTTCTCTAAAACACAAAGCCCTGTGTGACAAAGTTTTGTAGGCCAGCACCTGGTCAACCACCACCTTTTCACTGAAGTATAAATTAGCCTAATAATGCAGGCACCACCAAAGGGCACATCACAGGGTCACAGCAGAACCATTGCAGAATACAGAAATAGAAATGGGACGCCCTGAGCTCCCGCAGACCCTCACATGAATGTGCACATTAGGGCCACAAGACTGCAAGGGTGGAAAGTGGGACAGGATCTGTCAGTCTCAGAGGAAATAAAGATTTTCCTTCTTTCTTTCTGTTTGATTCCTTCTCTTTACATCCTCAACATGTTGCTCTCCTTTACAGGCTGTGTCTGTATCAGGAAGCACCCATCATCGTCAACTGCGCATCAACCACAATACCATCCATTTCAGCTCCTCATCTGGATTTTTTTCCTTTTGCCATCACGCGTTGGACTGAATGACACATTTGGAAGGGACTCTCAAATGTACATTAGGATTGAGAGAGGAAGAAAATGACCCAGTAGGTGAGTTTTTATGCATTACAGGTCATTATACAAGCGGCCTGAGAGCCACTCAGCCACCATTAACCAAGATGAGGGACCAACGGGACCACTTCCTGCCAGGAAGTAATGAGAGAAATGTGGAGTGCATGTTTAGGGCTGATGGTTTCAGATGTTCCATGTCTGGAAATTACTCAAAGGCCACACTCTGGACTGTGGCACTGAATCCATTTATGATGCACTGCCCAGAAGTAATTTATAGCAAAATGTGCTTCTCTGCTACCTTAAGTGGAACTTGACTTACATAATGTGCTATACTGTATCATCAGGGTCACTGCATATGCAATGCACTCAGCATCAACTCTGAAACAGAATGCAGGCGTGTGGAAAAACACTGTCAAAATATCGAAATGTTTGAATGAATCTTAAATGAAGCAATGATTGTAGACGTTAATGAAACAAAGAATTCAGACACATCAACCTAACTATCATCCTTTATTCATCTGAATACATCCCACTGCTTTTTATTTTTCAGGATGAGAACAATTCAAGCATGACAGCTCCTACTCATCAACCACATCCTGACACCCAGACATCAGTGGTCATATTTTCTTTCCCTGCTTTTATCTCATAGACTTAACATGCAGGGAGAAAGGAGGATGTTGTGCATTTACTTAGTCGAGTAATGTGACAGTCCATCTTCTCTCATTTAAATTTCCTCATTAACACTTTGAACATGGATCTAATATGGAGAGAAATGGAATTGTGTCGCCCCAGCAGAGGAAGTGACAAAGAATGCTAATGTGGGCTCGCCAGCCCATTCAGCAGATTTCTATAGAATGAAGTTAAATGAAATATGATTTGTTTAATCAATTTAGCACACAGCAAACATGATGCAGCAGCATATTAACACTGAAAATTCATCCTTCATAGTTTGTCTAGGTTTAGTTGACAACTCATTTTCTTAGTTTTAGTTTTAGTAGATGAAAAGTTATTCTATGTTTTGAAAGAGAGAGGTAAATAGACGTCTTTAATGAAGGATTACTTGTCTTGCTATTCAACAATAAACACTTCGTCTGTAATTTAATCACGGCCATGTTCCCACTACTGTAGTCCTCTAGGAGGGGGAGGAAAAAAAAGAAGAGGTTTCTAGACAGCGTGCAGGATCACCCCCTGAGAGAGCGCCATGGCACTCAGTCCTGACAGCTGTTCTCCTGTTGCATGACGTCACTCATTTGAGTTCAGGTCGTTGATTTGCAGATATTATACCGGTATTTTACAGATATTTTTGCAGGTTGTGGGACCTGCACATTACTACACCATTGTTTTCATCGACTTAATGGAGGAAAATATTACATGTGTATAATGTCCAATAAAGCACCAGACATTTTAGTCCTGCCTCATCAACGAAAACCAAATATACATTTTTGTCATAGTTTTCATTAACAAAGATCTATTTTTACTTTTCAGCTTTGTTACAGTTTCCTTTAATAAAATGAACACTGGTGTACAGGAGAGGGAGGAGGGTGGTGTAGAAGTTGTTATAGAAAGGGGGGGATCATTGGATATTTTCAAAAATACAGTTTTGGACCAAGTGGAGTATAAATGAGTCTGAATGCCTGACTATTACAGTGCACAAAGGAAACACTGCTTACGTTAAAGTTTTTCTTTATCAATTTAAGTATTCTTAATAAAGGCACACATCTATTCACGCTAAATGATATGAATGCACATATTTTGGTGAAATTCACAGTTTAAAGTCACAGTTTAATTGACGAGAGTCAGTGGTGTATAAAATTAGCATCTCGTGCACAGCAGTGTTGCACCAGTCAACTCACAAACCACAGATTTTGGGTGGAGGCTGCTGCTGGAGCCTCGACAGATATGGAGAGTCTTTGCGTGTGCTCTTGGACTGATTCCAACAGTTACTTGTGATGGACAGATTTCTCTTCCCAGTGATAGAAGCGAGCTAAAACTTGTGATCTGAATCAACTGGGTACATTCTGGTCGGATTGCACTGTAACAGCTCGGAAAGAATGAAAGCTTGGACCCAAAAGCATAACTCACAGATGGTTTATGGACATCTTAACATTTCAAGTTTCCTTTGTTCAATAGAAAGGCAAAGGTCATGGCAGAGCCAAACAGCCTGCCTGAGCAGTGAGACTTCAGAGAGCTGAGGTCTCGCCTACCTGTGTGGACACCAGGGGTGTGTGAGCCGCAGCAGCTGAGCATGGTACAGACTGCTCGGCACTAATGCTGTGAGTTACTGCAGGGCAGGAGGGAGTGGCTGCAGCTGTAATGACAGCCAGAGGCTGAAGTCATGACAGGAGTACTGAATGAGTCAATTGGAATCTTCAGGTGGCGATCAGGCTCTGTTACTTTAAACAGCGTGAGCTTCATTTGATTTACACTTGAGCAACATGAGCTCCAATGGGTCTGAATGCTAATTTTCTTTTTAATGCCTTTTTCCATCACTGTGGCCTTAATTTGACTCTTCACTATACACGCTAATGAGTAATTAGTCACATGTCAAGATTTTGAGAACATTTCTGTTGTATGTTTTAGTATTTTACTAGACATTCATCAGGCACTGCATTTCATTTCCACTTCCTGTCAGCTCTTTAAATTTGTGGGCATGTGTGTTCATTTGAATCCTCTAGTACATTTATATTGTAATCTACAATTCATTTTTACATTTGTATTTTATAATCTGTTGTATGCCAGAAGACAGAAAGACAAGAAGTGACCGTCACCAGTCAGTGGATAAAATCCTGCACTGGGAGTCATCTGCACAAAGTGTTTACACACAGACGTTAGCAGTAAAACACATCACTAAGTCATATGCTCATCTTTGATGTTCGCTGCAGATTGCTCCCTCCCCTCGACAGTTTTATAACAACCTTATTGGGTCAGTAGTAATTATATAATCTGCCTTCACCAATATAAAGACAAAATGAGTGTACAACATAAAGCTGGAGGGCAGGCAATGACGGAACCAGTGCTGCATCCTGTTTGACAGAGTGAGGCTCTGTCAGCTCAACAATACCCAACAGTCCTTGAGAGTGAGAGAGGTAAAGATCAATAAAGGGGTCAATTTCAAATCTATGTGCGTGATATTATGTTGACATGAGTTCTTAAATCTATGTGCATGATATTATGTTGACATGAGTTCTTGTGCATGTGTGCGCATGTGTGCATGCATGTCATGCCTCATGGTCAGAGCCAAAGACGTGTGCTAAAAGCAAAAGATATCAAATGAGGACACAGGCCACAACCATATCAAGATTATACAATGTGTCATATTGATCCTTCAGTGCCGTGGACAGGTCATCACTGCTCATCACAATAAGGTGTGTCTCAAATAATACTGATGATATCACTACAATAACAGTCATAGAACTATATTTAAACTATATGTAAATGGTGCAGCCAAGGAGGCCGTGGCACAATGGATTGTGCCTCCTGCTATTTTGCTTTTTTAATGCTTTTAGGTCAGCAGAAAGTAAACATGACTTGGTGATGGTGAATACAGATCAGAGTGTGGAGATACAAATCACATCAGTGGTGTCATCGCTGTGAAAAAACAGCGCCGATCAGAGGTCACATGACAATAATACAACTAAGTGATTAACTGGCTTTGCCAGGAATTCAGATTGTTGTGTGGAAGAACACACAGCACCACAAAGAGATGTTTGACGCTCATCAGCACAATGATGTTAGAAACAAAGATGAAAAAATAATTTGATTAATTGTTTGACGAATCTAACACTAACTTTTTCCAGGGAAGACTTTTTGACATATCACAGCTGTTAAATGATAGGTGCACTTCTGCATTTCTGTTGTGTGTCACTAAAATAGAGCCTGCTGTGCTGCTTTTTTTTTTTTAAACACAAATACCGCTTTCACTAACTAATGAGTTCAAATGGCTCCTGCATGGTGGTGATGTACTGTCAATAAAACTAGATAGAGAGAGGATAATCTTTGATAGACTGGAAGACTTTTAAAGTAAAACATCTCTGCAGAAATCTCATTAAAGCAGAAGCAACTGGAATTAATTAGTGTGTAAAAGCAGTATTCGTGTTCAAAAGAAATGCACAATAAACGCACATATTGTATATTCACACACAAAGAAAAAAAAATCTGAACTTCTTGTCATTCACCCATACAGTCCATTCACTTCTACATTGCTGTGCCTCTGTTCCATGTTAAGCAACTGTCAGTTAAAGGCAACACCTTCTGCAGGGGTTTCTGTCAGAAAGATATGACCCAGAAGACTTCATCTAAAAATGTAACATGAAACATCTCTGCAGGAAGTGGTGAGTTTCACTAAAGGTAGTTTGATGTCAGAACAAAAAAAAACAAACAAGAACAAATACAAAATGAAAGTAGATGAGAGTGAAGTATTTCTGTTTCTGAGTGTTGGCTGAAATAAACTAAGATAAGTATATAAAATAAGTACTACAATGGCTCACATTGAAAACTACTGTTCCACATCCACTTTTCAGGTAACCTGAGCATAATAATTAGACATCATATTTTAACATCTGCTTGTTCAATAGGATTCATTTATATACATAAGTCACAGAGAATAATACAGTTCTAGCAGACATTTGCTGAAATGTGTATTTCTTATTTTTGAAGGGGCATCCCATTCTCCATCATTCTGCCCGTACAACCATTGACTGCATTTTGAAAAGCTCATAAATTGTCGTCAAACCATTCCTAATGGGTTAAACAAGTGCATTCAGCATCTTTGCTCTCCACACAAACATGCATGCAGCCAAACATGACTAGTCAATAATACACTGACTACAAATGAAGACCAGAATGCTTCCAATACCAACATCTATCAAATCCCTTGCCTTAGTCATGTCATGTATGTAATGTTTTATACTTAAAGAGTGCTTTGTTATAAAACCCTTTAGATCCAATATATATATTTTATTTATTTATGTATACATCTTGTCTTAATCAATGGTGTACTGCATACACTTGATACAAAAATATCAATGTGTTTCTTACTCGGTAAGGGCCTGATGCATGTATAAAAGAGAGGAGTGCTGCTGTGCAATGACTATACACCTCCAGTGCTGTGTGGAACAGTAAATATGTGCTTCTGTTTACGACTGCTAAGTGAAGTAGTTGATAAATGCCTTTACACTTAAAAGAAAAATGAAAACTTGGGAAACTGCAAAACTACTGCAAGTATCACAGTCCATCAGACTCCACATAAAGGTCACATATCTGTAAAGGTTAATACACAGCATGAAAACATTGGTATACTGCCACATTTAGTCTGAACTGAAGGACTGACTGAACCTTCACAACTTCAGATTCATTAAGAATCAATAGTCTGCAGATGCTGCTAAATTGTAAATGCATTTTATGACTTATTTGCACACCTTTCATATTGCATTACCACTTGGTCCCAAGCAGGAAGAAACTTCCTATGGCTATGCACAGTTTATTCAAAAGAAGCCAACAAAATATCATCACTGCCTTGTCATGACAGAATACAACCTTTTGAGCTTTCATCATCTGAGTCTGCTTCACTATGACCAGATAACATCAAGCAAACAAAGAGCATATCTGTGGAGCAGAGCACCAGTCCACTCAACCTGCCTGTCGGCTTTTCATTAGAGCAATACCCAGCACTGTGAGACACTGGTTAGAAAACACAATTCAAATCCTGGCTGAAACATAACCAATCACGTGACCATTAACCACAGAACATGCGGTATCCTGTTTAATCATCATCGTGTGATGTGATGTTTTGAATGGGAAGTGCTGGTATGCTGCAATGCTTATTCTCTGTAGCCTTGTCTGACATAAACACAGCTAAAAACATGTTATCTCATGTTTGAGACTCAGTCCAAGTCCTAAGTGTTAACCCCTCCTTTACAGTAGATGATCAAGATGATTTTACAGCTGCTAAAATTGGGTTAATCTGCCCCCAAACTGCAATGGTCCAATCAGGGTGCAGTATTGTGACGTGACTGTTCGATATGTGGATAAATGAGCTGAACTCAGTTCAAAAGCTTTAAATGATTTATTTACGAAACACTCCAAATGATCCAGAATCTGTATCTGAACAGAAACAAGTCAGCAAACATGTGGGAAATGTCTGTTTTAATGAGTCACAACAGGAAGTCCCCTTCCTGTTCACACACATAACAAAACTATTGATCTGAGGAGAGGACCTGCTGTTATTCATCACTCAAACGTAGCACCTCCTTTATATGTTATTATATTCATGGTTCTCATGGTTTAATTTGAGGAGTAAGGAGTAGGGATGTAACGATGCATCGTGACACGATTAAAAAACAAATGTGTGATGGTTCGCACCGGTTGACAGAAAAAATTAATTGTGAATGCGAGAGAAGTAGGATATGTTCTTTTTTTTAAGAAATAGGTTACGTTATCTAGTCACTGGTTGGTGATTCATTTGTTCAACGTCAGACATCAAGTCATGTGACTTACGTCACTATGTAGGTACGGGGCACAGAACAAGGGAAGACATGGCAATGGTAGGCAACAACTTTGAAATAGAGGATGCACCGAGCGGTTTTAAATCACCTGTGTGGCGGCATTTTGGATTCCTTATAGACACAAATACAACCAGTGAGAAATGGACAGACAAAACCAAAACAGCATGTAAATATTGCAAGAGACTGCTAACATATAGCGGCAACACGAGCAACATGCAGCAGCATATTAGCCACCACAGTAAGAAGCAAAGTAACGTTGCGCCACCTCATGAGTGAAAATTGCCGAGGGGGCAAACCACCCTGACAAGAGGCTTTGCATCTCCTCTCCCCATACATGGATTTTGTTGTTTAGGATGACCATGTACAGTAAGTTGCGCTTTTTAATAAGAGGACACAAACTGTTTTACAGAGTTTCTGTAAAAAAAAAAGCACCTCTAAGATTTTTTAAAATTTTTTTAAAGTTTTATTTGGTCATAATTTGTCTGTGGCTCATTTTGATAAAAAAAAAAAAAGTGAGAAAATCGTATTGTGAACAAAAAATCATGAAGTGTATCGAGTTGTGAGTTGAGTATATTGTTACATCCCTAGTAACGAGGGAATTATAGTAGAAGTAAAGGTGGATGCATGGAATGTCTGATGGAGAGGTCTGTTGGCTGGACAGGACCAGGAGCCAGAAGAGACTGAGAGCAAGTTCTCTCAGTAATTCTTTCAGTCCAATGTCAAGAAGAAAGCTACTGTTATTCTTCACAAGACTTCTAAAGCCCACAGTCTGCCAACTTCTTCCTCGTACATCACTTTAAATGCCAGTGTTCACCTTTATGAGGACAGAACTAACAGCTGTAGCAGTACAGTGTGACCAAGCACACAATCCCTGAAAGTGTCTGTGTACAGCCATGTGTAGAGCTGTGACCATACGATAACCACATAACCACAGTACTGTGTTATGTGCTTTCAACATGGAAAAACAGAGCATGGATTTATCATTAGAATTCATTTTACAAAGTCTCTAAAAGACACTGTCGTTCAAGACTGGATTACAAAGCTTCTGAAAGAGATGAGATCAAACCAGAACAACACTGAACAGCTCAACTGTAACATTAGCCTCTTCTGTTGCCTGGATTCAGGCTGGATAACTCCCTTCACACACGCTACAGAGTGGGGTTGGGAGGTGGGAGATCAGTCATTAATTGCATATGGCAAATAGAACAACTGCAAAAGAATGGGCATATGATGCTCTTTTACCAGAGTAACTCCATACTGTCACAGTCCTATTGTTGTGTCTTCTTCTTCTGTGCATGCTGTAGATTCTTGAAATGAACATGTATAACAAAATAAATAGCACTTTTTGTAGACTTTTCGCTGGAAGGACGTCCAATAGATAAATGTGTTTGAAGGTCTGTCAGACACTGAGCCACTGCACAGCAGTTTATATGTTATAAGTTCTTGTATGATCAGATGGCGTCTCACAGTTATTATCACAGAAAACATTCTCTCTGTCTTAAAGATCACAGGACAAACAACAGCATACAACCTTGACCTTACAAAAGCTTTTGGAGCAGGAATGTGCTTCTGTATGCATTTGACCAACTAAGAGTGAGTTGCCCTTTCAGTCATGACATAGAGGTACATTACAATGGACCACAGGTCTGTTGGACGTTCAGGCAGAAAAACAAAGTGTTTGTGCTAGCATGTGGTACAGATGATAAAATATGAATTCAGTCCAGTCCTGTGCAAACAAGGTGTTTTATGGATTGGATGCATTGCTTGGTATGGAGATCTGCAGCATGTCAGTCATATTTCGAGCTAATCTTTTGGATTTGAATTGGAAATGGAAGAGAAAGACAGACACTGTTTATTCCATGCAAATGCACTACTTGAAGCAGATGTGTGTGTACATTCATCACATGAGCGTCCCAAGTAGCACTACTCCAATGTGAATTATATATATATATATAATTTTTTTTATTTATTTATTTTTTTTTTTGAAGATGTTTTAAGATGGAATTTGAAGGAAGAGATAAAAAATAAACCTGTGTCCTAGCCTTACTGGAGCAGGCTGTTATGAGATCCAGACAAACAAGCTTTCTTGTATGTGCGTCGATGTCTTATATGACTCAGTCCCCAGAGGGCCAATAGCAGGCACCAGCTCCATTTAAGTGTGTGTGTTTGGGATGGTGGTGGTGGTGGGGGGGGCATGCAGATAATGAGCAGATGGCATGGGAACACACGCATGCCCCCTGCCATCCATCTGGACAGTTCTGCAGGTGAAGTGTAAAGTGTTCACTTGCAAAAAAAAAAAAAAAAAAAAAAAAAAAAAGTATGTGACATCAAAGTGGTAAACAGCATGGCTGAACATGAAAGAAAAACAGAGCAGTGTGACTTAAGGCCTGGTCAAGAGAGGCTGCATTTGTCTGTTGATCAGCCAAAGCAACAGACAGTGTGTGTGTGTGTGTGTGTGTGTGTGTGTGTGTGTGAGTGAGAAAGAGAAAGAGAGGACAGAGGGAGGAAAAACACAACGTGAAGGACATTCAGATAGTAAGGTGTATTGTACAGATACTGCAGGCTTTTCACAAGGATATATGCTGCAGATATGCAACAATACAGCCTGCTGATACATTCCAGATTTCGACAAGAGATAGTGTTATTTATTCCTTTTTTTCCTCATAAATGCCCCTGAAATGTCTGGATTACATGTTTTCAGTTCTGATCAGAACACAAACGTTTCACCTTTTTGATGGCACATGTGACAAAATGTGCAAACACACCTCACTATCTGTTAGGTCTACATGCATGGAACTAAGCATGATGTTAAGTGAAGCCACTGCATGAATAAATTCAAATTTTTATGCTAAACTGCTGTCATAATTAAAAGGAAGATTATGCAAAGCAGAATTAGAAGTTTAATCAAACTGTGTTAGTCACTAAGTGCCATGCATGTAGGAATGCAGAGAGAAACACTTAGTGTGGCGTTTCTCTCAATCTAACGAACATGAAACCTTTCTTTGTATCCAACTCATGTTGAGGAAGAACCTATGAGATCACCCATGAGAATGCATCTGTTTTTAATATTTCATTTTGTGCATGTTCATGGTCACTTAGGCACTAGTGCACAGATGGGTTAAAACACTTCAATCAACACATCAAGTGGAACACTTGGTGTATTACACATTCATGTAGGAATGACATTCACTGAGGTGTTTTCTGAAAAAAATGACTCTACACTTTGTTTCAAATTGACAAAAGCAAATGTTTTGTGCATGCATTCATTAGAAGCTGCAGAAATTGTTTTCCTGACATTGCATGAAGGATCAATGTTGACTGCTTATCACATGATTATGTCCTTGGGAGGCATTTCACAGCTAAATTCTCTTCTGTTGGAAGCCTTTTAGTGTCAGTTCTGATAGATCTGATTAGTTCCCAGGTCCCACAGAGACACCACAGAGCACTGCTGAATAATGTATCACATCGCCTTTTTGTGTGAAGTTTGCATGTTTCCACCATGCCTGCTCTTTCAGCTGTTGCTCAGGTTTCCTCCCACAGTCTGAGTTGTGATTGGTAAATAGCAAATAGCAAACTATACACCTGTGAACCCCACCTCTCACCTGATGTCAGCTACCAGTGACCCTCTGAAAGATACACTGGTATAGCTAATAGATGAATGTAAGAAAGTCATACCACCATTAATAATGCATGCAACATGTAAGGCATATGAAATCACACGTTGAACTTCACCTTGGATCTAATGTCTCACTGCTAACACTGCCTCCCACATAACCAGAAGGTTCATGTGGGAAAAAAAAAAAAAAAAAAAAAAAACACTTTCAGCTAGCTCTAGTTTGTTCAGTTTTATGTACTGCAAATATATGGAGCTACATTAGGGTCAAAAGTTTTGTACTTGAAAACATAAAATCTGAAACTGAAATTTCAAGTTTTGATCTTGAATTTTAAAAAATACAGCAACATATTCTAAATAATAATAAGTGTACACATTTTTTTCCCAGGTTAAATACAATTAGGATCAGCTGTGGTCATTCTTTAATGAAATGAAGTAATGAAAATGAAATGAAATTTAATGAAAGTGAAAAATGAAAATAACAGTTGATCCTAACTGTATTTAACCTGGGAAAAAATGTGTACACTTATTTTTATTTTAATATATATAATATGTTGCTGTATTTTTCAAAATTCAAGATCAAAACTTGAAATTTCCGTTTCAGATTTTATGTTTTCAAGTACAAAACTTTTGACCCTAATGTAGCTCCATACAAATCTTATTTAGCACATAAAGTTAAAGCATGAGTGAAATGACACTGGAGAACATAAATGGCTGTACAAATTCCATTTCTGCCAATCGATCTCTTAGATCCTACACATTGGTCCTTTAATAGGCAACAATCTACAGTGAGCAAGAGGGAAAAAAAGACACACACCCCAGTGTGAAGTTAGCAGGTGCTCAAAACAGATGCAATACAGATTCTCATTGACAGCCCATGGTGAAAGCTTTGTTTGCTAGATGTTTTTTTTATTATTATTATTAGTATTTTTGTTATGATTCATGAACAGATTTTTCCTTCACCTGCAGCCATTTGCTATTTTGGTGAACCACCATCTGCGGGAAGTCAGGCACATTAGAGGGTGCGTCAGTAACAATCAAGCAGCACAGTTTCGGAGTGAAGAATGGACGCTATTTATACTGACTGATCCAGCTGCTCGACCAGGTCAGTGGTAGAGTACTCTACTATATGTTCTCTGGCAGTTTTATGGTGTTTGTTGACAGAAGGGTCCATGAAATATAATTTTCAAAGAGGAAAAAATGCTAATGTGCCCAGCATCAGTGTGGAATCTCCTATCTGGAAAATCAGTTAGGATGAATACAAGAGTCAAAGCAAAAATATGAAAATGCAAAGGACATTTATGCAAATGTCATAATGACAACATTTTGGTAAATGGTAAATGGACTGTACTTATATAGCGCCTTTCTAGTCTTCCGACCACTCAAAGCGCTTTACAGTGCATATCTCATTCACCCATTCACACACATTCATACACTGATGGCATTGGCTGCCATGCAAGGTGCCAACTGCTCATCAGTTCGAGGAACTAACCATTCACACACATTCACACACCGATGGCGCAGCCTTCAGGAGCAATTTGGGGTTCAGTATCTTGCCCAAGGACACTTCGACATGCAGACTGGAGGGGATCGAACCACAGATCTTCTCATTAGTGGACGACCTGCTCTACCTCCGAGCCACAGCCGCCATGGTCCATGGTATCCTAAAAACTGCTGCTAGTATTCATGCCCACCAGAGGATTAACCCATTAGATTTTATGACCTCACTATTGATGGTGCAGAGCTCTTAGTCTGACAAAATCATTCTGAGCCATCAAAAATCCTACAGAGCCACCAACCAGCACACACAAAACACAGTAAGACGTATAATGTAAGTAAGAAAGACAACTACTATGCCCAACAAAGAATACACTGTGGTTTAACACCACTCTTGGCCGATTAAGTGTAATCAGAGTGAAGCCTCCTGTGTTTAATAGAAAAGTCCAGCCATTACACTGCTGTCAGCTCCAGCAAATAATCAGCCTGGAAGCCAGACGGTTGAAGTTCAGTCAACAGAGCTCATAGTGCCTTACTACCCCTCTAGACCACTGCACTCTCAGAATGCTGGGTCTCTTGTGGTTCCTATAGTTTCCAAAAGTAGATTGGGAGCCAGAGCTTTCAGCTATCAAGCTCCTCTTCTGTGGAACAAACTACCATTCTGGGTTCAGGAGGCAGACACAGTCAACACCTTCAAGAGTAGACTTAAGACTTCCTTCTGTCAGTCAGTCAGTCAGTCTTCTCTCTCTAGGCTATACAAATCTGATTTGATTTGTGTGTGTATGATGCAGGGGTCTTTGTAACCAACTCAAAGCCACATAGCCACATAAAGTCATACCACAGTATGACCTTTTATTTAGCTTCTCTACTTAAAGAACAAACAAACCCATAAACAGTTTTCTGTGGCTTATGTTGTAGTTATCAGTGTTGGGCAAGTTAGTCTAAAAAAGTAATTAATTACAGTTACTAGTTACTTCTCCCAGAAAGTAACTAAAGTAGTTACTGTGTTACAAATTATAAGAGTAACTAGTTACTTTGGAAAGTAACTATTCCATTACTTTCAAGTAATTTTTAAAATGTTCAGATGTATCAAAGAATTTGGGCCCCACCTCCATCCCTCTTTGACGGAATGTAAAATACATGTGTGTTCAATTATTTATGATAAATCTGAATATTATAATGAAATGGACACTTAATACAATACATAACAGAAATCCACAGTACACAAATGTACAATTTTAACATTGCTGTGCAAAAGTGAGACTAGCATCCAATAAAATGTCATGGAGTATAGCAACTCAAACCCATCTCCACCTCTGATTGGCTTACCATGGAATTTTACTCAACCTCAGCCAATCATCATCATTTATGTGATTGTCTCGTGCCCCCGCCCTCACCAAGGAAGGAGGAACAAGAAAAATGTTTGCCGCTCGGCTTAGAGATCTAGTTGGTCTGATGAGAAACAGCTGCCTTCAATCATAGTAATGCGCCGCATTTTTTGGCAGTAACGATAACAGCGTTGTAATGATGGGAAGAGTAATCAAATAGATTACTTACTGAAAAAAGTAACACTGTTATTTATAGCGCGGTTATTCCCATCACTGGTAGTTATACATATTTTCCCCAAAATTCTGCCTCACCTAATGGATGAACAGTGAGGTTTAAGTCCTTTCTTCATTTATCATTTAAAACTCATCTTAAAACTACACCCTAATTTGTCAAAAAAAAGTGGGCCAGTGTATCCTTTGGTAAGTTATTACATTAGTGGTATGCTGAGCATTACTCATCATCAAGTATTTTTGTGATTTTCAACCTATGTGTCACATTTATTCACGACAGCTATAAACTACCGTTCAGAGGTCTCCTGCCACAAATGCTTGATTCAGTACAGTTAGATGACTGAGTGGACTACTCTACATTTTAATGGTCGTTCAATGCTTTAAGGTTGTAGGAAATCCTCTTTACAAGTAGATTTACTGCTTAACCCTTTAACTGCCTACTCGACCTACTCGATATGGTTGAGGTCATTGTGGGTCATTACTGTTTTTTTCTTGGTGGGGTAGTTAAAAGGTTAACTGTACAATGGTTCTATCAGTTGTTGGGTTCATTTACTATTCACCATTCAACCAGACTGACAAATTAAAGAGTAGTGAGAGATATAGTAGAGAGTCCTCTGAGCAACAGATAAATAATAAGAAGAAATCACTGGTCATTGGTAAAGGAAGCTGAAAGCTTAGCATCAAAATCTGTGCACAGGTTCCTGTTTTAGACTCAAGTGTGGAATAATGCCTCTAACAAGCTGGAATTAACAGGCAAACTGCTTCAGCAAAACTGTTCTTAAAACTTCAAAAGAGAAGTTTGAACCATAGAAGGTATGTTGCCTATGCTGGTATTAACAGCATGTTACAGTTATTTTACTGTGTACAGTCTGTTCAGACTGACTTGTTTGTACCTGAATTCTGAAGGTCTTGATGAAGCTTAAAATATTAACATCATGTACTTAAAAGTGTAACTGGAACAGTTTAGTTAATGATCCTTCAGCTGCCTGTCATTAAAACTTAATTATTATCGACAATCACAAAGCTACCTGCTAACATCTCTGAGAAGATGGCATGATATGATCAACTTGATTGTTTGCCTAATGAAAGACACCAACCTGTCAGCCTATTAGTCCCAAACCGATCCTTTCATCTTAAACATCTGAACTATTTATTCAACTACTTCATTTCTTAGATTTTTTGTTTTTGGCCTTTTCAAGCTTTATTTGACAGAGACAGCTGAAGAGTGACAGGAATGTGGGGAGAGAGAGAGAGATGGGGAATGACATGCAGGAAAGAGCCACAGGTCTGATTCAAACCCTGGGCTTCCACAGCAAGGACTGAGCCTTCACACATGGGGAGGCTACTCTACCAACTGAGCTAAACGCCGCCCCAGACTACTTCATTTCATAAAGTCTAAATCATATGTTAACTGGCTTTTGTCCTTTGGCCAACATGCAGAATTAGCATAGCTACATCCATCCATCCATCCATCACAATACAGATTTTGTTGACAACAGAATGCCACATCTTATATGTTGCTGTTATTCTGTGTCATGTAATCCAATTTGGGATAAGCCATTTAGATGACATGCCATGAAAATAAAATATTCATCCCTTCATGCATTCACCCAGTTTGCTATAAATTATTCAAAGAACTGACACATTTCCCTGCACATTAGCAATCTGATTTCAGTGCAGTAATGCAATCTACACTGGGGTTGATTCTTACAAACACTGCCAACCAACAGCTGCTAGTATTCAATACAAAGGCTTTCCACTTTGAGGGATTTTGGCACATCCACCTGTTATTGAACAATACCAGCCCATCGTCACTAGAAAAACTGCCGTATTGGTCATCCGTACAAGCATCTTTTTGCAACCCATATTTATGCTTATCTTAAGCAGCAACCTTTTGTACTAGTAATTATGAAAGGAACAAAGGATGAAGTCACATGACATACAGTAGGAACCACTCAAAATTGCTGCCCACAGCCAGACACATCCATTCATTCCATTCAGATAAGTAAGTGTCATGGACCAGTCTATGGTAAAATAGAGTGATGCTCCACGTACAGAGGAGGCTGAGGTGTACTGATCAGACGTTATCCAGAAGACCACTGCTCATTTTATGTGTGGAACCAAAAATCATAACGTACATAACGTGTTCCATCACTAATGTCCTAATTTTAGCCCAAACTGTGTTTTTTTTTCTTTTCCTTTTTTTCCTCTAAACCCAATCAAACTATAACCATTTCAGAACTTTAACCATGTCATAACAAAGGTCTGGTATGACCAAGGTCTGGTACACCAGCCATTCTCATCTTGGTCATCAATCTAGTTGACTTATTCAATCATATATATGGGGGAAGATCTGAAGAATATTTGTTCACTTACAACTGATCCTATGTGCAGTGTTCTGAATCCTACTCATTGTAATAAAAAAAAAAAACAGCACCCAAACACATTTTTTTATTTCATTTAAAATAAAAACATGTACCCAAAGAAGAATACAGAAATATGATCACAATGGAAGAGGTTGAGGATCCCCTGGGTGGTTTGGTTCGATGTAGTTTTCTATACCTCTTTGCCATAAATCTTCTCCTGTGAGGTCAAGTGCTTCTCTTTAGTAGTAAACCATATTCTACTGATTTAACTTGAGTAATGCACGGGCATGTCCTTGACAATATTACAAGGATGGTGGATGCTCTCTTTCAGTTAGAAAATCTTCTTCTGCTGAAATTATACAGGAACAGTGACCATATATCCTCAGAGTTACATCCATATTCATCAATTTTGTGTTCAGAAATTAAATTTTGTGGAAGGTCACCTACATTCTGCTGGATTTCTTATACTTATATCTGACACTATCTTCCACTAGAATTAAAGTGTGATTAGGATTAATGGATCAGTATTGTGATGCCACTCCTAAGGTCTTGGTGACTGACCTAGCCAACCACAGCAGGCAATTGGCTGACATGGAAGGGTCATCAGCTGATCGGTTTACCTAGACCTTCCAGGCCATAAAAGCTGTCCCGTGTTTCCACTTTATTTCTCTCTTCCTGTATCTGAAATGGACCCAGAATCACTGTCTTTTGTTGCAGCACATTCAGAGCACACATCTATGCACTGCTTTTACTGCTGGCATTCCTAATCTACCCACTCTATCAATATGATTTATATGAAGGCCCAATTAAATCATCTAAGAGCTCCTAAAACCATTTGAAAAAGACAATTCAAGGATCACTCATTTCATACATTGACTGGCTGGGTGTGAAAGAAGGGTTTGGGTTTATTAATTGTTCACATGGCTAGTTTTGTCCCTAAATACATGAGAGCATCATCATGAAAACCTCTGTTTGTCATCCACATTTGACAATTCGGTGAACTCATACAAACTCATACAAAACTTATACACTCATCTTTCAACCTGACCTCCACAGCCTCACTCTAAACTACTTCCTACATAGGCACTAAGCATATACTGGCCAACATTTCTCCACTCACACTGCCCATGGCAATCAGTGTTATTATAAAAGGTACCATTCCTGCCTGCTATGAAGGTGCCAATGAATGTGTGGGAATCACTGTTTTGAAGATCCAGCACTCAGTCCAGAGCCTGGTCACTACCCTTGATCACTCACACTGAACAAGACCTTATAAAACTGGTCACTTCTGACACATATCTTACATACCCGACCTACAAAAAAGTTAAATGAACATTTTATTTTGTGGGGCAGGTGGCAATGTGTGTGTACTATAATGGAGTGTCAAAACTCAAAAGGTTCGATACTTTTACATTTATCAACTGCCTATTGTTCATGTAGAATAACTGCCAAATATTAATGAATAGCATACAAACAGAATAGCGATTATGTCACATTTGGAAGATCTCATTGAGAAACCTGATAAGCAGTGACCAGGTAAGAAACACTAATCCACCCATCTAGCCTATTCCTGCTCATCCTGAACAGGGTCATGGGGGTTAGAGCCTATTCCAGATGACATTGGGTGAGAGGCTGAGTACTCCCTGGAGAGGTTGTAAGTCAATCAAAGACCAACACAGGTCTTCACTCTCGCTCTTACTCCACGGGGCTACTTGCCGTTTCCAAGTGACCTGACCTGCATGTCTTGAGAGGAAACTGGAGTACCAAGAGAAAGCTCACACAGACATCAAACTCCACACAAAAAAGTCCAGATGGCTGGTGGATATGAACCCAGGACCTTCTCGCTGTGAGACAACAGTGCCAAAAACTAAGCCACTGTGCTCTAACAAACTGTTGTGTTAAATTATCAGAGCATAATATCAGCGGACAAGCTGAGAGTCATTATCCCACAGGGACATGTGTACTCTACAGTTCTGGAGCCAGTTGAAAGACTGTAGCCTTATTCAAGCGCTGGGGAAACTTGTCTATAAGAAATCATTAATACATTTTCATTTCAGAGAGTTGCACAATATTTTGGTTGACCAAGTCCAAATCCTGACATCCACATTTTCAAACCAACCAATATGAGTACAACATGAAATTCTACAAATAATACACTGGTTAATGTGATACTGTGACATGCCTTTGCTGCATTAATTTGCCATTCTAATTACACCGTGGTGCTACAATTTATTATGCCTCAAAACTGACACATTACAGGCAGTGTGGGGCAAGTCTAATAAAATCCTGTCTTAATCTAGCAGAGGGGCATGCAATAAACTGTTAGACTGCTGTTATCACACAGAATAAAGTGGTATTTAGAATACTTTTAACAACGGCATCCTGGGTTTGGTTTATTTTTGTTTCCTTTAGAGAAAATGAACAATGTTGCCAGTAAAGGCCACATATTTATTGGGTGAAGCCATAGTTTAAACTGTCATCTACAGCTATATCTACACTGACAACGGGACGAGATGATAGTGCCATAGCCATAGTGCCATAGTGAGATCTTTCTGAACCAGCTCATCAGGTGAATGATTGATCGACCATATCGTTTGTTTTTTTCTCATAGCAGTTAGAGCAGCGTGTCACTCTGCTGAGGAAACAGAACACTTTACAACAGCAACAAGTTGGGAAAAGAGACAACCAGTACAAGCCACCACATTTGACACATTCAACTCACTGGATTCATCAAGTTAAATTGTTATTTGAATGTTTATGAACAGCTGGACTTGTATCATGAATAGCTGTGATCAAAAGGGGGTGGGGAATGCAGGGCAGCTCTTAGCAGCACAGGTAAACAGTTTCCTGAACACAACATGAGAATATTTACAATACTTGCAAGTTATTTCTTCAGAAAAAACAAAACAAAAAAGAACAGCTTCTTTAAAGAGAAGAGGTTTTGAGTGAATGGCTACATTGGATAGAAAACTGAAATGTGAAATAACATCAGTGCTCATTGCAGTGCTAATTTAAAACAAAAACAGGACTGCAGCTGAGAGTAGAAATTCAAAATAAAAGGTGACCTGCAACACCTACATTCAGGATTCCTCATTTTATGTGTTTATATAATTCCTTAATGAGCTGTGTATATAGAAACAGGATGGTGTAGGCTGGACCTTCCTCTGAGGCTGCACTGTTGGCAGCTTTCTTTCTCTCCAAACAAACTTAAAAAACGCCTCTACTTGGATAAACAGATGGTGATGGATCCACCGGCCCAGAAAAAAAAAAAAAAAGTTCAGTGGGTTTTGATCTTTCTCTCCATCAAAACAGATGGAAATCTGACAGAGAAGATTATAACTGCAGCACTATGACCAATAGCGTATCTTCATTCAGTGCGCGGCAGACGTGTTTAAAGTACTGGCTAGTCACAGCCCAACAACACTTTTTATCAACATATTAAGAACACATTTTGCTACACCTTCAACACGTCTGCACGTTAGTTGATAGTGAGATTTCTATGCCACCTGTGTTAAGGTTCTTTGTGTACGTCACACAAATACAGCTGAAACTCCCTTGTCTCTCTGCTGAATCTGTCTTTTCTTCTGTGTTTTGCTTGTTTTCTGCATTTCCTCTTGCTACCCGTGAAACCAAAAGATGAGGGAATAGCAGATAGCAGACAAATGTGTCTATGTAGTATACTACACAGTATACTACACAGTGAACGGTTTACAGTGAACATATACTAACCCTGGTAGGACTAAACTACAAAATGTTTCCTCAAACTCCACTGTTTTAAACTCTCAGCAATTATATTATTCAGACAGTGTTTTCCACCTCCAGTTTGCTGCATATCAATAACTTTGACTGCCAGCTGTCGATTTTGGTGAATAAAAAAAAAAAAGATCTTCTAGGTCAACATCCTTGTAAGTGTTACAGGGCTCCTGGTCTCTGGTCTCATAGAAGTAGTTTGAGTTCCATATTTGATTTTGAAGAGCATGTGCATGAAACAGCGTTGTGAACACAGCAGAGGAAACCTTAAGTTTTGAGTTTCTTAAATGTTGAACTCAGATATAAAAGATAAAACAAAGATGCATGTGTGTTCAGAGTGCAGCAGGTCTATATTTGATGGCTTTTCTCTAGCCATGATAAAGAATACTTGAATTTCTGTTGTTGCTGGAGAAAGCTTTACATCCAGAATTAAGTGCAGCTGTCATGAGGGCTTTAGCTAGCAATTTGACTCCAACTCAGGGAGAGCAATTTTCCTTTTAACTTGAAAAATGGTGATTTCAGTAAGTACACTTTAACACCTTTAAGATGTATCCCCGTTTTGCATAATGACTTGGAGCATTTCAACCCTTTTTTATTTTCTTTTTCATAACTGGGGTCTTCAAGTGGTGAAAAAGTCTGTTTGCCATGACAAGCAGCTAGTAAAAGCCCTGTCTTTAGAGATCCATTTGACATAATGGCACTCTGAATATAGAAATTACCTGCCATGTAGTTGTCAAGGTTTCTGGACTGAGTGGTAGGATAACAATTCCTCAATGGCAGATGTAAAACTTTTCCATTTCATTAAAATTCTGAATTAACAATTGAAACATATAATACAACCATTACAACACAATGGTAATTGGTAACTGTAAATGTACTGTCTATAGAACACTCTTCAGAGTTCAGCAGAGTGCTTTTTGTCTCTTCAACAACAGATGCCTTCAACTGGAATTCTACTGTGTGTGTTCAGAAAGGACAAATTAATCTGCACAATGTGATATACTGCTGAACTTTAGGTTTCTCTTAATTTTATTCAATGTCTGATTAGCAGGCTAACAGCTACAGCTGTCCTGTTGTCTAGTTTCATGGTTGAACATGGTGAAGCTGTTGTGTCCACCTCAATCATGAAATTACCAGTAGGTAGTGAACATGTTGCCATTGTTACCATGGCCACATGGATTTGCTATTGTGTAGGCCACAGAGGTCATCTGAATCAAATACATGGTCATGATATGATTTGCATCTCACCGAACATCTCTATGTGGGACACACAGTTTTAAGGAAATCAGCCTTTCTAATAAATAACATTTACAATACTCACATAACATAATTTTCAGCGGTAAGTCTAAAACAGGCAGAAAGTTATAGCAGTAATTCAAAGGATAGTTGTTCTTTCCATAGAATGACCTGAATTTTTGCATAACATTAGTGGATGCAGAAGAAGAAAAAGCTCACCACATGCTGAGATTGTTTGAGGTGCTTTGTTTTGTGTGGGTAAAATCAGGCTGCAGTATTGTTTGTAGTGTTTGGAGCACTGTAGTTTCTCTAACAGCAAAGCTACATTGAAGTAGAAACTGTGGTGATGCTGATGATAACAATAACAGCGATGATAATGAGGATGTGGGCATGGCGGTGCCGGTGATGCTGATTGTCATACTGAGGCCCAAAATTAGCCTGTGGTAAAAAATGCTAATGCTGGCTGGTTTCCTCTGAAGTACATTAACACATTAACGAAGGTTATCATCTTACAACTCATCAAATGAACAGTAATTACACCTGTTCAGCTTCTTGCATTAAACATTTTGCTGGCACTCCAAATGTACCGATGCAATTAAGTGCTGACAAAATAGTGGGTTATACTGGGCTGCTTTTGAAGGGCCTCGTTCTGCCTCTCGGCTAAACAGCAACGTGAATGAAATTAATAATAAAAAAGAAAGCGGCACTCAGATCCTGAGGGTTAGTGGCCCTGATGTAGGCTCACTGAAAAAATAAAAACTGCCAGATGTGTGGCATTACCAGCCAAGACAAACAGAACATAGAGGGAAGTTAGGTGGCAGCGCAGAGACACAGAGGAGGGCAGCTCTAATCAAACAGCTGTTGTCTGGATACTGCTGTGCTGTGGGAGGAGGTCCAACAGTAGTGCATAAGAAATCTGCACTCCAAATAAGATGACTGGACGTCAACAAAACATGGGATCATCATGTGACACGCTGCACACAGTGCACGGGATGAGAGGGATGTTTTTTAAATGTCTTTTAACTGAAAGACGATCAGCGTATCATCTCAAAGAGGAGCTGACTATTTGCACAGTAGGAGTAGAAGTATTTTGATAAACACTAACTTTTGCATCACATACTGATAGATAAATCTAGATCATATCTTTCCTTTGTTTTGCAGCTTATGTTCATGATTTGGCTGTTATGATGAAACTGTGAAGCTTTTAAATTGGAACCCTGCAGAAAACTAGCAGCCATAAACTTTTGAGTTTTGGATTATGAATGTAGTGTGAATGTAGTCAAAAGTAATGTCAATAAACAGGCAACAATAATTTGAATTAAAGCCGCAAGTGGCGTTGAACGGGCCCTCACACATGTGCACACGTCGGGCAAGTTTTTCAATCAGATGAAATCCCTGAAAGGAGTCTGTACGCTTCGTTGTAACCCGGGTCACCAAGAGACTTTTTTGTAGGCCTGGGGGAGATAGATGTTGTCACTGAAAGCCATGTCTGTACGTGAAAATTTGTCAATGGCGGAGACTCCATACAAGATTTTGTAGGTGGCGCTGTGGAGCCATCTTGGTCCGAGCGCCCGTGAGACTTCGGGATTCTAAAAGTTTCAGCATACTTTACTGCTTGAGGTTTTCATTTCGTGAGTTTTCAAGTGCATTTAGCCCCTGAAAAATGACCCCGAAGAGGCACCGAGGAAAAAAAAAAAAAAAAAAGAAGAATCCTAAGGATACAATAGGGCTTTCACTGCCCGAACGTTGTTCAGTGCTCGGGCCCTAATTAAAATGCTCAAAGAGCCACTTGTTCCATGTAAAATAGGTTGTGAATCCAATTAACTGAAAATGGTTCTTTATACTACTTTTGTTAAAGTTCTTTGGAGCACCATTATTAGAGGTTGGGGGTTCTTAAAAATCACTCTGGAGAAACATTTTGGTTTATTTTGCTTTATTTTGTAGGGCACCAACAACAGTGGACAACATGAGCTCCTCCAGACACGATTGGTAAAATTTTGGGGGTCACTACAATATTGACAACATGCTATTTTTGGCATGTATTTCTAATTTTTTTTATCTTCATTATCATGAGTGATGTATGACTCATGCATGAGAGTGATTTGTTACTAATTCACCTTATTAAAGACACCAGTGTGCAGGCTATTCTTGACATCATCATCGAAGTGTGGCAACACAATATCATAATTATCACTCACTTTAACTCAAAGGGTTCAGAAGGTTACCTTTGATAAGTGGTGGTCACAGTTGATGTCTTAATTGTACAAAGACATTCTTGGGCTTGTGTGGATGTGATGGCTAACTGATAAGACTCGATCCTCTGTCGGAAGTTTGGCATGTTCAGTTTTTGATTCGATGCTCACACATTTGTCCTTTTTGAGGCTGCTTTGTTATTTGACTTATCTGTGTCTGAGTGGCTGTAGAGTATACTGAACCCTGCTTTAGTACTATAGATCTGTATAGGGATGGGAATCGAAAACCAATTCTTGTTGAGAACTAGTTCCCAGTGTTTCAATTCCTTGGAATCATTTGTCAATTATGCAAACAATTCCCTTATCGATTCTACCACGCACGTTGCATAGCTTACACAAGCCACGCAATGTGCGTGGCGACTGCAGCCAGCAGTCAAGCGTAAACATGGCGCCCAAGCGGTACAAATGCTTGAAAGTTTAGTTACACTTCATGAGAAAAGACGACAACAGGGCAACTGGCAATGCCAGCAATACTGGCAATGTGGATATTTCATCAAAGGGAGAAAACACTACCAACATGCAGAAACATTTGCGCACACAGCATGCGATAACTATTACTGAATGACGCGTTTTCGATCCGCTCCGGCCTAACATTACTTAATCTCAGCCCAGCAGCAGCAGCAATGTTAGCATGTCCTCGGCTAATACTGCAAGTAACTAACACTGCCTATCATGTTAGCGCCTTTTGCCTCATTGTAAAACCTGCTATTAGTAACTGTCAACATCAGTGTGAATGCCTTCTCATGCATTACATTTAGATCACCATTATGAGAGACAGAGTCTGACTGGCTCAGAGCCAGAGGCTGGCAGTACTCGCTCCAGTTCACGTCTATCTCTAGCTTCTCCTTTCACCGAAGCAAGGATGAGAAAAAAAAAATGACCCAGGCCAGGATAGATGAATGTCACAGCAGTGACTAAGTTTGTGGTAAAAGGCCTGCACCCATTTGCCACAGTAGATGCCCCTGAATTTCAGTAGGTGAATGTGTTTAATTGTATGCCAAGTCAGAGAATGTCAAAGTTGCATGCTTTCCTCTAAGTTAACCAGATGTTTCACTCAGTCATTCATTCGCATAATATTATATATTTCTAGGGAGATGACAAAGATTCTCAACCCTAAGTACAAAGCCCCAAAAACATACTATGATGCTAATTGACCAGTTTGTTGTCCTTTTTTTCCCAAATGAGAATCAGTAAGAGAATCGATAAAGAACTGAATCAAGCAGGATCGAAAATGGAATTGGAATGGTAAAAATTTTATCAATTCCCATCCCTAGATCTGTATGGAGGTTTGGTGTGCTCACTGCACTCAACTGAGTATTATACTGTATATCATCAGATGCACCGACATGAAGCAAAAGGCTGTTGCTATGAATGTTTCTTTGCAGTCACAGTCCATCTTCTTTTTGAGGGACATGCATTATTTCAGGGCTCCCTGAAAACATCACAGTAACAGCTCTGACAGTGAATATCTACAATTTGACCAAAAAGCTCTGCATGGAAGAAGAGCAACCTTCCCCTCAGGTATATGGTTTAATACACAGTCCTCAGCACAGTTAGGCTTAGGTGTAGGAGTACATTTGCTCTGCCATTCAGACAATGTAGCTCCTGTCTGACAGCGAGGTAAAGAGTGAGAATATGCTCACTATAGCATACACTTAAACAGATATTGATTTTGTTTTTAGGTGGCTAAAACACATTTTTTTGCTGACCCTGTCCACAACACTGCTTTGCTCGACTTTTGTGCCAAAACTTGTCTGCTTTTCCAAACTGGGAGAACGCTGACCACACAGAGTGATGGTAAACCACACAAGATACATTATGATACAAATCACACGGTCTGTAAAACGTGATAGCAACAGAAAGAAATATGTTACTGTATGGTTTATTGCATTTATAAAAAGCCACAAGGTGCCATTTAAAGAGGCTTTACTGTAAAGTCACCCTACCAGATACATCCATATAGGAATACCATAATAATAAACAAAGCCTGAAATGACAAGCTAAGTGAATGCAGTGTTCTGGATTTTATTTATTTCTATTTTTATTTTTATCTTTTATCTTACAATGAGCTGATCACATTTCCTTCCACCATAATGTTTGCCTCTAACACAAAGTGAACCAACAGGCTATAAAGTTTATTTATCGAGCGTCTTCTCTTTATTTTGCTTTTCCATAAAAGTCTTATCTTCTCTCCATCATGGATGGATGATGTCCAAATATTGAAGTATCAGCTCTGAAGGCTACAGGTCACCAATGCTGAATAAAATGAGATTTTTTTTTTTTTTGGAAGTCCTGGTGAAATATAGAGGACACTTCTTGAACGTTAAGAGTCTACAAACTGCACATTAAATGACTACAACTCATACAGGAGGAACCTGCATTGGTTACATAAGACAAAATCATTTCTGCTTTCTTATTTTCAGGATGATACAGAAGTTGTATTTTCCCTTCAGATTACAGTCCAGCAGCTATAATAGAGCTCAACATCGAGGTTTGAAACATTGACTAGAACGGCCGTGTATCGCCGCGGCAACCGCAGAGCACACGCAATGTGGCGTGTCCGCACCTGGTGGACTTTGGGGGTAAGAGCGTCATCTCTTACTGGACCTGCAAATGTGAACAGATTGTGAGTACCTGCTGTCTCTGAACTTTTTCCACAGATGAGTCACAATGTCTGACATGATCACTAAAGGCCAGTGTTTGTGTTAGGGCCAGTATGGAAGACAAGTTATAGAGGGTTGTGGTGAGTTTTGAAGATCACTTCTGGAACCAGATGCATTGAAAAATGAGTCACTGCATATTCTATACTCTATGTGTTGGACTGTGAAGGCAGATTAACTAATCTGAAATGAAAGGACTGCCCCACTGCAGTCTAGTTACTAAAGTAACAAACAGGTTGACATTTGTACCTCCATGCAACACTGAATGGAAACATACATTAGTCTTTTTAAAATAACTGTCCTATAACTGTCAACTGTGCTCTAAAAGGACTGTGTCTTTAGTAGAAAATAGTTGTAACATGTGAAACATGTCCACAATGGCAGCAGAAAACTGACAGACATCTCAAACCAAGACTGCCAGAGAGAGAGAGAGAGAGAGAGAAGAGAAGCTGTAATAAAAAGTGTGTTTTAGTATATTTCTGATGAAGCGACCACCTGATAACATTTTACATAACCATTGTCAATGTGCAGGCCTCACATTGTCAACCTGAGCAACCTGCAGAAGCCTTGTATGTGTGAAATGAAACTCAAATAAAGATCTCAGTCCTCTGAAGCTTAAGTATTTACAGAGACGTAGGAAAGAAGCATCCTCTTACATGTTGTTACTAAGATACAGAACTTTGTAAAGCAGCGCTGACACAGAGTGCACACTGAGCCAAATGAGATTCATTCATACAAACTGCAGAGTGCACAGAGGCCACTGTAATCACAGATACTTGTCAGTGTTTATGTATTTTCCAACATACGGGATGGAATCATTTGAAATTAGACGCCATTACAACCAACTGGCATGAGAAGGACAGAATAAATAGGCTTCCTAACATGGATATTCCGGATGATCATAAAAATAAAGGCTCCAGTGGCACATCAACGCCCTGCAGTCAATGCCACAGCTTTTAATACTGGCTGGCAGAACACATTCCTTTCTTCAGCCTGCTAGCATGTAAAGTAAATGCATTAATAAAGACTGCTGAGGTCCGACTTCCTCAGGACTGCTGTGGAAGCAAAAAGAAAACATATCGTGTATAAACTGCATGAACAGAAGAGGTACCAAGTCAATTTAATCAGATTCATTTTAATTGCTATCAGCCATATGAAAGCCAATCCAGTCTGACCCTGTGTGACCCAACATACTCTGGTTGTCAAAAACAGCCTGTCACACTCTGTGGAGTGGAACAAACAAACAGGAGCCAATGGTTTGAATTAATCATATCCACAGTGACAAAGAGCAGAGTTAAATAAAATCACTTTGTGTCTCTTTCGCTGACATTTTTCAGGTGGATCAAACATTTTAAGTCCTGCTTTTGGTTGAAAAGTGCATCTGAACTTCTGGATTTTATCAGAGCCTGTTATACAAAACACTATAGGACACGATGCAAGCATATAAACATGCAAGGCTTTGATAGACTTAGTCTATGTTATCTATCTACCTGTACAGTCAACAAAGGATCTAGGTAATTATTTAACTGCTGCCTGTAGAACACTACACTAAATATGACAAAAAACTTACTCCCTGTACAGATTGTAAAGCCCTCTGAGGCAAATGTCTTTTGTGACTTTGGGCTATACAAATAAAATTGGATTTGATTTGACTGGTCTTCAGTATTTATCATATTTTTACAACACTTTTATTGTTTTTCTCATTTTGCAGGAGTTGAAGTTAAAGATCTGAGACTTATTCTCTACACACAAACCATTTCTTTCTGTCAAATGTGTTAAAATCCATGTTAGTGACACAATAATCCATCCACAGGACGAGTGTGGCATATCAAGATGTGACTAAACAGCAGGACCGTGACACAGTTTTGTCTTGGACAGGTCACAATAAAAAGGGAACTGTACTGGAAATGTACAGTATAGGAGCCTGAATGCGATTTTTTGTTGAAGTATTTGAATAATAATTTTAGTTGATATTTGAAGGAAGATTGTTGTTAATTATGATAAAAAGAGGTTATTTACATTACTTACAGGTGAACAGTTCATATTAATAAGTTAGTACTCTTGATTCATTTCACTTAAAAATGTGTGGATGTTTGTAGGTTTAAAAATCACACATGTAACCTTTAATGCAGAGTATGTGTGTGTGGTTGACGTAAAACAGGTAGTCAGGTCTGTGTCATGGAGTGGAGCCACAGTTTTTTTTTACCTCTCTCTCTTTGCTCTTTACTTTACCTTTAGGCTCCACATTTTTGCTGTCTTTGGCTCTTGCCTTTTTTATTTTCATAATGCTGGACTATTGTATTTTGCCTTATTTTTTGGAGTAAACGATAAAAAAGAAACGAAGGAATCGTGTGGAGTTTTTTCTGTTGTTCAAGCAGATAACGAGGGAGGAGAGCGTCAAGCTCATGGCTTCGCTGATCAGGAACCTACATACAGCTTCATTTTGAAAAAGACATTCACACACTTAGCTATGGCTATATATCACAGCTAGGGTTATGCACCTCTCTTTTTTTCACACAGTTGAACAGGTTGCTGATTGTGGCTTGCAGCTTGTGTGTATACACTAGATGACCACATGTGTGGTTTATAGTCTCCAAAAGTAGATTGGGAGCCAGAGCTTTCAGCTATCAAGCTCCTCTTCTGTGGAACAAACTACCATTCTGGGTTCAGGAGGCAGACACAGTCAACACTTTCAAGAGTAGACTTAAGACTTTCCTTACAGTTTATAGTTACGGCTGGCTCAGGTCATCCCTTAGTTATGCTGCTATAGGACTAGAAGTCAATCAGTCAGTCAGTCAGTCAGTCAGTCAGTCAGTCTCTCTCTCTCTGAATGGCCAAATGGCCAAAGTAAACAAAGTCGGCAGGCTAAATGCTTCTGAAACTCTCCCGGTGGCATTTGAAGTCACGTGCAGGACGCGACGTGACGCGACGTGCCAGAGATGTGTGGAGCAGGGGAGCCTCCAACAGCACAGCGTTCATGCAACATGTAAATCATGTAAAATTATGTAAATCATGAACACTGGCGAATGTCATCTTTATTTGCCGATGGCAGTTAAGGAGGCGAACATCGGCCGATGCTGATCTTCATCCGATGCATCGGTGCATCCCTAATATACTTAAAATATCCATTACAATTTATGGATGATCATCTACCAATGAGCCTTGGGTCTGCTCGAGGTTTCTGCCTGGAAGTTTTTCCTCGCCACCATCACCAAGTGCTTGTGGTGGAACTGTTGGTCTCTGTAAATAATATTATAAAGAGTATGGTCTAGACCTGCTCTGTATGAAAAGTGTCATGAGATAACTTTTGTTATGATATGGCGCTATATAAATAAAACTGAATTGAATTGAATGTGGACTAATTTCTTCTCATTGTAAATATCATCAATCAGTGTAAATATAATATAAAATGGGTCTGTCCAACTCAGATAAATGTCCACACTGCACTCTGCACCAGAGGTGACTACCTTGACTCTTTATGGCTCTGTCCACCTGTGCAGCACCTCTTTTTTTAAAAGGTAGAAAAGTTCTCTGCAGAGGATTCCTCTCTCCATCATATAATTGGTGATTTATCCTCGGTTTGACTTCGACCGAAACACACAAGACTCACATCGGGTGCCCAAGAAGACCATCCTTAAAGCTCAAAATCCAACCAAGCAATAAACATTGATCACAGGTCAAATCTTCTCAGGGAACACCAATGGAAAAAGAACAATTTATTTCACATTTTAATCTTAATTTCAAATTTTGTCTGTTATTGAATGCCAAACAAACAGCAAATTCTCTCTCTCACTCACTAATTATCTATTGAATCCAACAATTCTCAATCAATGCACTTAGCAAGGTTAGTTTACAGATTACTTTTGCTTAATTTATTTGTTTATTAGTATAATCCGCACATAATCTGTTTCTTTAGTGATTATTTTCTGCCTATGTCTTCATTTGACAGCCAGTAGAGAGAAAGGCAGACAGACAGACACAACATATAAAGAAGGTCTGCCCAGCAGGCGCTGTGGTCACATGGCATGCAGCCCAACCACCAAGCCACCGCAGCACCCTGGTGCTAAGTTTTAGTGAAGTTGGCTAATTCCACTGCTGTCACACACTGATGCGTGCTGATGTGGCATTTTCTTTCTTTTTTTTTTTTTTTATTAAAAAAAGAACAATTAAATTTCTTCTGCACAACAGATCGGAACCAGATCCCAAAGTCTGGCACATTTCTACCAGTGAACTTGCAATACTCCCACATAACATGACTGATCGGTCAGCAGTGGTTTTGATGATACTCTGTAATGAACCATGCAGCAAAATCATAAAATGCTCATATACAGACTCTGTGTGCATTTAGATACAAATAGGAATTAGTAAAAGCACAACCCCATCTGTCCAATATTGAAAAACCACTCCTTACACTTTGATATCACATCACATAGTACAGTGACCCAACAGTGAAATCAGCACCTCTAAAACAGTTGAACCTTCATGATGGTCCATCTACAGAGCTGTTTAGTATCACTGTGTATGCACCAAATAAACTGGAAACATATCAGAAGATACACAACATTAAAAAGACAGGTTGGGATCAGAGTTAAATACTGTGACAGCTCTACTCAATATTTCAAAATGGAGAAAGTCATCAAGTCCTATCAAAATTACAATGCAATTTTGATTCCAACGACACAAATGGCTTCGTATGCTGTGATAATCTCGGCATTACTGTCGTATTTCACAGTGCTGCTGCATGCTTGTGAGTAGAAAGCCAGCGGCTCAGCAACTGAAGAATACTAAAATAATCATCGAAACATTTTTACAAAATATCAGTGTCTCCAGTGTGCTCATTAGAGCACAAAAACAAAAAGGATTTACTAGACAGACTCAGATAAATGCTCAATATGTACACAATGCTACGCCATGAACACCCATGATATGAGAGCCACTGAACAAAGTAATGCTGCCGGCTAAGTTATTAGAGCAGCAGTGTGTGTGTGCAGCAGTCTGCACTGAAGGACAGGATGTGAACACAGCAGCTAATGTTTATTCTATCTGTAATCAACTTTCTTACATCCCTTAAAATAAAAAAAAAAGAAGGAAAATCAATGACTCTTTTTCAATGACTCCCAATTTTATTGTCGGTATGCAGCAGTAAATACACTTACCTTCAACCTCGTCGGCTTCCCACGGCCTTGCAGATGGATAATTATAGCGAGGATGGAGGAACGGATGGAGAGGCTGGGGGAAAGAGGGAATAGAAAAAAAAACAAGACAGGTTTAATTACTGTAGGGTACAGGCGACTAATAAGACTTCTCTGTCACATTGTGATCAAACATATGGGGGTCGTGAGCTGGGATGTTACGCTGACTGATTAAGGATAAGGCCCATGTGACAGCATCGCTCTGGCAGGAAGCTGCTTCACTATTGACAAAGGGAGCAGGGACGCCCACAGACAGGCCCCAACAGGTACATATGTTACCCCACCTGTAACTCTGCCTGTGGGTTAAATCATTTACATCCACCCGATGTAAAACAGTTATATAATAATATGGTAAAAAGCAATGACATGTAACAAAGGGCCACAGACTGGAATGGAACCTTGCAGTAAAGACTCAGCTTTAGTACATGTGGAGCGGGGCTTTACCAGGTGAGCTACCTGCGTGCCCCAGGGACACATTTTCTTTCTGAGACAGTGAAAAGAGGCACTTATTTTTAGCCACTTTAGCAGTGTAGCTCTGGGGATGGCAATGTCAGTCTGTCATTACATTAGCCTGCCTGTCTTCTGGTTGGCTGGTTGACCACTTTGGTCCAGACTGAATCTGCATTGTGGAAACAGGGTCACCTTTTCCCATCATCCATAGTTTGTTACATCACTTTGGATGACTCCAGTTGCAGAAGGATGTAACTTTATAGTACATGAATGATGGTTTTATCACAGCTCAGGCTCAGTACCACTACTCTGCCAAAATTGGCACACTACGCAAGGAAGTACATAGTGTGCAGAGTGTACTACGAAGAAGTGTACTAATGGAAGTATCTGAATTAAGACACAGCATTTGTTTTAGGTCCAACATTTCCCTGCATCTGTCACATCTGTACAGTCACTCACTGATGTCCATAACATATGAATAAAGAATCTGCAGTGTATGAGATTTGCATGCCTACATATCCTTATAAATACACCAAGGTACTGCAGATGAAATATTAACTGTAATGTACCATAGTTTTTCTTTAATTCATGTTACATCATCGTGTATCTTTATTGTGTTGTGTATCTGCATGGCAGACACATTGGATATGTCTGAAGGTAAAAGCTCTCTCTCAGCTAACCCTGATATGACAATGATTGCTCCTCATATTAAAAATGTAGCTGTGTGTACCTCAGGTCACCAGGGAGGCAAAACATAATAATCTAACATTTACTTTAAGCCACAAAAGTGGAGATGAAAAGAAGACAATAAAAAACACTAAGAGCTCCAAAAGTCAACTCAGTCAAACTCCCATTGCCTCTGTTTACATGTTTGATTTGTTCACACTGTTTAAAGTTACACTTCAAAGTTTGCCACCACTGAGGAGATATCTTTATCTCACCTCCCTGTGGATTCTAAAAACACTTATAGAAGACATAAATTTAAATTTTTTTTGTTTTTATAGAAAGCACTCCATGGATCCTGCCTTATGAAGTCCTGTTCTCACACACCATACACCACACACCACACCAGGTTACTGTCCTTCTGTGTCGGAAACCTTTTTGGCTGAGAGAGCCACGAAAGCCACATATTTTAAAATGAATTTCTGTGATAGCCATATATATTTTTTTAACACTGAATACAAATAAATGTGTGTATTTTTAAGTAAGACAAACAGTTTTAGAGTATAATAAGTCTCTGAATTTATTATTATTTTTTTTTTTTAGTATAACGTTGTTATACTTAAGCTAACCAATAATAAATAAAATACTTCTTAACATTAATGCGACTTCTGGTGCTGCATGGTCCCGTTCATGCGCCAATCACCATAGCAACTGCTGTGTTTCGGAGGTAGATGCGCATGTGCACTCACGTACTGCTGAGTGAACTCTCCGGTCGTTAGCTCATCAGCAGTTTCTTCTCCGAGCTGTTCTGTGTCGTTAAAATTGAATTGAAGTTAACACGAAACACAACCGCTCACTCTCCTACTGATTTTAATTGGGACATTTTGCAGAACATAAAGACATTAAACGTGTGGTACACGTTTGGAAGGCTGGGCGCAGAGGAGACCACTGGGCTCTCTCCGAGGGGAGGGGGAGAGGGAGATGCCCGGTCAAGGCTCCGTCCAGCATGGACTAAAACACAGCACAGACAGTTCAGAAACTATTCAGAATGAGTTCAGAGAATTTTTAAACAGACAAAGTAGTTTTCAAGACTGCATATTGCTAGCAGATCTATCTTCTGACCCAGAGTGCGGCTGTGACTGGTTCTGAATGAGGCTTTATAGCAAGCAGCCGCTCTCTCAGCTTCCTGGTACTGCGTACCGCCACTGAATGTTTTAGTGGTAGGCCCTATGCAGTACCAGACCGTACCGGCTTACTTTCTCCTGTTTGCGAGCCAGATGCAGTCATCAAAAGAGCCACATCTGGCTCACGAGCCATAGATTGCCAACCCCTGTTCTACGTGAAACAATGTCCTCTGGCTGCCCCTCATATGGTTCCAGTGCTGAATGATCCCACAGTGCCTGTGGTTACTGGTGGTAACAGCAAGTTTGTTTTAAAGCAACATTGTGTAACTTTTCTATTATAAAATAACAGTGTAAATCATGTTGAAGCTACACTGACCTATCAGGTGAATGTTGTTATCCGTAGGTCTGTTGTGACACTTTGGATTCCAGGTACAATCACCCATGAGAATGTACACACCACTTTACAGCACACCATCAAGTATTTGACTGATTTTGGTGAAACTGAATCTGATGTCCTTCCTGATGGACAGTAAAGTAAACTGCTGCCAACTGTAGCTACTGTTAGCTACTGTTAGCTAATGTTAGTTCAGTTTGTTAGCCAGGCTGTCTGGATTGTGAGCTTGGAGCACTGGGGGAGTGTTATTGTTTGCAGCACAGGCATTTTGGACCAGTGGGAAGAAGAGGAGGTTTTTTAGGCACGCATGTGGGGGGAATGCTGAAGGGGAGCGGAGACGGTGGTGGGGCTGGGCCAGCAGGCAATGTAACTGGACTAAGCAGCCTCTATAGACATAACGGCAGAGGTAAAGAGGCTGAAGAGAACGGTGATGGAGGAAGATAAGAAAAGGGAAGATTGAGCGAGCAAGAAGTCACCAGACAAGAGTAAATGACTAGTAAGTAACATTAGCTGGCTGCTATATCATGTGCTGTTGACATTGCTTGATAACAAATACATATGTACAGCTGTCCATATCTACACTCTGGTACTGGGGACGCTGTCACAATCACATCAGTTAGAAATGAGGATGAATTAACTGTGGGTGTATTGACCACTAGTGGTAGCAAACACACCAGGAACAGCTACTGTGTCAGCAGAAGAAGAGTACCTGGTGAAACAGCACAGGCAAACAGTGTGGGCAGAGGAAATTCACCTCACACTGTTTTCGCAAAGATGGTGTAAATGTTTTGTTCATGGACAGTTGTGGACTTCCATGTGGACTGTATAAAAGCATGTGCACTCTGCACAATGCGAACACATTACACACGTACACGATTGCAACATCTTGATGGCAAGAAGAGGAGTCTGAAAAAGGAAAATTGTGTTTGCGACTGTTTAACAAGGAGGATGGTGAATACAGTACCTGCAGTGCACACACCAAGCTCCAGTTTGCTTTTCTGGCACATGTGCAGCTAGAGTGTCTGTACGGTTCAAGAGAAAGTCTGCACAGCCTCCATCACAGACTGAAAACTTGTGTTCAGAGTGCACAAAGAACACCTTTCTTTGCGTCATACTGCTAGAAATGTAGCACTTGAAGCACGTCAGCATATTTGATGAGGTTTGATGTACTTGTCTGATCATTACATTTGTTTGGTTCTATGAAAATGACTGAATGTGCTTACTGTCTATCTCTTTGGATAAAAACATTAAATATATGAATGTGATGTGATTATCACAAGATACACAGTGTAACCTAGCGGAATAACTAGTTGTTAAGATTTCAGAGCTCACATTGTGTGTTGGAACACATTTTGGTTCATTTATTTAAAAAAAAAAAAAAAGTTTGAAGACATCAAAGCAAGTAAAATCCTCAACCAGCAGCAGTCAAAGAAAGCTTAAAATCCATTCATATCATTCATTTTAATTGGTATGCGAATGCAGCTTTCTCAGCAGGATGCAGCTTTATCTGTGAGAGGCAGAGAACACAGATGCCTGACTTTTAAATAGCTGATCGTAACTAGAGATGTCAAACTTGGATCCTTTTAGGGATTCGAGTCTTTCTGAGTCAATCACTAAACAGATCCTGATCTTGAGTCATTTGTCCATAAGCATATAAATTCTACCAGTGAAATAATAATACGCTAAATAAATTGAAATTTGAGAGCTATTATACGAGGAGGGCAGTCTACTGTTTGTGCATTTGAAATTGTGATGCAGGAAATAAAACTTTGCATTTTCTTCTTATTAAAAAATTCTTTAACATTAATTATGAGGCTGTAAGTAGTTCACAGTGTTTTTATTTAGCTGCATTATATTCAGCTGACACAGTATTATATTCTCATAACTCACAGTCAGCATCACTCATTTAACTGTAAATACAATAAATGACATAACAGAAACGTGGTGAATAACTCCATAATTATTGGTGACACATTATGCTAACACATAATGCTGCAAATACAATGCTCCTCTCACACTCTTGATTGTGTTAAATCAAGTGGGGTGAATAAGAGCATTACTATTAACGACATATAATGCTGCAGTTAAAATGACATAAGTTAAGTTACGTCCCTCTCACATTGTTTTTAGCCTATGAGCTATATTAGCCTCAGCTCATCATCTTGTTCATCGCTGTATTCATCTTCTTACATTTGACTGGAGGAAGCCTTTTTGACAACACTGTGAAGAGTACATCCGAGTCTGAATCTGCCTTGTGAATGGAGACTATGACTCGTGAATCCCGAGTCAGTTAGAGGATCCAAGTTAATGATCCGGATGAATTGCGAATCATACACCACTAACACTCATACAATAGAGAGCCATGGGATATGACTCAAATAAGGCAGGCTTTGAGTTACAAATATATTTTATTCATATAGAATCATTATGAGGTCATGAATTCTCTAAGCACACAGCATGTTGGGTTGAATGGTAAACAATTCACCTGTTGTCCTGTGATTTTCAACAGACAAGCTGCTAAGAGCGTGTTTGCTGCCCTCCGGTTGATATTTGTGTTAGAAGTCTGGAACACGTACGATTAAAAAGGAATGGTTGTTACAACAGTAACCACAGTATCATCTTAACCAGGGTGGATTCTTAAAGATTAGAACAGCCAAATCAAATGTTTGAGAACTTAAGGACCTTCATGAATAAAGTTGACTTGACATGACAGCGTCTCTTTGACCAAACCCCTTGAGCATCTCTTTAGCCTCTTTTCCTTGGCTCCATGTCGTGCTGTTAGAGGACGGTGCTGGATTGGAATGGGACAGGAAAAGCCCATTTATCACAACATCAGCTGCCCAGCAGGCAGGGAGGCGAGCTGGCAGTGCCACTGATGGACTGGCAAAGGCCTCATATTACTGCAGCCCCCGGTCTCCCCATAGCCTCACTGATGAGCCCCTTGCCTGCCATCAGACCCTGCATTCCCTTTCCATTTCTCAGAGACTCCCAGGGGTGACAGGGAGGCGTTGGGTAGCTGAAGGCGAGAGTAATTAAAAGGGCTGATTAGAGTGATGGAAAGAGGACACCCAGGGAGAAAACAAGAATCTCTCTCAAGACGGAGAAGGGGAAGAAGCAAAAGAAGAGCGAGGCAGAAAATACAGCACAGATATCGTGTCAGATTGGTCTTCAAGTTAACAGGAGAAGATTTTTTGTCCTCAGTCACTTCAATTGGGGCAGAATCTCAGGGGAGTCACTGTCACACAAGTCCCAGAAACACTGTACAGAGCCAAGATGTACTATACTGAGAGCTTTTCAAGGTAAAGCCAAGAACAAGACTGTTAGGCCTACTTCTCCCTGTCACACAGAACCTCATGAGATACATCTCTATTTTCATGTGATTCCATTATTCATACTTTGAATAGTCAAAGACGCATTCAATCAACATAAACAAATGTCTGTCCAATCTTACAGCATTATAGCAAGAAACAATTCACCCAAGGTAAAGACTGACTCAAGTTACACTTGGGTGCTGTACTTAAGGTTGAAATGCTCATTGAATGCTCAAATTTTGAAAAAAAGTGATTTATTTATCAATTTTAATGTGGGCTACAGACGCTAAAATTGGTTGTGAAAGGCACACCTTCAGGGTTACAAGAAAGTTTCAACGATTTAAGCCTCAATTGCTTGAGTAAAGACCAGAGTTTGAGAAAAGTTCGAAAACCTACAATGCCAGGACAGCTGAGTAAACTATCTGCTGATAAAGTGTGATCCACAACAGACGAGTAGATGAAACTTAAATGGAGGTTTCTTGATGATCCATGTAAACACAATATCCTGAATCTGATCAAAAGTAGGATAAGACACAAAAGCATGTGTGTGTAAACGTGCACAGTTTATAATTTACTTTTCAGTTGAACTTTAGCTTTTGGTGTTATTAAACGTCAATGGCCCATTAATACACAGACATCAAAGCATCCTCAAATTGATTTAATCTATTCAAATCTGCAAAAGTCAGCAAATGTCTGCTTGTATTTCAGCAGACTGAAACTAGCTCTGAGGCCAGCATACCCACACAGGGTCAGTGCTGAAATAATCTCAATTAAATTAAGTCCAACTCACACAACCACCAACGCCTCCGGAATGCAGCAGCACCCATAACAACTTCAACTTACAACATCTTGCATCACTTTCACTTAATAGCACATTTGATATAGACTTCATATGGTGCCATGTTTGTAAAGATATGACTTTAGGCGCATGACATCTAAAAATAACAGTGGTAGTAATTCATTATTTATTTGGTATTTATTTATGGAACTATTGTAATAAATCAGAAAGCATGTTATCTTTGGCTTAAAAAAAATAAAACAAGAAAAAGATGCCGACAAAATTATGGTAGAGCTACACTGTGCTCGTCAAGAGCACACAAGTATCCAAATGCATTTCCATTTGACTGGATGGAATATACATATATAAATACATGCAGCTCATTCAACACCTCACTGGTAAGTGAAAACTGAACACATCAGGAATAAAATATCTACATGATTTCTGTTGGGAGTTGCGTATTTAGCTAATGTACATTCAACATTCAGTCTCCTAACAATAATCAATATTGATTTTTCTTTTTTTTTTTAACAACGAACATGATCATTCTCTAATTTCAACCAAGAAGTACCTTAACCATCTTAACCATCGAGGTGACAGATCAGAAATCATTTTCATGGAACATTTTTGTGACGAGCATGTGCATTTTGGAAGGCAATAACAAACAGTGCCATGCTGCTGAAAGGAACAGTGGAAAATTTACAAACCTGTTTTGTCATTAGAGTGAAGTATTGTTAGACTCCACATCAGACTGATTACATGCCAATGCTGTCTATCTTCATCATCTCTATAAATATGAATAGTGTGGTATGAATAGGGGGTGGTAGGACCTTCTGTATTTTCTTAAACAACGGTCCTGTTGGGAAGGCTCAGAACCACCAAGAATTCAAAATTCTCTTATCATGGCTGACACTTCAGTCAGCTGAGTGAGCTAGGAGTCCGATTAGAAAATTGCTCTAAAGTTCCTAAACAGTTTGACATGCATGACTGATGCACAAAGATGTGGCAGTGAAGCTCTTGGATCTGCTCCAGCAGAACTCCACCAAAGACAGCATGGTTCTGGACGCAGAGTGACCTTGATCACCGTTTCTAGCTATGAGTGATGGACTGTCAGAGTGGAAATTTCCATGGCCAAGGGCAAGTATACTGTTCTGACTAAGATTTACATTATTCTGTAACAAACTATGGTCAAGTGCCATCGTAACAACAGTTGAACTAAGGACTTCAGCACCCAGAGCATTAACAAGACACAGGCATTAAATAGTCAATAACTGATCTTTTGTTCCATTCAGCATTAAATGACCATAATATTGTATGTCAGTAAGGGGTAAGCCCATTTAAGAAACACTCCCTGATTTTGTTGAAGTACAAAATACCATCTCCACCTCCCCCAAATCCTCCCAGGTCATTCAAAAACCTGCACAAAATGTAATAGGATGATGAGGGTAGCGTACGACCAAAGGCACCTGTGAGCAGCAACACTGCTAAAAAGAGGGATTCAATATTTCTCTACTTAAGTAGAGAGCAAATATGTTGAACTTACTGAACTTACTACACTGCATTCAGTGCCAACTGTGATGACTTTCCAATGTGCAACTAATGAGACAGAAGCTATCTGCAACATAACTTTCAGCAACTTGTGTTTAAAAAAAAAAAAAAAAAGAAAAAACTGGTGCAACCAAACCTTTGACCATTCTTACCTGTCTTTGTTACCAAAATAAACTGTTGTGTCAAAGAACTTGATTTTTTTTTTTCCTCACCTTGGGTGTGGCCAGTACACTAACATCACTGTTGGATGTGGTTATTGCTGCAACAGAGTCACACCCAGGTCATGACCCAGGTTGGCAACAGTCTCAATGAATAAAACACTGCTTTCCACCTGAAAGTAAATAACTCAGAACTTTATTCAGCTTTGTTTCATCTTACAGACTTCCCGGCTCCTTTCTGCTACCTGGTGCACAATGGCGTTGTAGACCTGCTGTGCTCTGACTCTGTGCCATACCTGTACCTCAGATTGAACACATCTTATCTGATCATTTTCAGTGTGTCTAGATGATCTTCAGGCATTCTGTCAGTTACATTTTGATGTTTTGTTTTCTATAAGTAAAGTCTGTCCCAGTGGTGGCACTAGAGGAAACTCAGGGTCAAAAGTGGGTCAAAAACATCAGAATCATCATCATGTGGTTATGCCATGTTTGTCATTGTTCTTTACAGTGAACTCAAAGCAAAGGGCATATCAATATGAGGATACAAAATACCATGGCATTTATCAAGATTTAGCTCAGAGTTATTCTGAGCCAAATTGACTGACTGGCTTCATCCTTATCCTCCTTGTTTGAGAAAAAGTCAAAAAGCTATGCTAGTACTCTGGTATGTGCCAACAGATAAACATTAACAAAGCAGCAGTATGGATATGTAACCAGTTGTTGGGGAAATTTCTGAAGATGAGCAATGTACATCATCAAAGTCAGTTAGCAAGCACTGGCCATACAGTACAGTACTTCCTATTAATCATAATACTCTTTCAACTTGGACATTTGAGAATTAAAAAAGAAAAATGTTGATTGCAATCACTTCATCACAGTTCAATGACCATGCATCATTTTTCATGAGTTTAAATCTGAGTGAGATGCCATTGCATGCCGATCTAGGCCTGAATAAAATGGAAAACATATATTGATGTATATTGGTTAAGATCTAATGGAGACATTAGATGTTTCCAGAGCAAATGAATGAAGACAAATTCAGAACCCCAGATCTAATCCCCAATTAGCATATTAATCTAATTAAAATTAGTAGTATTTTATTTTTATATGTGATCAAGAAAAATGTAATGAATACATTTTAATAAATGCAGTTTGACAGGCTTGGTTGCATTCATGGCCTCTAGTTATGGAATCCTGATGTTACATGCAGAAATGTGACATTTACTGCGGCTAATATTTGCTGTCTTTGTTCAGTGTAGCATGCACAGATCCACCAGCTGGGAGAGATAATGCTCAAACACCATAACACATAAAACTAATGGAAGACGTGTGTGTTTGTTTTTTTTGTTTTTTTTAAATGACGATAAATGTCAAACTGTATTCTGTCTATCTCATGAAATGAAAAAAGACCAATAGGGATGGATTTGTCCCTAATTTGCTGTATGAGTTAGGATTGCTCAATCAAATGTGGTAACCCATTCAATGGCCTATATTCCTCCCTCCTAATAACACTCAGTATTTTCTATCTTATCCAGTGTGAGGTTAGACAATCACAGCTCATTAGATTTTTTTTAGATTAGATTCAACAACTCAAGTACTAAGAGGGGAAAAATGCTGAACCAGTGATGTGCTGGGCAGTTTTCACCAGCCTCTGCAGAGCTTTCCGGTCGAAGATAGAGCAGTTTCCATACCAGGCAAAAAGAAGAGATGCTGGTGAGATCAGGATGGATATGTTGAGAGTCCAAGAAAGGTCTTCAGAGATGTGGACACCCAGGAACTTAATGTTGAAGACACACTCAACCTGCATTCATCAAGTCACCAGGTGCTGGACCTCCTCCCTGTGATGACGGTATTAAAACCATGTGCAGGTGCGCAGATGCAAGTGAAGAGGAAGTAGAGGAGAGGGCTCAGCACACAACCCTGTGGGACACCAGTGTCCAGGGTGAGGATGGAGAAGGTGTGGTTGTCTAAACTAACAGACTAGGGTCTATTGGTTACGAAGTCCAATATCCAGTTGCAGAAGTAGTTGTTGATGCCAAGATTGCTGAGTTTGGTGATGAGACCAGAGGTGATAATGGTGTTGAATGGTGCACTAAAGTTGATGAAGAGCATTTTCACATAGGCGTTGTTGCTATCCAGGTGGGAGAGGGCGGAGTGTAGCACTGTGGAGATGGTGTCTTCTGTATTCCTGTTCTGGCCGTAGGCAAATTGAAGAGGATCTGGGTGGTAGGCTGGGTTTGAGGTGAGCCGTCAGCAGTCATCAGCTATTTTGTTCACTCAGAGGACACAGCACCCTATTAGCTCAATTGCGCTATCAAGGACGCTGCTGTTGAGCCATCTTTCTATGAAGATCATGATGTTAGAGTCCTTATTCCAGTTTTGGGAGATGATCTGCAGCTAATCCATTTTGTTCTCCATAGACCAAGCATTGGCGAGGAAATTGCTGGTAGTGATAGCCGATGAGGAGTTAGCTTTAGTTCAGCCATTAAATGGTAAATGGACTATACTTATATAATGCTTTTCTAGTCTTGCGACCACTCAAAGCACTACTCAGAGTGCTTTTACACCACATCTCATTCACCCACATTCATAGACTGATGGCATTGGCTGCCATACAAGGTGTCAAGTGCTCATCAGTTTTAGGAGCTAACCATTCACACACCGATGGTGTAGCCTTCGGGAGCAATTTGGGGTTCAGTATCTTGCCCAAGGACACTTTGACATGCAGAATGGAACCGCCGATAATCTGATTCGTGGACAACCCGCTTTAACTCCTGAGCCACAGACACCCATTACCCTCCTCTCTTCACCTATAAGCTTTTCTGGTCGGTGGAGCTGGGTCTCTGGTCACCAGAGATCACCGATAAAAGTGTCCAATTTAAGAGCTTAAATGTCCAAAGGCTCTTGTTGACTGTATGTGTGCAAAACTGAGTGAACAGACTTGCAACAAAAAGACAGATAGCTACTAGTTAGCAGAATAGCAGAATCTGGAGAGACACTGAACCTTGCGTTGTGCACATGCCACCATCTTGGGCATACCCACTAACATACCATGTCATTTACATCTAGAAATAAAAGGTATAAAAATGAGACTGCTGTATTTTGTACAAAACCTCTGTTTAATAGATTTTGATAATGTTAGGCTAGGAGAGTCATCCAACTTTCAATCTTTAAACTATGCTAAGCTAAAGATCATGATCAAATCACACAAGGCCACATATAAAACATATCATTAATATCAAGATTAGGGTTTTATAACCCTGTTTGATAGTCCCAACCGTGACACTGACACTAGATAAAATATACAAATGGAGCCCAGTTTGTGAGAGTTGAATCATTACAGTTAGGTTCAGTTCAGCTCAGTCACAAATCCCTCCTGATCTCTCTGTCATGCATTTAATCATTGAGTTGTTCATTAATTCATTCATTATTTAAGTGTATTCTCTGATCTCCAAGCTTTAACCTCTCTCTTTCCCTTCCAAGGGATCCCAGGTGGGACCCTTAATCACCCAACTCATCAGCCTGGAAGTTGGGGTACTGCGGAATGGGAGAAACACTAGTGAAGTCACTAATCTGCAACTAACTGCAGTCCTTCAATGAAGGAAGGTTATCAACAACAACATACTAGTGCTCACTGACTCCGGAGATGACCAATGTCCTGGACTCTTCCATAATCTTCCAGTTAGGGATTCCATGGAAACCTCTCACCCTACACATTGAGGGTCACCGACCTATGCTCTGTTGTATGAAATGTTCACATAGTATTTTACTGGTTCACTGGCCATGTCAGTTAACCACCACCACGAGACTTGGCTCTTGGCTCTGGAGGCAGTTCCAATAGAGCTACCACTGCCATGCCATTTGTCTTAATGATGTGACTCGTACCTGAGGATGTCCCTGCTGTCAGGCCTTCAGGCTGTGAAAAAACTATATCTTCATAGACTCCATTTAGATAAAATTCAGATTTTCTGAAGTCACACTCCTGAGCATGTCAGATGTGTGCTCATTCCTCCAGGTATCTCAACATAGTGAGGCTATTCTACACCAGGAAACATCTACTATTAAATAAAATAATAAAAAAGTCCAATTATTATTGGCTGGCCCTGCCAGCTGTTTGTCAGTTGTGGGAAAGCTGCTGATTGGTTACAGCAAATAACAGACAAAATTGAAATCTGAATAAATTACATGAAATTAAAAGGCCATTTAGTCTGAATGTCAAGCTAACCTATCCATACCCTACTTACCAATGTTTTGAGCGGTCCTTCAAAGCCTTTATGTGCAGAATTAGAACATTACTGAATTGACATTTCTCAGCTCAAATAGCACATTACATTTACATGACAGAGCTGTCATACTGTACAGTAAAATGAGGTTGTGTCTGCTTACTTTTACTGTGAAACAGAGAAGGCGGCTCAGTAAAGACAGAGATATCTTGACAATTCACTGCAGTTGTACCTGGTTTCAGAGCTTGGCCAGATCTCTTTAAGCCAGAGGCAAGGCAGCTGACAAAAACAAGTAGCTGTTGATTACAGTACTGAAATTCTGCTTTTAGCCTGTCTCTAAATCTCTCGCTCCACATTTTATACATTTTCTTTCAACACACATTTATTTTTATATAGCATGTATACAAGTATATAATATGGTGGCTGCAGAATGACAGCAGCTATTTTATTTCACTCTTTTTTATTCTCCATCCACTTTTTTTTTTTGCTGGTCCTAATTTAGAAGTAGCCTTTTACCTTTACAAAGCAGCCCCTTTCACAGTTAAAATTAATCACAAATGTCCTCTATCCTCCAGTATCTCAACCAACAATGACACAAAGTCATGTTTTCAGCATTTTCACGTATCTTTCATTGTATTTTAGAGTTTGTCATTTCCTGATAAACCATGAAAAGGTTGTTGATGTTTAACATTATTTAGTGATTTTGGTGATTCAAGTTTTAAGTCAATCAGATGAAGTCCCTGGGAGGGGTTTGTTAAAACAGAACATAAGAAGCAACCACTTTTTTCTCATAGGGTCAAATTTGACAAAACAGCCACACCCACACCGTTTCATCTATATTCAGAATTTTGATAACTTTTCATAGTCAAGGCCTTAAGAACACACAAGCCAAGTTTCAATTAGATGGGATGAAATCCGTAGGAGGAGTTTGTTAAAATAGGCCACACACATTAGCTAGAATTGGGGCAAAGAGTCAAATTTGACAGAGCACCACACCTACACCGTTTCATCAAAATTCATAATTTTGATAACTTTTACTCAGGAAGTCTATATGAACTCACCTACCAAGTTTGAAGTCAATTGGATAAAATCCCTAGGAGGAGTTTGTTCAAATATGACCCCTTCTCAACCAGCCCTGTGTCCAAAACTGTGGCGGGGTTGCCTCAAACAAAAGTTCAAGGGGGCACTATAGAGAGGTTTTGCCCCACCCCCTAATTCATTATACAGCTGAAATTTGCATGATATTAGTCTTAATAGCCAAAAGAAGTTTCAGACAGCTGTGACTTTGACTTTTGACTTTGACGGGCCATAGTCAAAGTCACATAGTTTCTCAAAAACGCACCATTTTTGGAGGGTTTCTTCCCAAGTTTGTTTCTGATATGTTCCCTCAGTTTCAGCACTGTACGGTCAATACTGTCCGAGCTGGACATCATCTCGAAAAGGTGTTTTTTCTATCACCACTAGGAAGCGCTGTGAAAATCACCAAACGTTGTCACGGAAATGTGTTCTAGGCCAGACTGTCATTATATATCAGAGGTTTGGGGAAGACTGGAGTATTTTTTTGCAAAGTTATAGCACGTCAAAATTTCATGAAAACACGCTGAATTTCATGGTAGTAAATCAGTAAAATCAGTAAATCCAAAATTCACGATTTTGATAACTTTTCAGTGTCGAGGCCTTAAGAACACACACACCAAGTTTCAAACCGATAGGATGAAAGCCCTAGGAGGAGTTTGTTCAAATACAACCCCTAGAAATGGCCCCAAAAACACGAAAACAGCAACTTTAAAACAAAATGGATGCCGTACGCTTTGCTGTAGCCCAGGTCACCAAGAGACTTTTTTGTAGGCCTGGGGGAGAGACATGAAAAGGCTTTTGTTGTGGAGTAGCTAAAGAACCCCCCCCCCCCCCAAAAAAAAATGATCTGCTGTGCCAATACTGTCTATGTACTATCTAGAATCTACTGTCTCTTAGTGACAGATACACTGTAGACAGTACATAGACAGTATTGGAACAGCAGATCATTTTTTGGGGGATCTTTTTTTTTTTTTTTTTTAAGAATATAAAAAAAAAACAAGCCACAGATAAAGAGCATATTATGTGAGGGAAATCCCCACCTTTAACTGTGCTGTCCATTCGTACAGCTGAGCATCTAAGGTTACCTGTTCAAACAACTGTGTCTGACCAGAAACTAACGAGTTCACGTCATGTGAGAGTGGTGGCCTTAGTTTTCAGATGAATTACTGAAAAAAACTACTGAGTGTGGATAAATCCTTTGCTGGGATCTCCAGGAAGTTGTGGTGTCATTTTCTCTTCTCCATTCAGCAAGCCCTGACACTGACGTACACTAAGCTCCCACTAAGAGACGTGAGCTGCCGCTACTGCAGCAACACTAACAGGATAGACTCAGCTGAAGGGCAGAAATAAGCATGTTACTGCATTTACTGCACTCAAAAAGACCTTCCTCATTGCCCTTTTCATTGCAACTGAATGATCCAAAATCATCACTGATTCAGCTTTAACCATTTTTATTCTGGACTGCAAACAGTATACTACATGACCGTAGGCATATAGTGCCTGTCAAACAGTTCACCAGGTTCACTTTAATTCATCTTTGTACAGGTTGACTACAAACTTCTCAAAGACTATGTCCCAGCCATGTTGTCCAGCCATGCACAATGACTTGAACACAATGAGCACATATAACCCCTCTTTTTCATGTCATTATTTTACATTAATTTTTACATTCAACTATGAAAAATTACTTCATGTTATAAAGTATATGGAATGTGCAAACTACCCACAATCAGTAAGATCAGAGCACTCCAGTGCCGTTTCCACATGCCTGGATTGGTCTGGTTAAATCTTGCAGAGCAGCTGCATGCCCTGACCACATACTGAACAATAATAATAATAATAATGATTAGTTAAATACCAAATATGATGAGTTAAGACAAAACCATGAGATAAAAGTGAAGACATTTTATTGGCTGCCTTAGATCTGCAAGCAGACAGTAGCCCTAACACACTCAACTGTGGGTCTGTGGACCCCTAATGGTCCATGTCTATATTGCAAAGAGTGGAAAACATTTGTTCTCATTAAAATCAGACATATGAGTAAACAAGCCTGCCACTGATCCTACAGTGTGTATGTCTATACCTGCTGCATGATGAAAACATTAGGTGGCCAGAGTAGACAGCTGAAGTGAGCTGACCCTCACTCCACCGTGCTTCCAGTGTACACACTTTCAGACATGTCCTAATTCTCCAGAGTGAGAACCCTCTCTAAAAACCAGTTTAGGGAACAACGCTTGCAAATACTACTGATAACTACTACTTCACGATCAATATGGTTCAGTTTGCAGTAGTAAACTCAAGAAGAAGTGTGTCATATCATGACAAGAGAATAAGCATGTGGTTGAATAGTCTATTTTACTTAGGAAGGTTCCTCACTGAGTGAAATGACACAGAAGTATTTACGTAGCCATCAAGAGCTGTTTGAATTCTCTGACTGTTAAGGAAAGGAGCTTTGGTGCTTCCTTTATTATCTCCTTTAACATAGGATACACCGGACCATCCTTTACCAAAGAAAAGGAGGTAATGCCGCCCCACAAGTACTTGCAGTCCTAAGCTAAGTTTTCCTAAGTTATCCTCACCATTCAAATGAATATAAAACATCATTCAGTATGACAGTCAAACTTTCTCTAACTGTGACGGATGCCAGCATCCCGCAGATCATCGTGGAAGTTTATTATTAATCATCCATGTTTTGCCATAACTTCCTATGTTTCTATATGAGTGGACAGGAGGGTGAGCGACCATATCAGTGTAACAAACACTTGTGTGACAGGTGGACAATATTCATTTATTATCTGAATTCTGACGTTGATAATGAAGTCATATTTTTCACCGGGTTGTCCACGTTTATATTTCCTGCATAGAAAACAGTAAGAGTGCATGGGGAGAAGTATCTCTGACAAGCGTTTTGTAGTCCATCTTCTGAACTTTGTAGTTTTACCACAGGTCACATCAATAACATTCATCAGCTGTGTCCCAATTGCTTCAAAGGACGCAGCCTTCGCGGCATTCGAAGGCGACTCCTTCTGAGGGTCCTTCGAAGGACGTATCAACTGTTGTTAAATGAGACGGTCATCTGCCATCAGTTGGTACTTTTAACGTCGCCCCTTGGTGTCGCCATTGTTGTATGTTTCCCAGCACTGAACAGCGGTGCGCAAAGTATCTTGGGATATGTGAGGCCGTGAAGGACAGTTGCTGTGCATCCTCAAAAAAGAGGGAAAAGAAGGCCGTATTTGAAGGCTGCATTTGAAGGAGCCTTCGAATTGGGACAGCCTTCGCGCCTCAGCGTTGTGACGTAATCGGCCTTCAAATGCGTGCTTCGAAGGATGCAGCCCTTGAACTGGGACACAGCCACAATCTCACCATGACATAGTCTAGTGTAAGAGCAGTCAGATTCTGAACACCATGGTCATCTTTTCCTAAGTCCTCATGAATTCTCCTTCACACCTTTCTCGACATCATGACGTTTTCCATCCAGGTCAAGGAAAAGTGGTTAGGAAAGGACTTAGGAGCTAATATTTTTTGACTATTTGACCATACTCTAAGGCTCTTTAGGTCTTCAGTGGAGATGCAGTTTTTAGTAATGATTACATTACATTATGAGCAACATTACTGATTGACTATTATTATTGAAATTGGAATTGGATTATAGGAATGAAGTGGTACCAGCCAGGTCATCTGTATGTCGCCTGATTCTGGACTCCTTTCTGCTGCAAAGCTCAGTGCAGTAAATGACTTACTCCTCATTCAAAGTGAATGGAGGCAGAATTAGTCTCTCAGTGGATTGGTAGGACTTGAGTCTGAAGCACTGTGAGCTTGTAAATACTGATGAATGAGCCATTTGCTTGCTCACAGCTCTTCACAAGGGTTTGTTTGCCCCACAGTTGATTTGCATTTATTTATTACTGAGTGTGAATACTCCAGCTTAAAGGACCGTGCTGCTGCCTTTCTATGTATTAATGACATATTAATGTGGACCACTCTGAAAGTGTCATGTTATCATAATAGCAGTAATTCAGTGTTTAAAAGTTCTCCATCAGTCAAACAACTGGTTTCAGCAGATCAGTTTAAAAAAGCAAAGTTGCAGACTTCATTTCAACTCTAAAGATTAAATGAACAGAAAACAATGGCGTGTTGGGACCTCACATACTTCTTGGGTGATATCCAATAAGCAGTATGCAAGCTGTGTAATCTTTACCTGTAAAGGATGACTTCTCAGTGCTGCAGTGGACTGCTCGTGTTCGTGGCTGAGACAGAATGTACCGGCTGCTCTGCTTGCTTTGCCTGTGGGAGGAGAAAGCAGGATGGTTGTGATTTTTGATGTAAATGTGAGCACCACTGTGCAAGGGGGAGAGGTGGAGCATTGATATTCAGCTTGAGGTCCGGCCGAGCCCTGTTCTCCACACCTTGACGTTGACCTCGTGACCTCGCAGTGAAAATCATTTGGCAGCTTCCCTGACCTCTAGCAGTATGCATGCATGTAGACGCGTACCCACACCCACACCCACACACACGCACCAATGTCTGAATTACAACTGAGGAATTTTTACCCCCACTATCCACTCTCCAACTTTCTGCTGCTTCCATTTTCATGAAAGACTAGAGAAACAGCCAGAAGGACTCTGACATCTGACAGTTTGTGCTATGCACAAAGTCTCCTCCTCCCACAGCTGTGCCATACATGTGAGAATCAGCAATATAAGGTAGTGAATCAATGTGCTTATTGCTGCTCTATTTGGCTACCATCCTCCCCAGGAAGATCAGTGATGAACAATAATAATAATAATAACCAAATAACCAATACAATAATAATAATAATAATAATAATAACCAAATACCACCAGAACAGAGCCTCATGAATCATCATCAGTTTTGGATTATAAATGACACTGTAACACACATGGGGAATTTGACTCCGGTTTCACGTTGCTCTCTTTGTACAAACAGATAGAAGAAAAAAAAGAAAAAAAGAAAAAAAGAACAAAGGCAAGGCTATGTACATGTAAAAATGGTGAACAGGTAAATATATATACATAAATATCTCAGATAATGCACATGGGGGTCATTTTGGAAGGAACTGACAAACAACCTACAGTACAGCAGTGATTGGCCAAGCCTGCCCAAATCCAGCCCAACACAAACACTTGGCTTTCTGACCCAAGCTAACGTTATCCCTCCCTCCCTGTTTTTTAATCTACTGCACAATGAATAAAAATGAGCTTGGAACATCTAAAGGTAATCATTGATTTGCATGTCAATGACAAACAGTGGCAGTCTATTAGACATGAAGCCATAAATTAAGCTGTTTATCAAGCTTGGATAACCAATCAATAGCATCTCTAGTCTCAGCTGCATATATGAGCAAAAATGACAGCTGTAACTCAGTCCAAAGTGATGGGCAAAGTAACACTTGCCTTGCCTTGATACAATCCTAAAACTAACTACTGACCTCAGATTTAAAGCATGATGTGGTCAGGTTTGAAAGAATGAACAGTTTACTTATTCTAATGACTTTGATGAAAACTGCTCCTGAAATGATTGTTAAAGCTCCTTGGATATCTGAGCATCAAATCAAATATCTCAGTAATCTCTTATAAAGGTGTCATACACACACAAGCTTGTATAATGTGTGTAGATGTGATACCTTGACCTGGATGTAAAGACAGGTCCTACACACATACTGCACGCTTGTCCAAAGTCAAACATGATAACTTATGTGTGTTAGGGACGGAAATGACGCACAACATGCACTAACACAATATGTCTGCATGTCAGACGAGCTGGGGAAAATACAGAGCTTTGAGGGAATGGACGTGGCTCTGTTGAATTATACATGAAGCAGAAGGAACCAAACCAACTGTGCGGGGTATTGTTGTGGCATGAATAAATTGTGCATAATTGATACAGGCTCTCTTACATTATGTGTCCCTGTTCGCAAATCTCCATGTGGAGTTATGACGCAAAGCAGGTCAGGGGATCTGAGGGATAAGGTGTCACTGATCTAATGATCCGCCGTTAATGCTTTATGTAAATACACACCGCTGGCTTCAGCAGGCTTACATGTATCAATGCAAATTACCACTGGTACAAGGGACAAGAAAGATGGTAGAGGAGAGTTTATTTTTCTCACCCAACAGGAGTTGGATTCACCAATTAACCCGCTTGCTGTTCATGTCCACACACCACCTTGAGATTTGGATGGTGTGTGTTACCTCCCCTGCGACTTAGAGTTCCACATAACATCCCTGTCTGAAGAGGTTTGCAGAGAGGTTTACATGTAGCCTACTTCAAACCTTACACACCCACTCTGACACACCCTGGAGATCAAGTCTTTTCAATTTACAACAGCAAAGAGTATTTTCCCTACATTTGAACTCAGCTTTATTCATATAACACATTTCGATTAAACATGCAAGAGCACGCAGACACAGAGTTAAAACAGAAGCAGACAACACTGACAGACATCAGTGAATGTCTGCACTTAATATGAGATTGTATCAGTCCTCATCCATCAAATACTGTAACCATTGCTGGTTATAGCAACACATGGAGATGGAGCTGAGCTCCCATATACCTTAAATGTGAAGATTTCCTTTTTCAAAATGATGGTGTATTTTTTTACGTTACAGACAGGGATGCCATTAGAGAGGGAAGGAGTCATTTAAGTAAACAGCAACACTGAGAAAAACAACGATTAAATGTATTTTACTGAGAGAAATGGTTCTGATAATGAATTATGCCAACCACATCATTTATTTGTCATTCTGTAACACAGGGTTGCACAATGACATGCAAGTTGTTCCTTTATACTACATTATTTTTTATAGTGGAGTGTGGAGGATGAAATGATGAAAGTGCACAGCCTGAGGACAGAAGCTGTTCTGTAGTCTGATGGTACAGCAGTGGATACTTGTGTGTTGCTTGCCAGACGGCAGCAGGGTGAACAGACTGTTATGGCTAACTATCCCCATTGGCCAGATTTCAAACAACAACGAGTCTTCATATGACGAGGAAATCAACAATCTTGCAGGGTGGTGCAAAGAGAACAATGTCAATAAAATCAAGGAGCTGATTTCTGATTTTAGAAATAAGCAGACAAAGGTGAGGTGAAGTGTTCAAAAACATCAACATACAGCTCCGGTTTAAAGTACATCAATCGGAGAGTGATTCTGCAATACCACGCAGCTCTCTTAAGCCACTAAACACCCACGGTTTACCCACATGGGTAAACTATTTTGATAATACATCCCAGAGTCAGTGAGTTTTGTTCAGACTTAGGACAGAGCTTGCAGCTCCACCATACGAGGTACGAGTAGTTGGTTGTCGTTAAAAAAGGGACCTCCATTTTGTTTTGAAAGGGCCTTAAAGGTGATTTTAAGTGTTGGGCATATAGACAGTGTGAAAAAAAAAACATGTTTATTTCTGCTGTGAAGTATATGGGGACTAATGGAGACTGACTCATTGTGTAGCCAGAATAACGTTTGCGGAACTGCAGTTTTTAGCACTTCCATGCTGGCCTGACTTCAGAGACAGAGGTTATTGCTTGGTCAGATGTAACTTAAGTGGTTCCTTTTGGACTCTACAGCTCCAGAGACTTCCTGAGTTGGACACGTATTCTCTTAGCAATACTTATAGAATGATCTTCACCTGACTCAGACACAGAAGACTGCAAAAAAAGAGAACATTTCTCAAAATGTCAAAATGTCCTTGTAAACCTACAAAGAGCCTCAGCACAGAAAACCATGCAGTCAAGAGTGATTTCACCGAGACTTCAGGATTATTCTGTGATCGGCAGATCACCAGTGACATGATGTGATATGTGACTGACATTATATGCTCCCATCTTTCTTTTAAATAAACGTACTGCATCGTAAAGCAAAGTTTTTACATGGCAAAAAAAAAAAAAGAGAGAAAAAAATTAAAGAGTTTTCCAAACCACCAAAAAACAATGTCAGATCCAACTTCAAAAGCAACGGCCACACGATCCATCAAGTGAAGCAGAGCTTACAAGCAGGCCTATCACACTGCCTGTACCGCCGGCAGAGTAAATCACCACAGCAGTCGAGTCATATTGCCTCCAACTTAAAAATGATCACGTATAGTTGCTCACACAATTCATGTTTATGGTCGGAAATGTGATGGGGCAGTTTATTTTCAACCTGCTGGAACATGCATTATTCAAGCTCCTTCTTTACAAGAAAGTGACTTTGAAGAGGTGCTCCCTCTGGTACAGTATGTACACTCTTTGGAAATGCATGACTTCATAATCAGCAGTGATCTGAAGAAGACTTTAAGTAAAACTGAGTTTTGGAGCTGACTACATTACTTACTGTGTAAGATCTCTACCAGAGTTTGGCTGTGGGCCTTTGATCCAGCCCAGACTATGAAAACAAAGTCATGACCTGAAGCCAGAAACACACTGCTGCCATTATCACAAACCTATGAGCCATGAATTATGATACAATATAAAACTGATATCAAACGTTTCCACAGATACCAAACACATCAGGCTAAATCTGAGGGAGGAGTGTAGACAATAAGTAAAATGTGCTAATGGAATATTCAGCCATAAAATAAATGTCTGAATATCACACTGAGATCAAATCAAGCTCCACATCATATGTGGATCATATGTCAATCATCACAGTTTACACCTGAACTTCCTCATATGAGTTTTCACGTCCCACCAAACCCTGTTACTGAATTACAGAAGCGTGTTGTTGTTTTGCCTCCTGGCAAATATAAATATTTCGTAAATGATTATCGAGCTCAAATGTTGCTGAATCGCCAGAGACGAACCCCAACTGCAGTTTGAGAACCAACACGCGCCGTTTCGGTGTGGCAGCATGTACAGATCCGCACGGAGGAAGCGGTTTCATCCGGCTCACGTAAACGCACCACTGTCGTCTGATGTCATGAGGCTTGACTGTGTTTCTGTTTGACGTGTGGCTACGTCAACTGACGACCACTCACGTTAAACCGAAACACCGGCGTGACACGGTGTGTGGACTGTGCTCAGCCTGTGAGCTCGTTGAATGTGCATGATGACACACTGAGTACCTGAGTGCTGAACTGCCGTCACCGCGCTACAGCACACAGCTACAGTTAGCACAGCCAGCTAGCTCATTTAAAGGGACCGACATGCTCGCGGAGGTCCTGTCTCACTGTACACTGTCACGCGAAGCAGATTTGACATAATGCGCATGCTCGCTGTCCCTGTTAGAATACGGTTGTAATGAAATGAACAACAAAGCAGTCAGTGCGTTTTTAATGACTGAACTCATGAATGACACGGAGCACTGCGGACAGCACGTTCAAACAACACACACACGCTGTACACACTCACCTGCTCAGAATCCTGCCATTGCATTGTGGGAAGTGTAGTTCAATGTGTAAGCCGGTGTAAGCGGAAAACTACGACGTTGCAACCTTTATAAAACTACAAGTACCAATGTGGAAGGTATGCGGGCTTTATGTTGCGTTTAGGACAAGTAGGAATACTTCAGATTCATGAATTATGTCACTGAAATTGTATCTTATTTACTTATTTGGTTATGTTGACTGTGACGCAAATCTGTATTTATTATTTATTTAAGAGAAATCTTGGCATAATAATGTGAGCATGGACACAACTGACAACAAACACTATACAGAAAGTCAGTCAAGTAAAGTATGGACGTCCATTTCAGCCAGTCTGATAAGAAAAAAAAAAAAAAAAAAAAAAAA